>OY982589.1:5920112-6233053 GCA_963859945.1 Euplagia quadripunctaria | reverse complement strand
AGACATCCCCACGGTAGCTAGCTGTTTTGGATGGTGGTAGATTCACCGTTTAAGTACCTATCAGTATGGGCCTTTTTTCTATACACAGTGTGGCTTAAAGTATTGTTAGGATTTCTGATCAAAAGTACATCTAAGAAGGCTAATGAATTATTTGCCTCTAATTCCATAGTAAATTTTATGTTGTTATTAATGGAATTAAGGTGTTCTAGGAATGCATTTACACTATCTGTTGGTAATATTGTAAATGTATCATCTACATACCGTTTATAAAGTCTAGGTGTGATGGCGGCAGTCCTGCAGAGCTCGAGACTCGAAGGCCTCCATATGGATGTCAGCAACAACGGGCGATACAGGGGAGCCCATTGCCACGCCATTGATTTGTTCGTAGAACTTATTGTCCCACAACAGATAGCCAGTTGTTAAGCAGTGTTCGAGTATTTCTGCATATTCTTCAGGCATGTTCACCATGCCTGAGGAATATGCAGAAATACTTTTAAACAGAAATCCTAACAATACTTTAAGCCACACTGTGTATAGAAAAAAGACCCATACTGATAGGTACTTAAACGGTGAATCTCACCACCATCCAAAACAGCTAGCTACCGTGGGGATGTCTTTGTTTCAGAGAGCCCGTGGGATCTGTGACAAGAAACACCTGGACGCTGAGCTGGCACATGTCAAGCACGTACTGCAAGACAACAAGCTCCCACTACCGCGCCTCCGTCACAGATTCCAAGAAAAGCCAGCCACTGTCGAACGCCAGCCTGCCATTCTACCGTATGTACGAGGAGTTACTGACAAGATTGACTACATCTTGAAGTGAGCTTCAATCAATACATACTACAAGCCGCGAACGAAGATAAGTCAATTTTTACCATCTGTCAAGTGCCAAGTACCTCTACAAAATGCAGGGGTCTATAAAATAGACTGTGACTGTGAGCTCTCGTACATTGGTCAAACCAAGAGAAGCATTGGCACCCGCGTCAAAGAACACATTGCTGACATAAAACCCCAACGCTCGATGAAGTCTGCTGTGTGTGAACACGCGCAACAAGTTACCAACCATTACCTGCGTTTCGATAAACCACAGGTACTCGCGAAAGAACACCGATTCCTACCAAGGATGCTCCGTGAGGCTATTGAAATTAAAAAACACCCTAATTTTAATAGAGAAGATGGTTGGATCGTACCACCAGCTTGGGATCTGGTTATTCACTTACTCAAACCCAAGAAAATACAAAACACAGCAAGGCCTCAAGACACTTTGAGCTCATTCTGCGTAAATAGTATCAACAATCAACAAACTTCGGGTACTTTGAGATAACTTTGCACTTCGATACGTGAGACGACCACCATCTTAGTCTACCCGTGACCATGGCTGCTGAAAAGCAACTGAAACGTCGGGATCAGTGTAAATAATAAAATAACACCAAATGAACCGCGATAGAATCCGTTAAAAATAGTTTTATTTCAATGTGTAACATTCGTGAAACTTTCGACAATATCTTGTTACATATTGTTAAAAAATCTTTTACATAAATATTTAAACTGTAAGTATATCAAATTACACATTCCTGTCTGTACGCTTTTGCTTAAAAACTGCGTACAAACAATTTATAGTAAGGGGCCATCCATAAATTACGTCACACGCTAAGGGGCTTTTATCATTGTTTTGTTGGTGAGTTTTCGCTCGCAGCGCTCGCTGTACCACACTATTATTTTTCGTTAATTATCTAGAATGTTTATTGATGTTAATTTAATTAAAAAGTAATAATTTTGGATCTGCGGTTTTCATTTATTAACCCCCGACGCAAAAAGAGGGGTGTTACAAGTTTGCCGTGTCTGTGGCATCGTAGCTCCCAAATTAATGGATCGATTTAAGTGCGTTTTTATTGTTTGAAGGTGACTTGCACGAGAGCGTTCTTAAATATAATTCAAGAAAACCTGTTCAGCCGTTCGAAGATCATTAGCTCTTTCTAATCGTTGAAGCGATTTTCGAGTCGGGGGTATTTTAAATTTTTGATTATTCAGTACTGTGTAATTTAATTTTTTATACAACTCCCACATTAGGAATTACTCCTGTGTCGTGGGGGACTTTACAAACATACAACCAACAGACACAAAGAACACCCAGACTCTGGTGGGAATCGAACCCACGACCTATGGCATAGCAGTCAGGGTCACTAACCACTAGGCCAACAGGTCAGTCAAAATATGTAACGACTTACCAGGGTAGGAGGGAGGGTTACCACTAACGTAATCACCTATGATAAGGCCTCGGAGCAAAATTCATTAAAATTCATATGACGTAATTTATGGATGGCCCCTTTCGTGAGATCAAAGTTCCTAGTAGAAGCCTTTAAAAAGAAACTTACCTTATGACAAAGAAATTATAGACGGACGGGTCTAATTTTGAGTAAATGAAGTTATGCATTTGGTTGACTAATAAGTAGACATAATCGCCAGATACCTTTATATCTGTAATAAATACAACACACATTAAATAAATACTACTATTAATACAGATACCGGCACGAGCCGTGAGCACAAATTTTCAAAAATAAATAAACTAGTGTATTTTTTTTTTACTTGCAATTTAAGAGACACAAGTGCTTTGTCGGCCTTAAAAGTAGGAGTAGGGGAAGGGGGAAGAGAGGGAGAGGAGGAGAGAGGGAAGAGTTAGGGCCTCCGGTAACCTCACTCGGCAAAAAGCCATGTAAGCATTGCTTCACGGCCGGTTTTCTGTGAGGTGAGCATGGCTCTCGCACGTTAAAGTATACGGTAGCCGAACGATACGTGCGAACCCAAGAGACGACGAGCATCGACTGACGAACCAATTACGTGTAGCGTCAGCGTGGTCAACGTCATATTGACCATTAAAAGTGTGCTCACGACTCGTGCCGGTAATTGTAAAAATAATTCATAAAGAGAAGATATAATAAGGTTTTTTTGGAACGCAGTTCCTTAGGGGCCGTCCATTAATTATGTGATTTTTTTCAGCAACTTTTTAACCCCCCTAGTCAAAATGACGTGTATTTTTTTATTTCCAAATATATTGAAAATTTTTCGTTAAATACAGATATAATGATTTTTAGTAACTTTACATGAGAGCACTTTAAATGATGTTTTACGTAATATTTTGTAAACGGCTGTTTCTGTTAATGAAATCTGAAAATGTTACTGTGTGCATGAGCTTCGAAAAATGTTTTGTTTTATGATATAGTGTAATGTTTTCAATAGGCTTATGTAAAAACAAAAATCATAAAAAATCAAATCCGTCGTTTTTCTACGACTGCGACGAAATGTCAGCGCAACGGAAAATGCTGACGGCGAGTTGATTTATTTTATTTACGCCATCTGTGGAGTCTGCGCGGTACTACTGTAATTTGATGTTGATGGTATACTAATTATCTAAATAACTACTAGAATTTTGTGATAATATTGTGCAATAAAAAATACAATAGACTAAATAATTAATAGATTTTATTATAAATGCATATATACCACTAACTAATATATCCTGCAATGTTATTTTTAATAAAAGATTTAATTTCTTAACTCACTTGATTCTGTTTAATATTCATTTATTTCATCAGATATTTAATTTGCATCAAAACTTAACTTTAAAGCATAACTAAACAGCTCGTCCTCTCTCCTAATAGTACTGTGCCCGACAGGGTCCATAATTGTTAAATACTTTTAAGCCTACCACCTATAAATTTATATTATGGAATGCAATAAATAAATTGAAATTGAAATATATATATATATATACAATAATAGGATATAACAAGTTATCCGGTAAAGCAATGCTATTGGTCGGTTGATAAATGTTGATGAATAGTAGGGTTATAAAAGGCTAGGAATGTATTATAAGTTGATAACAATCACTTGAGTGCTGATTGAGGTACGAACAACAGGGCAGTTACTGTTAGTTAGTGATTTTCATAGTTTAGTGGTGATGAGACTGTTGATAAAAGATGAATCATCTTACCAGTGATATAAGCCAGCCATTGTTGATGTTGAGCGACTAAGACAGTATTCGTCCCAGTAAGAGATTTGTCTTCGTTCCAACAAAGTATACCGTTTTGAGCGATGTTGGCGAAAAGTAGTGTCTTGGTAGGGCCGTGGAACACGTGAGAACCGCTCTGGGTTAACTGCCCTCGGTCTCCCAGCGACTGTAAATTACAACAGTAGTACAACAGTATATAAATGGCTTAATTTTCAAACTATGAAAACTCCAAAATGAAGCAAGCATTGCTTTACTGCCGGTTTTCTGTGAGGCCGTCGTATCAGTCCGGTCGAGCCGGCCCATACGTGCTGAAGCATGGCTCTCCCACGAACTAATACTTTATATACTTTTGATAATATTATTAACTTGACACATCTCACACACGGCCGTCTGATCCCAAACTAGGCAGAGCCTATTCTGTGGTAACGAGACTGCTGATAAACATACTTATATATTTCTAAATACATACATATTATAGATAAATTACACCCAGACAGAACAAATGATCGTACTCATCACACAATTATTTGTCCTAGGGGGGAATCGAACCCACGACCTCTGGCATAGCAGTCAGGATCACTAACCACTAGGCCAACAGGCCAGTGAAAATAAAAAAATAAATAAAAGTGATAAAATATTGTTACGAGCTGAAGTTTTGGATATAGAAAGTTACACCAATTTATTACCAAAATAGACACAATTTACAATTAATTCTCACTATTTAAATTATCACTTGTACTTCATACTTATATTAATACTTCTCTGTTCACTTGTTCACTCGCGGATCGCTCAACTAGAACTCATTTCATACCGCAGAGAGTCGTAGAGAGATCGCGACATTATTATAAATATATAAAACAGAAAACTCTTTAGTTTTATTATATTAGTACAGATAGAAACATCCAGACCCATTGAGATGAACATAGTCATGTATACAAATACTTGCTCTAAGCGGGAATCGAACCCACCACCGCTGATCCTGCTAGCGCATGTTACACCGCTGGTCTCCAGGTTATAATGATAGGTCTGTCTGTCCGTATACTTTTAAGTTACCTTGAAGTTATTTTTAAAGTCGCCATTCTTGTTCTTCAAGATATCAGTCGTTATGGAGAACTCCTGGGTAGATATGAACGGGTGGTAGTAAGCTGTCCTGACGCCCCTGGAGTCAGGGTCTGAGAGGGCAATGCTGAAGATCCCGTCTCTCCAATTTATGGTATATTCTGTTGACAACAAACAAAATTGTCTTTGTTTTAATTTTTACAATCACAGAATAGGTATTAAAACGAGAAGGACTGTTGAATAAATAATGCCTCTATTACTATGGAATAAGGTGCAATCTTGCTCATCCGGTAATTCTATAAACAACCTTAAAATTTACCACATTCACAAGCCGTTCAATATTTTGAAGTGAAACCTCTTTGATTTGAAAATTCGAAGAAATTAAAAAGTCACACTGAAAAGAGACAAACATATTTATAAATAGGATTTAGCCTGCGAGAGAATAAGATAGAATACAAGTATACAGTGTTTCCTATAATCTTCGTATGCTAGCACGTGTCTTTGCGCCTGCGTACTACGAAGAATAGGAGACACACATATTCATAAATAGGATTTAGCCTGCGAGAGGATGAGATAGAATACAAGTATACAGTGTTTCCTATAATCTGCGTATGCTAGCACGTGTCTTTGCGCCTGCGTACTACGAAGCTTTCAGAAAATGCGTCATAGTCTACGTGGTGTATCATTCACGTGTATCATTTTTGTGCATGTGCGTATTAAAATTCATTGGTTAATTCAGTGCCGCTGTTATCACGTCCAAAATTGCATATGGCGTCTTTTACTTTTAAATAACCAAGTTATCAAAACACAAATAAAATAGAAGAATTTCAAAAAAGATTCCTTAAACTACTAGTCAACAAAAAAATTAAAAATAGCTGTAAAGATAATTATGGGAAATTATTTAAAATATGTAAAATACTACCTGTTACCTTAAAACAAAAATATCTACCTATGTAAACATCGTGGCAGTGGGGACCGTGATCTTTCACGGATTACTAATAAACATAATACAAGGTCAATGACCAGCTGTAAATTTATTGTTCCTAGTATAAGAAACTACTATGGGGATAGAACAACTAAAAAAGACTACCGTAATTGCTCAACAGCTTACCGGAGGCTACTAAGCAGGGGAAAAACAATGCCACGTTTAAAAGAAAGTTAAGGGAGTATTACATTATTTGTGAATGACACACTGTCAGCGTCTAATCTGTGATATCACTACATAGTTTAAAACAAAGTCACTTCCTGCTGTCCGTCTGTCCCTATGTATGCATAGATTTTTAAAACTACGCAACGGAATTTGATGCGGTTTTCTTTAATAGGTAGAGTGATTCAAGAGGAAGGTTTATATGTATAATACATGCGTAATATAGTAGAGAACCACTGATAACTTTAGAGGTGTCTAATGTGATGTCGTAAATAAACATATTTTTTTGCGTTTACATTGCAAACGCTGTCTGAACCCTACGAGATAGATCAAAATAATGTACCACAGTATTGTACACGTGATGGTATATGTCTATCTCTTAGGGATAACCCACAATAACCATTTTTTATCCTTTACTTTTTACGAGAAATAATGGCTTATTTACGAAGCGGTTTTAAGCAATACAGCATTAATCCTTATCCAATTAAGTACATTTAATATAGATCAAAATGGCCCTTTACAGCATGTAATTTCAATGAATATTTTCGAAGATATTACAGATTTAAAATGCAGGGACATAGCGGTTGCGGTGGTACCGGCCAGAGGGCCGGACAATTTCCGGTAAAGATATCTTTTGCAATGACCATTAATAAATCGCAGGGTCAAACATTTTTATGGTACAGGCTTAGATTTGAGCGTTGAGTGTTTTTCACATGGCCAATTATTTGTCGCTCTTTCAAGAGTAACCTCTGAAGAAAACATGTTTGTATTGTCTAATGACAAAAAAGCTGTAAACGTTGTATATAAAGACATCCTGCAGTTATATTTAGTATCATCATTGCACCCGTGCGAAGCCGGGGCGGGTCGCTAGTACCTAATAAACATCACCTATGTAACAATAGTGAAGATAATATTATAGTAATAAGTTGTACATAGATGTATAGAGGCTCGTTACCCACAGTCAAACCGATTACACGGTTTTGTGGGAAATTGTAAAATCTACTTGTTAAGTACAGACCTATTAAACAAATAAAAAAAATAATCATTCTAAAACAACAATAAGTACAAAAGTAGTCAAAGATATACGAACGCTAGTCATACTTACGACCCAAATCAAATGTGGCCGATGGATCATAATTGAAAGTAGAATGCATAAAACGCCAGCTGTCTCTTTCTCTCAAGGAGAAAACTACGAGACCTCCCGTCGCCAGGTCGTTAATGTACGCGTACGCGTCGTCACATGTCGTTTTCGTCACGTCCACGGTTATTGATATGAAGCCTGAAAATTAAAAAGTTTGGAGCAAATAGTTTGTGGCAGATAGTTAGCGCGGCGGTGCAGAAAGTTGTGGTCGTTATCAATACAAATAAATTAAATTGAAGTGTCTGTTATTCTATTAATAATAGATTATTTTTAGGCTCATACAATTATTTGCACGATATCTATGCGTAAAAATCAGTTTTTGTCTGTCTGTTGGTCTGTCTGTTTGTTCCAGCTAATCTCCAGAACGGGTGGATCGATTTCCACGGGACTTTCACTGACAGATAGCTATACAAATAAATTAAATTGAAGTGTCTGTTTGGAATGTCATAATAACAGCATTTTACTAAATGCATCCAAATTTTTACATACATTTTTAATATTTTTGTCTGTCTGTTTGTTCCGGCTAATCTCCGGAATTGGTGGACTGATTTCCACAGTTTAAAAAAAATTGAGTGATTAAGAAAAAAAACATTTTATCGTAAAAATGCGTGGAGTGCAGAACGGGTGAACCGATTTCCACAGTACTTTCACTGGCAGATAGCTGGTGTCATAAGGAGTAACTTAGGCTACTTTTAATTTGGAAAAATAATTAGGGTTCCGCGCTAAATATGTACACGCGAAACAAGCCGCGTGGGAACTGCTAGTAATTAATATTATTAGTAATTTACACCTAGACACAGAACTAGTGATCGTGCTCATCACACAAATATTTACCCCGGGCGATAGATCCATAGATAGATACATAAATATGCATATAGTTTCCAACAAATTGTTTGCCGCAAACAGTCTGAACAGTCTGCATCTACAGCCTACCTGATGTGCTGCCGTTAAATAAATCGCTTGGCTTAAATTGATATCTCAACACTTCTTTGTCAGTTGCCAAATCAAAGATTATTACTTCTGGTTGCTTTATCTGCACACGATTATCTGCAAAATGAGGAATAGTAAGATGCATACGAGAATTCTTCACAAGCGAAACACGTGTCGACGTGTGATACATCGACACGTGTTTCGCTTCGTACCAGTTAGTATAGTATTATGTTATCTGTGGTACCAGTGGAAGAATTAAAGGTTTAAAGATACAAGTCACTTATTACCAATATCGAAAACCGTGGTTAGACAGAAATATAGTGTTGTGATATTTTGTTGGTCATTAGGAGAGGGTTTTTGGAAGGGGAGAATAGAGACAGGGAGATAGATAGAGTAGCAAAGCTCAATTGACGCCATTGGTGCCAGAAGTTCTAATAGAAACCCTCTTTAAAATTCAAATACCACGGCCTCACAGAAAACCGACAGTGAAGCAATATTTGCATTGTGTTTCGCCGAGTAAGTGAGGTAAATGCAGTTCCTAACCCTTCCCTCTCCCCTTACTCCCACCTTAAAGGCGCGGCAATGCTCTTGTGACTCTTGAGTGGCAGGTGCCCATGGGCGGCGATAGTCACTTCGTTTGCCCCCTATCCTATCCCATAAAGAAAAAAAAGCATGCCTCTTCGTTAATGCAACTAACCCAACTAATCCCCTTACCACTACTTCCCCCCTCCGCGTCTTACCGCTACTTCGATTTACCAGGCACTTCAAGTAGTCCAGTGTCAATGAGCCAGAACCTTCCACACGCGTCTACTCTCGGCCGATAAACGGAAACGAATGACGTGATGCTGGCCACATCAGGGTACGGCTTCAACAGTGGACTATGAGTGGACTCCGCTGACATATCTATGTAGTTTAATGTAGAAGGTATTCCTGAAAAAGAAAATTTCTTTTTTAGCAGTCTTCAAAAAAAGGAGGATATTCTCAATGAGGGCTACCGTTTTTATGCTCACCAGTTGGCGTCACCGACGAGTGAGGTCTTAGCGGTCAACATTTTCACAACAGTAATTATTTATTTCGTAAATAAGCCCCCAAACAAACAGTGACATTTCGGAGCACAGATTAGTCAGTTTCGGAGACCTCACGCTACACCAGCGCCTCTAGTGGCAAATTCAAACGCGGTAGCCCTCATTCGATTGATTATTATATTGCAATACAGTTTTAGTGAAACGTGGTCTCTCGCTATGGGTTTGATGAACAAGCTCAGAGTCTCTTAACGAGATATGGAAAGGTCTCGTGCTTTCTCTGCGTTATCATCATCATCTGCCAGTTTTTCCAATTTTCATTACTGCAGTGGTTACCATTGCAAAGGACACCAACCCTCCTTGGTGATGTAGTTGTTTTAAGACGGGGAAGAAGGTACATTTTTATAAGGAAAAAATGGGTAGGGAGAGAAACCTAGACTAAGGGATGTCTGGGAGGGGGAACGGGACTGAGACTGCAGTAGCTCGCAGAGACCGGGGTCATGTACCCGAATGTCCTGTATTTCCTATGACTGGAGAGGCCACTAGGATAGGAACACCAACAAGTTAGAGATGCGCAGAAGAACGAAGATTACAGACGTATCCCAACAGATCAGCAAGTTAAAGTGGTAGTAGACACATAGCACGTAGAACGAATAGTCGATGGTGCGGAATGGTTCTGGAATGGAGACCACAGAGCGGAAAGCGCAGCGCACCTTATAAGGATCGCAGGTCAACGGCGGATACAGCTTCCAATCGGTCTTCTTGGGAGTCGTTGAGCGAAGTCTATGTCCAGTAGTGGACGTCCTAAAGCTGAAATGGTGATGATGATAGAAGCAATATCCCTTTCTCTCCATTCTTAACTACTTCTCCATTTAAATAGACTCTCAATTTTACCATCTTTAATGCCCAAAGTGCCCCCCCATTGACGGCAACAGGCTTGCCCCCTATTCCGAGATCGGAACTAAATTATATTTGGCAAAATGTGTATGTTTCCTACGCCCTTGCTCACTCCTCAGGGGCAATTGGATATTTTTTATTTTTAGGGTTCAAAAGGAAAAAAACTAACCCTAATCGATCACTTCGTCGTTCGTCTGTCTGTCTGTCTGTGTGTCAAGAAACTTTTTCTCAGGAACCCGTAAACGCATCAGCTTTAAATTAATACCAAATACATAAGTCTGCGGTCGTTTGAATCTGTAAAAAAATCAAGCTTCTAAGTCAACGCAATCAAAAGACAATTAAGGCGATTAAGCCTTATATTTGACCAAATTTGAACATTTCGCAGGTAAATCAAAAACCTATAGGGTACTTCCCATTGACCTAGAATCATGAAATTTGGTAAGAAGCAAGATCTGACAGCACAAGTGAAAAAAATCCGAAATTCGTTAATTTGTTGTTATATCATACAAAAAAAATGTTTTTGTGATTACAAACTTATATTTTGCTGTTGGTAAGTTAACTTTGGCGTACATCGCAACCCCAAAGTTAAGTTTGTCTTTCGGAAAAGACAGGCAGAAATCTTCGAGAATTGATTTCCGACATGGACGTACTATCCAAATACAGGTTTGTTTGCTTACGGAACCCTCAGTGCGCGAGTCGGACAAGCACTTCTTAAGCGGCGTTGAGCACTTTTTGGGATGGGTAAAAAATGTTAAACTCGCGTCAGGACACGTGACCTGATCGAAAATTCGTAAGACGGGGCCGAGTTTCTTATATTTAAAAAAATATAACATTCGAAATTCAAACATTTATGAGCGGCCAGGAGCGCAGAACTTCCAGTGTACCCTATGTATACATTTAGATATGTTATTACCTACTTTTTATTTTTAACCTAATTATATATATATACAGATGTGTGTGTGTGTGTATGTATATGCAAATACATTGTGAAGTTATGTTTTCACTTCTGACGTGCAGTCCCACAACTGACAGTTTTTTTACATGTAAAAGTATAAGTTAAGTTAAGTTAAGAAATAGATATTAATTCTGACGAGATCTCTCACCAAATCGTCTCCTCGGGACAGTGACGAACATTCTCTCCTTATAGACCTCAAAGCCAATCGGCACATTGTTGTACTGAATAAAGAATTTATCTTTGTCTTCTAATTCTTCATCGAAATATATACCATCAGGGCTCAACCATTTCGCCGTATCATTGACATCTGAAACAGAAGTTTTTAACTTTATAATAATAACTAGACATCGCGTGGTGGTCGAATTTCGACCATGGTTTTTTCATTGGCCAGTATAACTTGAGCTGTCTTTGTATACACTTACCATGACAGGTAATCATATATACTGGACGCGTGTAATTTCATTAAGCCGTTTTCACTTAATTTTTAAAGTTGTAAGACATATTGTTTAAAAAATTTTAGCTTTCTGTACTTTTCTATATATAAACTGTAAATATTCCAAAATTCACGTTACTACGTTTGCGAAATTTTCTTAAAAAGGGGTACAAAGAATTCTCTTCACGTATTAATATAATGATAACTTGAGACACCTCACACACGGCCGTCTGATCCCAAACTAGGCAGAGCCTGTACTATGGTAACCAGACTGCTGATAAACATACTTATATATTACTAAATACATACTTAATATAGATAAATAAATTACACTCAGACACAGAAAAAAAACGCGTGAAGTATTTTTGGGACACCTGGTTGGAACGAAGAAAATATTATAAGGAAGAGTTTGGTTGAACGCGCTAATCTCAGGAACTACGGGTTCGAATTGAAACATTATTTGAGTGTTGGCTAGCCCGTTTATCGAGGAAGGCTGTAGGCTATATAACATCACGCTCAACCAATAGGAGCGGAGTATCAATGAAAAATGTTACAAAAACGAGTAAAATTCACAAACGCAGACGAAATGGCGCGGGTCACCTAGTAAATAATCACTACATATTATACATAAAACAAAGTCCCCCGCCGCGTCTGTCTGTCTGTCTGTTTGCGATAAACTGAAAAACTACTGAACGGATTTTCATGCGGTTTTCACTAATACACAGAGTGATTCATGAGGAAGGTTTAGGTGTATAATTTGTACCCGTGCGAAGCCGGGGAGGGTTGCTAGTATAATATTTGTAAATTGTGTCAAAATATAGTAAAAACTCGAAATTAAAATTGCGCCATCTGTGAAATTTACCAGAACTAATTATGAATAATTAGTATAATAATATACCACCAACCATACCAACTAGCCAACATAAAATTAAAGTGCTATCGCGCAGAATCTACAGATGGCGTAAGTAATTCTCTGAACTCTGTTGAACAAATTGTCGCCGGCGGTATTTTCGGACCGATACGAACAACCGAACAACCTTCAAGAAAAGAGCGTACTCCCCTCAGAGACTGTCAACACACTGTTGACATTTGACTTGCAGGTGTCCATGGGCGGTGATGGTCACTTACCAGCCGGTGAAAAAGGAGAAAAGGCTGAGAGATAGCAAAAGTTGAGGGTTGAGGTTGAGTTTTCCTGCTTGGAACTATGGATTTCACCTCGTGTAAGGGGTCATCCATAAATTATGTTACACGACTTTAATGATTTATGCCCCCCCCCCCGTCCTTGTCACAGGTGGTGACATGTGTGGTGTTTAGATTTTGACATGTGACGTTACGAATCATATGACCCCCTCACCCCTAGTCACACAATGTCACACTTCGTTGACCCCCTCCCCCCCTTAACGTGTAACGTAATTTATGGATGGCCCCTAACGTCTAATTCATTTAGTTAAAAATAACCGTACCAAGGTTTTATTAATAAAAAAAAAGTTAAACCCCTGACTCCGTAAAAGTAATCAAATAAAAAAGGTTTTTCGAAATAATCACTACATATATTATTATTATGAAATAAAGTCCCCCACCGCGTCTGTCTGTCTGTCTGTTCGCGATAAACTGAAAAACTACTGAACAGATTTTCATGCGGGTTTCACTAATAGACAGAGTGATTAATGAAGAAGGTTTAGGTATATAATTTGTACCCGTGCAAAGCCGGAGCGGGTTGCTAGTATATAATAAACTAGCGACCCGCCCCGGCTTCGCACGGGTGCAATGATGATACTAAATATAACTACAGGATGTCTTTATATACAACGTTTACAGCTTTTTTGTCTTTAGACAATACAAACATGTTTTCTTCAGAGGTTACTCTTGAAAGAGCGATATATAATTGGCCATGTGAAAAACACTCAACGCTCAAATCTAAGCCTGCAACATTGAAAGTTTGACGCTGCGATTTATTGGTCATTGCAAAAGATATCTTTACCGGAAATTGTCCGGCCCTCTGGCTGGTACCGCCGCAATCACTATGTCCCTGCATTTTAAATCTGTAATATCTTCGAAAATATTCATTGAAATTACATGCTGTAAAGGGCCATTTTAATCAATATTAAATGTACTTAATGGGATAAGGATTAATGCTGTATTGCTTAAAACCGCTTCGTAAATAAGCCATTATTTCTCGTAAAAAGTAAAGGATAAAAAATGGTTATTGTGGGTTATCCCTAAGAGATAGACATATACCATCGCAGACTTTTTTGTAGACCTTTTTAAGGTATACAATACTGTGGTACATTATTTTGATCTATCTCGTAGGGTTCAGCCAGCGTTTGCAATGTAAACGCAAAAAAAATGTGTTTATTTACGACATCACATTAGAAACCTCTAAAGTTATCAGTGTTTCTCTACTATATTATGCATGTATTATACATATAAACCTTCCACTTGAATCACTCTATCTACTTATTATTTTTTTAATAGATAGAGTGATTCAAGAGGAAGGTTTCCGCATCAAATTCCGTTTCGTAGTTTTAAAAATCTAAGCATACATAGGGACAGACGGACAGCAGGAAGCGACTTTGTTTTATACTATGTAGTGACAAGTTATATTTATTTTTGTATTTCCCGCTTATAATTATCGTTCGATAGATTTTTTTTGACATTGACACCTCCATGACATGTGAACAATTGTTAACGCCCAATTTGACATAAATATGACAAAATAATCTCCGCCATTTTGGTTTTTTATACTTTCAATATTCTCAGAGATAATTTTGTGTTATTAAGACGAATTTGACTCCAACTGCAACGGCCAGGGTTAATAAATAAGCGTGGGTATTTAACAATAAACATACTTAATTTTAGTTCTTTGAAACCACCTTGTTATAGTCATATGTATAAATACAAGATTTTGATTTCATTAATAGGAAGTAACTATTAAAATCAATTATTGTACCCCGTTTCAAGCTAATTTCGCTTACGGAGAAACGTGAAATTAGAAATACAAAGATTATAATGTAAAAGAAGTGTAAAAAGCTAAATTTAAATAATTTTTTAATGTTTTTTTTTTGTGTTTGCTTTGTCCAGTACATAATATACGTTGATCTATAATGGTACAGCAAATCTATATAATCACAATCAAGTTATACACAAAGTGAGTGGGTCGTAGGTCGAGTAGGTAGGTCAATGAAATAAAACAAAACATTTCAAATTTATTATGGTCGTACTTAGACCACTTGGCAATCTCTTGAATGATAAAGCGTAAATAAAAGAATACTCACATTGAACTCCATTAAAATCATATCCTACTTGTTTCCATTTATATGCAAATACCATTTTACTAAAATGATTATGTCCCGAAGGGAATTGTCCATTACTATAATGGATAAACATGAACAACAAGAATATAATCATTTTAATGACACACGGTATTCATACACTGTCGCGGCGAATACTGGTTTAATAAACCTATCATAAAGTAAAGTTGTGTTCACAGTGTAAAAATTTATTCTGCGATATAACAAGTTCTTTTTGAAGTGAAAACTTCTTTAGCGGTGTTGTGCACTTTTTGGGATGGGTAAAAAATGTTAAACTCGCGTTAGGACACGTGACCCTGATGTCCGACGACACGTGACCTTGATGTCCAACGACACGTGACCCTGATGTCCGACTGTCCTCTGTTTCTACGTATGTCGTACGTACGTACGTATGAATTCGTACGACGGAGCCGAGGTTCTTATATTTACATGTACAGCGTCACAGACACCAACCTGTTAATGTGACGTTTTAAATTCATCGTTTCGTTTAAGTTCTCACTTCTGTCGGCAGTCCCATGACTGCCTATTTTTTATTTGCCCGTTTCATTATTGAGTAGTTCCGCAGACCATATATTATGTGGTATTCACCTAGGGCTGCCATCCATCCATGCCATAGGGATTTGTCCTAGTTTAGAGGGCGTCCGGGGAGCGTCTGGGCGGGGTTTTCAAAAAGCGTCCGGGTAAAACCCGGACACTCTGTGCCAGGGGCAACTTATAACTATTAGATGAACAAGCTGTTTAATTTAATAAAAAAAAGCAATCGGCGTTTTTTTTTTTTTAAGTGTCCGGGAAAGAATCTCGATTTCACACATGTGTCCGGGATTTTTGAAGAGATTGTCCGGCCTCGGCAATTTAAGTGATGGCAGGCCTATCTTCACCACACTTCACAAATGTCTTGTGAAGTTGTGATGAACAAAAAGTCGAGTAATAAACAATTTACCTTTGTGTATAAGCCTTTATCAAAACAAGTTATCTGTATAATAAAAGTTAATGTGAATAATATCGCATTATTGTAGGAAACACGAGTCTGAATACCAAAAAGGTCATATTGAAATAAAAGTTGAAAAAATTTAATGCATGACAAAAGCATTGGTGTTTTTTTTAGCTTTAATTGTAACCAGCTACATATACAAATGTTGGAAGTAAATGTTAACCTACTTCTAATTGTCGTATCGAAATGAAACTTTGTATGTATATGTAGTTCGGATGATAATACTATAACTTGGCATCTTCGTCTTGACGAGTACTTTGTCTCTAGATGGTATCCAGGGTCTGACGATGGAGCTGGAAGGTGGCAATAGGAAGTCCATAATAAAACGACACAATCCCATCGAGTTTGGGCTCGTTTGAAATTTAAAATTTACATTTTGACAGTAAGAGAAATAAAGGCGTACCGCGCTTTCATTTAAATAATCTTTAAAAAAAAAAACCGACTTCAACAAAAAAAAACTATTCCATAAAAGACTTAAATATGGTTTTCTCATGGATGCCATTGTCAGAACTGGACCAAATTGAAATGGGACCACACGGGAAGCACCAACTTTCAAATAAAAAAAGAATCATCAAAATCGGTTCACCCAGTCGAAAGTTCTTAGGTAACAAACAAAAAAAGAAACATACAGTCGAATTGAGAACCTCCTCCTTTTTTGAAGTCGGTTAAAAAGTGGGATATAGTGTACCTATAAAATGGTATATTTCTTATCAGAATTAAATTAACAAGAAATAAAAGCATGTTTAAAAAAAACACTTAATTTTTTAAATTTATATTGCATATTGCTTAAAAATATTAACTTTAAGTGTTTCATATTTTACATTTTTCCGGTGATTTATTCAGCGTTTTTGTAAATTCTGGGTCATACGATGGTAATGGTATGGAACCCTCCGTGTGGTGTGATGGTACTGACTCGCACTAGGCAGGTTTTTAAAAGCTATTATTTAACTTCACGTGTATGTATGTCCTGGAATTTTGCAATCAATATTTCACCCAGATCCACTGAAGGACCACGGAAATTTGGCACACACGTTTGGTTCTCATGACTATTCACAATTTTTTTTTTAATATTTTTTTTTTATTATTTATAAATACCCTCTATGATCACGAGCGGTAGTTACTTATCATCAGGTGAAATGTCTGCTCGTTTGCCCACTACAGATTTAAAAAATAAACTGTCAGTCGTAGGACTGCACGTCAGAAGTAAAAACATAACTGACACATCTGTCATCTGAGTGTAACGGTCATGCGAGTTCAGTGCTTTTTCCCCGTACCAAAAGTGCCTAATGTGCCTAAGTTTTCCCTTAAAAAATTGTTAATAAGTGTTGTCGCCATTACAAAAACTCTTATTTATTTTATTAAAAATAGGGACAAACTATAATAGATAATAACACAGTTCACTATTTAATAAAAATAAGTTAATAGACATTATTTTGACTGGTTATACCGGTAACGCAATGGTATTGGTCGATTGATAAATATTAATGAATAGTGGGGTTATAAAAGGGTAGAAATAAGTTCAGAACGATTGACTTGAGTGCGAATAGAGGTACGAACAACTTGGCAGTTACTGTTAGTGATTTTCATTGTTTATATCAGTGGTTGTGAGACTGTTTTCCTACATAAGTAATTGTCAGTTGCCGATCAGAAGTGTTCATTTTTGAAGAAAGTGATGCCATCTACTAGTGACATCCATCAAACGTACGTCACGTTCGGACGAAATTTTGAATAAAGGTGTCCGCTATTGAGCACTGTAGGCGTTATAAATTTTTTACCTTAATTACAATCATGTTTTTGTTTATTTTACCATATGAATTGCGCACACAATAAGTACTTTTTTAGACTATATTTTTAAAGATTATTAAATAAGAAGCTGACAGAACTCATTGTTTAGATTAGCGCCCTCTAGTGGACCTATATATGTATTATTAGCGTGACGGTCACGCGAGTTCAGTGCTTTTTCCCGGTAGCAAAAGTGCACAACGTGTATAAAGAAGTTTTCACTTCAAAAAAGAACCCATGACTTATTATTGAGTAGTTCCGGCGACGATCTGTGGCCTTCACCATCAGCTACACTGTCTCCCTTCTCTCTGATTGGTATGCAACCTTAGAGATTACTTCCTCTCCGTTGACGTGGATGTGCATCGGGATGTAGTGGTAGTTGACAACAGTCTCACTCCACTTGGTCTAGCTGAAGAGAACTAGCGCAAACCTGCAGTACTCAATATTACAGATCGTAAGAAGATATGGGCAAAGATCTTCATGGATATCAGACCTTAGATGGACCCGATGTAGATTTATTAGCATCTGTAATGCAAAATCTGTAACTTGTTTTGATTTTTACCAGGAAATTAATGTTTAATATTGTATTTATGGTGCCAGCTTTCTTTTTTTTATGGTAGGTATACAGGCAGACCAACAAACGGGTTACCCGATGGTACCCATAAGCACCTCTGTCACAAGTGCGTTGCTGGCCTTTAAAGTGGGAGTAGGAGAAGGAGGGAAGAGGGGGAGAAGGAAGGGTTAGGGCTTCTGGTAACCTCACTCACTCGCCGAAAAGCTGCCGGTTTTCTGTAGGGCCCTGGTATCACTCCGATCGAGACGGCCCATACATGCCGAAGCATGACTCTTCCACGATAAGAGTCTGGAGTCTGTCCTGTCCTGGTGGCCTCTCCAGTCACAGGAAACACAGAACATTCGGGTACGCGACCACGCAAATCTCGGAAACAGGACTGAGATGCAGTAACTCGAAGAGGCCTGGGTCGCGTTACCCAAATGTCCTGTGATTGGAAAGGACAGGACATCAACTGGCCAAATGAAATCACACGGAAGTAAGATTATTTCTCAATTTATTAATCATATTCAATGGTTACTACAACTGTATGTACGGTGGGGTTCCTATGTCGTTGTGTAAACATAGTAAAGTTATTGAAAGTATACATTTGACATATAATTTTTAAAGGGACACGCCATTGTTTTGTTTAATTAGAGGTTTTCCATAATTTCACCCGCGTTTATCTTCACTGCTCTGCTCCTAAGTGATGGAACGTGATGTTATATAGTCTGTAATCTTCTTCAAGAATTAGGTTATTAAGAACACTCTTCAGCATTATTATATTAGTGTAGACTACGCAGCACAAACTGTATCCTCGATGAGATCAGTTGCTTTGACCCTGTAATTAAAATATTAAAATTATTTATTAAAAAAAAGGACTGTCAGTCGAAGGACTGCTCGTCAGAAGTGAAAACATACACACATCTGTTTATCTGTTTGTCACGGGAGTTCAGTGCTTTTTCCCCATACCAAAAGTGCCTAACGTGCCTAAAGAAGTTTTCACTTAAAAAAATTGGTTGCCTGTAAAGTCGGTATACGGGCGAAAGTTTTACGTGACAACGACTTTGAGTGGTAAAATAATTTTAATGTGAATATTCATTCGTATAGTAGGAAGAAGGATGAAATAATAGTAACAATTTAAAACATTTATTTATACAAAGAATTATATTTAAAACGCGTGCCTCTCACTCGCTCTCATTGTGAGCGCATAACGTGAGCGGAGCGTAACGCAGTTTCTTGAAGTGTCACCCGGCAAACCAATTTATAAGACGTTGTCACGTCAAAACTGTCAGTCGTAGGATATTACCTATACATAATATATTATATGTCACCGTAAGATTGAGATCTCGCGATATTATAAACTGACAAAATATTATGAACTGCCTACAGTTTAGAATTTGACGAATTATTCCTCGATATTTTAAAATCTATCAATGTCAAATCTCCAAATTATTTGTGTTATTGTGAGCTGTGAAGGTCACGCGAGTTCAGTGCTTTTCCCTATACTAAAAGTGCTCAACGTGCCTAAAGAAGTTTTCACTTCAATCATGAGTATAAATTTATTGTCTCTGGTAGTTTATTACCATGTGAGAGAAGTTTTACAATTTACATGTTATAATTATGATTGTGTTGCTTTTTTTACGTGTGGAAACCCCTTCGGGTACCACCTGCAGAAAGAGTTGGTAATATCGTCTTTAAAACAGTCTAACGGGGCCTATAGCCGAGGTCGAGGTGTTTTCTTATATGCAATAATTCTAAACCCGCGTCAGAGAAGCCCTTCAGAATAGAAAAGCTGGCCAGAATAGCTAGCTAGCGCGGTACACGACTCGCTTTCGTTTGAGGCCTGTTTCTGCTAGGACGACGGGCTACCCCACCCATAGGCCTCGGACCAGCTCTCATAGAGGCCAGAAATCGTTGAGAGCTCTCGGCGCCCGGTGCGTCGCCTGCAGATGGGAGAGCGCACTTTACTTTTGATTATTTATATTATTATGAGTGTAATTTGACAGATGTTTTATTTCTTATAATCTTACACTCCATTCGAGTATATAAATTTTAGTTTATTATATATTTTTCGTATGCTTGTAGTTCACGTCATATTTCAAGACCTTTTCCTACCTATGTTTTCACGAAATAAATGATTATAATTGTCGTCGCCACATCAAAAACTCTTATTTATTTTATTAAAAATAGGGACAAACTATAATAGATGATAACAGTGCACTATTTAATAAGAATAAGTTAATAGACATTATTTTGACTGGTTATACCCGTAACGCAATGGTCCGTAACGTATTGGTCGATTGATAAAATAATATTAATGAATAGTGGGGTTATAAAAGGGTAGGAATAAGTTCAGAACGTGGACTTGAGTGCGAATAGAGGTACGAACTTGGCAGTTACTATTAGTAAGTGATTTTCATATTTTATATCAATGGTTGTTATACTGTTTCTTACATAATATAAGTTAGGATTTAGAATAAAAACCATTGATAAATTCGCATTTTTAATTTCAAAGACTTACCAAAGTATTGCGTAATTGACATTACTCGTGTTCAAAGTTGAGTAAAGGTAAGTGTCCATTTTGTTCGATAGCACGTATAGGTAATTACCCTGTATTTTCATGTCTGAAAAAATAAAATTTATGATTTTCGTGTTACATAAATCTTCAAGGTTTTCGCTCCGTACCACCCACAGATCTCTTTTCGTTATAATTTTTAACAACTTAATCAATTATAACTGTAAAACTGTAAGGTTTACAGTTAACAAACAAAAAAAACTTACATACGTATTTATAATATTAGCTAGAATAAGGATATTAGTACGTTGACATAGAGCAAGATAAATAAATCTTTGCCATAGAGCAAGAGATTTGTAATTATGTCAAGGGCAGCGCTAGGAAAATAATGGTGTCAATTCTGTTGTATTACTCACTTGACTATAATTGACTAAATTTTCTTTATACAAAATGTAAACCTTGTACACTTTAAAACAAATTTGAAATAAGATTTCAAATTTAAACAAGTAGGTAACATATGTCGCTATCGAAATAAACAATTTATTTGTCGACTAAAGTCTGACACGCTTAAATAAACTTTAATACCACGTAGCGAGAGCCGCTATCCGTTGAATGCCATCTCTTTTGCTCTGTGTTTTTAGTATCCGTCTTCGTAGGTGTCGATTAAAATAACGTCATCTTAGTTCATTTTCAACAAGTTTTTATGCGGCAATTATACGACATTTGAATAAATGGGGACTCTCGCTGCGTGGAAATAAAGTTGAGTATATGTTGACAGGTTTTAGTGAAATTTAGTGGCGCTGAGAAATAGATGCCAGTAACAAATAGACCTTGTTACGAAGAAGTCAAGGTTGATTTCATATGAAGAAATTAAGTCAGGTTTTAGTTTAGTCGAGTGTACAATAGAATCGGGACCAATGTCCACGTAACAAAATATAGCAGCAAAATTTTAGGAGCACGTTCCTAAAATTTTAAGCAAAGCTTAAAAATAAGTAGAACTTTATGCGAAGTAATAAATTTTGAATTTATATACAAAATCTGGGGGCAGGATAATGCCCCCGCTAAGGCGAAAATGTTGGTAATTAGCAAATTAAGTAAGAAATTGATCTTATAACTCATTGCGGTAGCAGAACTGCTTTGCGAGATTGGAATTTTTATGTTAGATGTATTGGATATATTGCTTTAACATCCCTAAGATACGATATTTATCGTAATAATTTTTTTGTTGACTAACAAAATTATCGGCCATATGAAATCTTCCTAAAATATGATCACAAATACATGTGAGGAATGAGTGAAATGTAATGAAGAGAGTTTTAGGTATAAAAGTTGACGGCTACAAAAGTGGAGAACGACAGAAGAAAAGATGAATGAAAGCGTAAAAGAATATAATGGAATGATTGAGTATAATGGAAGAATAGACATTTAAACAAATAACTTGGGGACAGGGTAGACAGATATGACCTTTTTGTTCCAAGTTGTATTATAATAATATATCTGTGACGTTTTACACAGCGCCATCTAGATACTAGACATAGAACTAAACATTGCTTGTACTGTGGGCTCTAGACTCTAGAACACGGATACACATACGTACATAGATACATTTTTAGGGTACCGTTCCTCAAAAAAGAAACCCTTTTAGGATCACTTTGTTGTTCGTCCCTCTGTCTGTAGGTCAGTCTATCATATCTCTCTTTCTGACGTTGGTTTTTAAATATAAAGGTACATAGAAATATCTAGACAAAGCAAATGGTATGTCCATTTGCTTTGTCATGCATAAAAAT
This sequence comes from Euplagia quadripunctaria, assembly GCA_963859945.1. Lineage (NCBI taxonomy): Eukaryota > Metazoa > Arthropoda > Insecta > Lepidoptera > Erebidae > Euplagia > Euplagia quadripunctaria. The sequence continues at coordinate 6,210,518 of OY982589.1, read as the reverse complement.
TTTTGAACTGATCGGGTATCAAACCCGCGACCCCCGTAGTGGCAGTCGCACACTTACCTATAATAAAGGTGAGCCATCTATTGTCATGAACTACTAAAGCAGTATTCTTTGGTTTCAGCGGCTTGTCAATATTCCAACAAAGGATTCCATCACGCGCGACATTCGCAAAGAAAAGGTTTCTAGACGCACTGTCGTAGACATGGGTTCCACTCTGAGAATATGGCCCGCGAACACCTACTAGCTATGCGTGAAAAAAATAAATTAATTGATTTTTTTTTAAACAAGCTTTTTAACAAACTAAGTTTTATTTTAGTATAGATTTGATGTTTAAAAAGTTCGTGTTGAGAAGTACTTTTTAAACATCAAATCTGGACAAACTCGATTAGTTTATCCTTCCGACTCTATCATTATCCCTGGTTATTATGTAGCACCAAAGTACTCACCAAGACAATACAAATGAGCCCAAACTTGATGGGTTTATCTTGTTTGGTTAAGAAGTTCCTACAGCCGTCTTCCGGCTCCATCGTCACCGAAGATACATACGTACACCAAATTTGAGCCCAATGGGACATCGGGAAGTGGTTCTAATTTAGCTTTCAAGATTCGTGCCGAACACATACATAAATAAAAGCTTGTGAAAGAAAAAAATATTTACACTTGACACAAAACATAAAAAAAAAAACGCGTGAGATGTCTTTAGGACACCCAATTGGAAAGAAGATCCTTTCGCTATATTTAAATATATTTAATGGATTAAATAAATTGTATCAAAATATAGTAAATATTGTAAAAACTCGAAATTAAAATTGCGCCCTCTATGAAAGTTGCCCGAACTAATACATGGATAATTAGTATACAACAGTAGTATCGCGCAGAATCCACAGATGACGTAAATAAAATAAATCAATGATCAATGATCATGTCAACCCTAATTTTCAAGTTTAATTTGTCAGTTTCAAAATAATATTTATGTATTAAGTATCACGAATTTACCTAAAATTGTTAGCATTTTTCGTTATTTACGGGGTGTACTATACGACCCTAAAATATGACCACACCTGTCTATAACATCCTGTATATACTGGGTGTATTTGAAAAAGGAAAACTTCCTTAAATCATTGAAAGGGCATGACTCTAGCATGCAGTTACAATAAGAGTTTTTGAAAAAAAAACTATCCGTTTACAAGTTATGACCGTTTGAATTTCCAGGTATTTTTACCTGCGTTTCTCATAAAAGCAGATGGAATGTATAAAGTTAAAAACCCTTATATCGTACATATTTTTTGTTCTTTAATTTTAAGTTCAAGTTATTTTTTTTTTTTAAAGATTACTAGTAACGTGGGTCACACATTACTAGTAATCTCGTTAACCCCTCCAGCTAAGTTCCTTATCGCACGTTACACGGCGAGACGGTAAAAAGTGTTAGCGCAACGAAAAATGCTGACCGCGAGTTGATTTATTTTATTTACGCCATCTCTAAATTCTGCGCGATACTACTGTAATTTGATGTTGGTTGTATACTAATTATCCATATCGTCGTCAACGTAGAAAAACGACGGATTTGATTTTTAGTAACTTTACATGAGAGCACTTTAAAGCTTTCAAATGATGTTTTACGTAATATTTTGAAAACGGCTGTTTCTGTTAATGAAATCTGAAAATGTTACTGTGTGTATGAGCTTTGAAAAATTTTTTGTTTTATGATAAAGTACAGTGTTTTCAAACAAACAAGACAAAACAAAAAAGTGTGTGTGTACTTATGTACGCACGTTAGAAGTTATACTTTTATATATACAATAATATTAACAAACACCTCAATAAGGCTTCGTTCAGATAGAGCGAATTACGCGCGAGACAATTCTTGGTTGCGTCATGGGGTCCCATCTCTAACAAAAGAAAAATGGTTCAAACAAATATCAATAGATGGCGTTACGGGTATCGATTTGTTATTGAAGTTTATGAAAAATCAATATTAGGACCTGATAAAAGTATTTTCTAATTTCATAAAATAACCTAAACACGGGAAAATTGAATAAAAGCTTCTTAAATCCAGTTTTCTTATTTTGACAAAATTCAATATTGTGGCCGGTCCTCTGGCGGCAATTAGCGGTACTACGTTGAAGTAACACTATAACAAAACCGTACCTATCGGTTTTGTTATTGAGTTTGTAGGTATTGACCATTGATAGTTGGCCAAATTTTAATGAAACTGTATTGTTGCGTTATGTTTTTGCATTTTCTATTGTAGGTAAATTATTAATTCGAATTTCAAAGATACTATAAAAAATTAATTTTTCTCATTGTGTTTTACATATTTTTTTCATATTGTCAGGACAATTAATAGTGAACAACGAAACGTATGGTATGTGTCAACTTTGTTATGTAGGCAGGTTAGGTATTTAAGTAACAGACATTATGATTTTGCAATGTAATTACTTACTTAACTAAGTACTTACACGTACTATCTATTTACACATTGCTAATAGGAATCTTTCACCTCAGACCTCACTCGATTGCAGGGCTGCCAGATTGTATAATTGGATACAAAATTCGTATAATTCGGTAATCATAAGTATGCTTAGGGCTGCCATCCATCCGGGTTTCCCCGGATTTGTCCTAGTTTAGAGGGAGTCCGGGGAGCGTCCAGGCGGGGTTTCCAAAAAGAGTCCGGGTAAAACCCGGACACTCTGTGCCAAGGGACAATTACAATTGTTAGATGAATCGTTAACAAGATAAAAATTTAAATGGAATCGGCGGTTTTTTTAAGGTGTCCGGGAAAGAATCTCGATTTCACCCATGTGTCCGGATTTTTTTAAGTTTTTGTCCGGCGTCGGCAATTTAAGTAATGGCAGGCCTAAGTATGCTGTTTGTTTAGTAGATGCATTGTATAATCGGATACAATGTCATTACTGATGTTATTGTGTAATAAGTACGGATATACACATAGAGATACCTAAAACAAATCATGTCTGTGATAACCTGTTAAGTAATTATACGTTAAGAGCTATAACACATAATTGCATTTTACAAAATTAGGTATTTACGCACGACAACGACTCGGTCGGACTCGCGAGTTCCTGACACTGTGTTACCGCAGTGACTAAGCAATCATGATCCTTTTTCTACTATTAAATTATTTGTTTTACTTCCTGTCTTAAAATATTATTAATAATGCGTAATGTTCCAGCCACTAGCTATGTGCCTGTGGCTTTTGCTCGTATAGATTGTGATAGTATGAAATTTCTTATTTTTAAAAACATTAAGTAGGTATTTTAAATAAAATTATTTCCATAATAAAAATGTGATTTAAATTAATAAAAAACTTTATAAATATTTCAATTTAAAATACCTATTGGTAATTAATCCAATAAGTATTTTTGAATTGTCAACGTTTTGAGTCAGTCAGAATAAGTCAGTCGCGAAGATAGTATGTTCCAGTACGCAGATCCTACGGAGGAGAACAGGCAAGAAACTCCAAAGACACTCTCTTTCAACATGTTTTTTTACAATTTTCTGGTTCATCATCGTCAATCTTTTCGCCAATCCTCACTGTGCGAAGGTTGTGTGTTACCAGGGCCAGTTGTCGTCTAAAGGGTTGTTAGCCGAACGTTTGATCAGATACAGTAACCGCTACCGTAGCCAGGAATAGCAGGGCTGCCTGAGACTCGGGGCCTGATCATTCTGTTTGCTTTCATTGCGGGTTTTTTCCAATACTCGCCACGCTTGGTAGGCGGGCGCAGTGTTCGGGTTTGGGGTTTTGTGGTTTCGCGGTAGACGCTGCACACCTTATGGTTTTTTTGTCCCTAGCCAAATCTTACGGCACCCACAGTAAGACAAAGAGCGGAGGGGGGGGGGGGGTAACATTCTTGGTCAGCACCCCACAGCATTTTAACAGGTATTGAACTATCAAATCTCATTCACGTAGACTATGAATCTTCATTTCTTAACCGCGCCTTGCAACTCTTCGGCAGTTATTGCTTGTCAATTTCAAACAATTAATTTAAAAAGAAATCAAAAATTTTCTGTCCCTCAACTTCGTAATTTGCTTCCTTAAGCAGTTATTTTTATGTTTTATTTATTAAAAAGAAGAAAAAGCATAATAGTAGTAATTAACAAAAATGAGAGATTCTTTCTTACGAGACTGTTTTCGGATTCCCTATGTCGTCGTATCGTGAAACATTCCTATAAACTTCTAAGTACGAAAATTAATATGTTGTTTTTTGAAGTGAAAACTTCTTTAGCGGCGTTGTGCACTTTTTGGGATGGTTAAAAAAATTTAAACTCGCGTCAGGACACGTGACCTGATCGAAAATTCGTAAGACGGAGCCGAGTTTCTTATATTTAAAAAAAATAACATTTGAAATTGAAACATTTATGAGCGGCCAGGAGCGCAGAACTTCCAGTGTACCCCCTGTATACATTTAGATATGTTATTACCTACTTTTTATTTTTAACCTAATTATATACATATATATGTATGTGTATGTATATGCAAATACATTGTGAAGTTGTTTTCACTTCTGACATACAGTCCTACTACTGACTGTTTTTTTTTATAATCATATTTCGTTTCCTTTATTATACTCGTATATCGATTGCTACAAAATAACATAAGATAATGATATTATAATTTTATTTAAGGCAGGTGTACCTTGCTTCATTTGCTTTTATTGATGTAGATGTATGTAATGTCTTTCTAAAACATTTGTACACGGAGCGTTTTCAACTCATGCCAGATACAAATCAGAGTCACCATTATTAAAAGACTAGCAATCCGCCCCGGCTTCGCACGGGTACAAACTATACACCTAAACTTTCCTCATGAATCACTGTCTATTAGTGAAAGCCGCATGAAAATCCGTTCAGTAGTTTTTCAGTTTATCGCGAACAGACAGACAGACGCGGTGGGGGACTTTGTTTTATAATATGTAGTAATATGTAGTGAAGATTTTTATAGTATGATTTTTTTTCATCATTAGCTCAGCTACATGAGATGATGATGATTCTAAACGCAAAAACCTCATAAAGTAATGAAAAGTAAACAGAAACACTATTCGTTCCTACAATTTTCGAGGGTTTTTCTCAATTTTATCAGGATCCCATCAACAGATCCTGACTTCCTTGACATGGGACCACCCTTGAGGTACCCTATCTAATAAAAAAGAATAATCAAAATCAGTTCAACCCGCCAGCCGCTCTGCCCCCGCTTTTTAAATCTCTGATATCTTCTAAGATATTAGTTTTTATTGTATGCTGGAAAGGGCAATTTTGATGTACATGAAATGCAGAACGTACCTAATGTATTTAATTGGATAAGGAATAATACTGTATTGTTTAAAATGATTGATAAATAACCCATATTTTTTTTGTAATATGTAAAAGATAAAAATGGTTACTGTGGGTTATCCTTAGAAGATAAACATAGACCATCGCGGACTTTTTTTTGATCTTTTTAAGATATACAATTCCGTAGTACATTAATTTGATCTATCTCGTAAGGTTTAGCCAGCGTTTGCAATGTAAGCGCACAAAAATATGTTTGTTACGATATGACATTACAAATCTTTGAAATTCTCGACTTTTCTCTACACTAATATGCATGTATACTACATATAAACCTTCCTCTTGAATCACTCTATCCATTGGTTAAAACCGCATGAAAATCCGTTCAGTAGTTTTTCCGTTTATCGCGAACAGACAGACAGACGCGGCGGGGGACTTTGTTTTATAATATATAGTGATAAAGAAATCTATATATTACACCTCAAGTTAACTAAACACACTTGGACGCACAGCGTGCCAAACAAATATGTTTGCATACTATACACACTTAACGCATACAATTGAAACTCTTTCGTACTTACCTATTAGATACATACATCGTTACAAACATACAGACATAATTATTTATACATAACTTAAATTTGCATTTGGTTTCAAATGTATGACGATATTGATGTGATGCTTAATATATTTTTTTTATATATTTATTTATTTCAAAAACTTAACTCTGTTAGAGATAATAGTTTGGCAGCTTGGCTATTATCTGTAACATAGTACTAAGTTTAAAAAAAAAAAAAATTAGTTTAAAAAAATATGCTGCTACTATTTAACTGTAGTAAGATGTTGTAATTCGAACTGTCATTAGTTATAATAATAATAGTCTATACTATTCATACACTCGAAATACATAACCTAAATTGAGTCAAGATAAGCTCTACATCCTACAAAATAATTTTTCAATATATAGAAAATAACCAAAACATACTTCCGTGATCAAAAATAGGCAGACGTAGTATACGGTTCACGTTCTGTTGTTTGGCGTTCAAAAATCGGCACAGGTCTTACCTCTACAAGCGCTGAGTTATGGGCAGTTAAAGGTTTTTAATTAGTTATTTAAAAAAAAATACAAATACCTAATTACTTATGAACTAACGTTTATTCCGGTATAAATTGTTTGTAAAAATAATAAAGTAGTAAAGAGAAATTTACAGCTATTACGGATGCTATTACGGTTTTAAGTACCTAGGTTTATGCTTTTGATTGTGTTTTTTTTTCTACGTAATCCATACTACACGTATCAAATTTTAAAGCCGCTATGAACTATATTACTATTTCAGATCAGATACATTATTATACTTTTCTCATTTTATTTGCTTAGTCGCTCAAAAAAGTGTCGTCGTGCAAATTATGTAAAACTTGCTTCGGCATTTTGACTTTGTCCATAAAATTAAGACAAAATTAAGATAAGTGAGGCCGCTATGATATAAGCTAATAACTGTTGGTGTGGTGGTGTCGGTGCTTTCAATAAGTTTAAGTGCACGGTACGTGTTCGGTACACGTGACGTGATTGAGTGACGTAACATCGTACATTGTACAATACCGATTTTGTGTATAATAGTACGAGATTTTGAATTGATTGATTTGATTTTTGAAAATAAGTTGTCCTTACTGGCAGCCCTGCTTGCTCGTGATCATCGCGTGTCGCAGCGTCAATGCTGCAATGGTAGGTAGGTAGATTATCTACTTACTGCTAAGAGTGTTCGCAACGATGTCAAACGAATTATCCGCATTGATTTTCTTCAAACAATATTCTAATCTAAGGTTTAAGACGAACAAATATATTAGTTTGACGAAACTATTATCATATCTGTGGTTTGACTATTATTTTTACTAATATTTTTGTACATTGATGGGAATATAGTTGTTATGAGGTTATACTAGAGCATAATTTGGCATGGGATACAAATATTACACAACGATGATCGAAGTGAAATTGACCTTGAATGGCGAGATGTTGCACGTACTTAGATCTGGTCGTGTGTAATAATAAATATATTCGCGCAATATAAATAATGCTTACCGGCTGTAATAAATAATATTCCGTTTGATTATTTATAAGTAATAAGTTATTTTATCGGTTATCTAATATAACGAACACTCCTACCTGCTGATTAAATACTAATTATCGCCATCTATTGGTTGTTGTTTATTAGTAGGTAAATATTTTTTTTCCATTCATCGCTAGGTGGCTCTAGCTATCTATCGCACTGCTAGCGGCATCCAGCGCCTTTGTAGGCTAAAAAATAGTAGCCCGCGGAATTGCCCGAGTTAGGAGGGTCGCATTTCGTTGTATGGGATGAGGTATCTGTACTAGTATAGTATTATGTTATCTGTGGTTGCGTTCACATAACGCGGAGTACGCGCGTAAGAATATGGGCCGGTTTCAGTCATCAAAATGGATTTGGACGAAGCAGTCGTATTGTGGCTCGCATATCGCAGATGGAAAAAGAGCAAGAAAACGGAAAACAGAAGGTTTAGAGTGCATCCAATTCTACGCGATAGAATGAACCACAGCATGTTTATAACTTTGTACCCAAACTTAAGACAACACAATGAGAAGTTTTCAATCAACTATTTCCGAATGACAATTGATACTTTCGACAAATTACTTGACTTAGTAAAGGATGACTTATCACTTATCACCATCCATGTTTGAACATGAGGTTATAATTTCACTGACAAATCCGTCCACTCGCGCTTAGTAACGCGCGTATACTGAACGCAAGAAGGAGCTCTGAGTATCTCGACTCGCGCGCACTACGCGTGTACAGCCAGCGAGTCGAGATTCCGACGTATGACACGCGTATTCACGCGAGTGATATCTCTCGCGCGTATCATGTGAACGGAATCACTGTATTCTATGGAACTCGTCTACGCGCGTATGCATTCGCACATAATTCGCCAAATCTGAACAAGGTGTATATATCTGCTTGCCAAGCTCAAGAAAAAAATCAATGAGCGGCTTATGACCCTAGATTACAACCGCACAGAGAAACTAATCACTATAGAAGCCTGAATTCCATTATCCTTACTATTCCCATATACAACAGACACACACACTCACGCACGCACACACATATACTTACACACAAATACACAAGCCCACACACTCAAACACATTGATGTTAGATGTTACTGAAATGCAAACAGTAAGCGCGGAAGAACCCTGGTGACCCGAAATACAGGCTTTCGTCTAGTTTGGGCACCAGATTTCCACGATATATCTACGCACTATGTAAGCGCCATTACAATTGTAACCTTTAATGTAATTTTTATTGTGGAATGAAATAATTTTTTATTATTATTATTCTCTTTATTCATCTTTTACCATATAAATTACATTTTTAAATATGTACATAAAAATATATATTTAAAAATATAAAATAGTACACCACCGACATCGGGTACAGGGACCAAGATACCGGTGGTTAGGGCTCCAAAGACCTCCTCACTATACGGGCCGTGTCGAGAAGAACTGCCTTCTGCATCAGTCCCTTGATCCAGCCGTCTAACGCGAGCCTCTTAAGGTGTTGATCGAGGCTTTTGGCTATCAATCCATGAGCAGATATGACGATCGGAACAATGACCGCCGAATCGACATTCCACATATCGACAATCTCGTGAGACAAATCCAAATATTTGATTTGTTTTTCTTTTTCAACTTTCACGAGGTTCTCGTCATGAGGAACAGCGATATCGACAACCATTGCGCGGCGCTCTGATCGATCTATCACCACTATGTCAGGTTTATTGGCAACAATAGTTCTGTCAGTGATGATAGATCGATCCCAATATAATGTGGCACGACCATTTTCGAGAACTGGGTCGGGCACATACTTGTAATATGGCACCTCTGAATGCACAAGATTGTATCTAAGGACAAGTGGTTGATGCACAATCCTGGCCACTTGGTTGTGTCTGTGCAAATATTCACGGTTAGCAACACGAGAACAACCAGAAATAATATGCCTGATAGATTCACCAAATTATTGATTATTATTAATATCTAGTTAAATAAAGTTTATTTAAATATCATAATAAATAATATATACCGTCAACTAACCTCAAATTCTACAAACGTACTCAAAGTAATATGTAAAAACCATTTTTATCACTTATAATCACAGTAAATTATCATAAATAATACATACCGTCAACTAACCTCAAATTCTACAAATGTACTCAAAGTAATAAATATGTAAAAACCATTTTTATCACTATTGTGAAGTTGGTAACTTTTTTGAAAAACTAAAATGTTGACTAGCTATCTTCAGGGTGTCGGTTTTTTGTGACGGTGTGCGCGCGCATCGTAAAAATTTACTCTCATCATTTTTCCCTAACGCGCCAATAGAAGTATAACTTCAAAATCGTAAAAAAAATCAAATCCGCCATTTTTCTACGACTGCAACGGTATGTTAGTTCGGGCAAATTTCACAGATGGCGCAAATTTAATTTCGACTTTTTACAACATTTACCTACTATATTTTGATAGAATTTATTCAATCCATTAAATATATTTATATATTCCAACCGGTTGTCCTAAAGACACCTCACACGTTTTTGCCTTTAATACCTTAAAATTCTTCTCAATATCGCCATTTTTATTTTTCAACACATCGGTAGTGATGGAGAATTCCTGGGTTGACAGAAATGGGTGGTAGTATGCTGTCCTAACGCCTGAGGCATCAGGGTCGGAGAGGGCGATGCTGAAGAGACCAACTCGCCAATTTATGAGATGGTCTGTTGAGAATAAGAATTAAAAAAAAACAAGCAATTAGAAAGTTATCAAAATTACATTATATTTATTACTAGTAGCGCCCCGCGGTTTCACCCGCGTAAGTCCCGGTCTCATGGGAATATCGGGATAAAATGTAGCTTATATGTTAATCCAGGTCTCCAGCTATCTACATACCAAGTTTCATCGCAATCGGTTCAGTAGTTTTAGCGTGAAAGATTAACAAACATTCATACATACATACATCCATACATCCTCACAAACTTTCATCATTTACAATATAAGTAGGATATAGGAATGCCATTGAGTTACCCTGTCCCTACAAAACAATATAATTTTTTATTTTTTTAGCTGAACATGCATAAAATGAAGTATCAACCGGGAAATACCTAATTTTTTACCGATTTCCAAAAAGGAGGCGGTCTTTAATTTGACAGTAATTTTTTTCACTCCAGTGTTGTATGTACATTGGACACTTATCGGCGCGAGAACATTAATTGTGCGATACAGAATCAATGGCAACTACGTAGTTCAGGTTGTCTTCGTTAGATGGCGTTGAAGTATGTTATTTGCTGTAGGTGGAGGCCACCAAGGACAAAAAACCCGAAGACCGTTTGCTTTTAATCAGTTCAAAATATCAGCGCATCAGGAAAATAAAAAGATACCTACTCTTCCCTACCATTTTTTAACCAACACGCAAAAAGAGGGGTGTTATAATTTTGACGTGTCTGCGTATCTGAGTCATCTGTGTGTCTGTGTATCTGTGTGTCTGTCTGTGGCATCGTAGCTCCCAAACGAATGGACCGATTTGCGCTTGTGTGTATGTGGGCGTTTTTTTTTTGTTTAAAGGTGACTAGATCGAGAGTGTTCTTAGATATAATTCAAGAAAATCTGTTCAGCCGTTCGAAGATCATCAGCTCTTTTCTAATCATTGAAGGGATTTTCGAGTCAGGTTTGTTTTAAATTTAAATTTTATAATTATTAATACTTACTTCTTAATATAAAGGAAGCTCCGTCATCATAGGTGAAAGTAGGATGTGTGAAACGCCAACTGTCTCTTTTCCTCAGGGAGAAGACTATGAGACCTCCTGTGGTACAGTCGACTATGTAAGCATATGCATCGTCGCATGCTGTTTTAGTCACATCTACCGTGATAGACGTTAACCCTGAAAATTTGAATAATTTTATGATCACATTAGCTGTCCCCGCAGTTTCACCTGCGTTTATGGTCACTGCTCCGCTCCTATTGGTGGTAGCTTGATGTTTTATAGCCTATAGCCTTCCTCGATAAATGGGCTATCCAACACTAAAAGATTTTTTTTAATCGAACCAGTAGTTCCTGAGATTAGCGCGTTCAAGCAAACAAACTCTTCAGCTTTATAATATTAGTATAGATGTACAATGCGTCTTGTTAGACAGGCAGCCTTCTACTAGAGCAATATTCCTTATTACCCACAGCCCCCAGTTATGCCAGCTGGTGTTCCTGTCCTAATGGCCTCTCCAGTCACAGGAAATACAGGACATTCGGGTACGAAACCCCGGCCTCTGCGAGCTACTGCAGTCTCAGTCCGAATCAGTCAGAATGGGAACGCCATTCTGAGATTTGTGGTATCCCTTACCCCAGGTTCCTCTCCCTACCCAAAATTTCTTATACAAATTGAACTTCTTTCTTCTTTCCTGTCTTAAAACGACTACATTCACAAGGTTGGCGTCAGGAAAGCGGCCGGCCATAAAAGAAATCAGCCAATAACCTTTCATATGTTAAATATTGCACCGACGCTAATGAAATTTGGGAAAACGTAGGAAGATGATAATGACACACAGTTTCCTTTCAATATACAGACTCCTAACTTTCCCGTATTTCACTTCCAAAGTGGGGGTTGACAGCCCATTATAGTTGGCAAAATGTGGGCGTTTAATACCTCTGTCTACCCCTGAGGATACAAGCGTGAGTATATGTTCATACATGTAAATTCAGCGGCGGAATTACACATTTGCCGCCAGTAGGCTATTAAAATTTTGCACCCCCTACCGGTCGGTCTATCTAATTCGATACCCCAGGATAAGGCATAAATAATTCTTTCAAAAAAAAACCGACTTCAACAAAAAAACTATTCCTTAAGACTTATATATGATTTTCTCATGGATGCCATTGTCAGAACTGGACCACACGGGAAGCACCAGCTTACAAATAAAAAAAGAATAATCAAAATCGGTTCACCCAGTCGAAAGTTCTGAGGTAACAAACATAAAAAAAAGTCTTTTTTGAAGTCGGTTAAAAATAATGTAGGCCCCAAATTTGCCGCCTCTAAAATCTGCCGCCCTAGGCTTCAGCCTACTCAGCCTGCTGGTAAATCCATCACTGTATGTAATACGTTAAACTCTTAGAAAGTGATAATGGCACGGTTTTTTATGTTTATTGACCTTACTGGCTTCTGCCCGCGACTTTGTCTGCACGGATTTGGGTTCAGAAATAAATAAAATATGTGTGAGTGATTTAAAAGTTTATGGGATAAAAATCGTAATGATCTGCAGCGCCATCTACACTTTGCAAATTCATATTAAATACATACATATAAAAACAGTTTCTATGAAATAATACATTAGAAGGAACCTGAAAGCAGCGTCAGTGGGTGAAAAATTGAGGAGCAATAGGTTATCGTGGTATGAACAAGTGACGCTGAGGGATGAGCAACTTTGTGGTGAAAAGAGTTTTACGTATAGAAGTTGACGGATACAAGAATAGAAAAGAAAAGATGACGGCATGAAAGAGGATATGACTGGAGAAGCAGGGGCTGGGAGTAAGCAGTGAAATGACGAATGCTAGAGGAGAATGGAAGAAGATACCGTGTATCAACCCCGAAGAAATTTTGGAAAAAGGCAAGTAGATGATGATGAAAGCTGGCAGGTGTCGTAGAAGGTACATGAAAAATGGCTGGGTTATGAAAGCAAAACATTTGCCTCATTTGCTGTTGGTAGAATTTCGACGGCAGATGTTTTATGGTGAATAGTTTTCTGGGTGTAATTTACCTGCAGTAGTTCCGTTATACAAATCGCTCGGCTTCAGTTGATATCTAAGTATTTCTTTGTCGGTTTTCAAGTCGAATATTATTATTTCGGGCTGTTTCAACTGCACAGGGTTGCCTGAAATTATATGAGTCTATATTGGTACACCTATCTATACTAACTAGAGATCGCGTGGTGGTCGAATTTCGACCATGGTTTATTTCATTGGCCAATATTACTTGACCTGTTGTTAGGTCAAAATATATACTGGACACTCATAGCTGTATGTACCCGTTTTCGCATTTTTTTTAACTTTGTAGCAAATATTGTAGTAAACTATTGTTCAAAAATTTTAGCAGTCGTCACTTCTTCTCTGTATAAACTATAAGTGTGCGAAATTTCATACTCCTCCGTCCGCCCAATTTTCGTGAAAAGGGATCCAAAGTTTTCGCTATATATTAAGACTGAAGAGTTTTTGAAATGAAACTTCTTTAGACTCGTTGTGATTTGAAATTCGATGAAACGAAAAAGCGTCGCGATAAAGGTCCTATACTCTTTGTCTTTGCACCTGCGTATTACCAAGCCTTCAGAAAATATGTCAATGTCAACGTGGTGTAATATTTGTGCATTTGCGTATTAAATTTATTTTAGTTGTTTTTCTCCATATTTCACGTATACTTAATTGATTCTTTACAAATTTACATTTCAATCCTTTTTTTTTTGTGCTTGTGGAAACCCCCTCGGGCCGTCACCCCACCGGGGTTTTCGGTGGGGCGGTATACCTTAACCTTACCCTATATTGAAAACGAAGTATTGTTTGTTTCGAAAGTTGTGTACAGTTGTAACTGGACTTCAGGTATGCCTACTGTTTATTATTAAGGCCATTCTTTGTATATCTTGATCAGTTGTCTGTATCTGTACTTATTGAATAAAATAAAAATAAAATAATTTGACCAATAATTTTTATAGAAATTATTTCAAATTAAATTTATTAACATTAGTAAATTATTTTTGTTGATTTAACTATTCATTATTTCTCATTCTCCCGTAGGCTACTTTTCTGAAGTTTCACTTCTGCCGTGTGTGAATTGCACACACACTTTTTTTTTGTCTGCTTGTTTAACGAGTTTGTTTTTCACTTTTCAGTTCCTTTCTTCTTTCGTCGATTTAATTTTTGTTAAAAAGTTTTTATTTGCTTTTTAATTCGGTTCGCTATTTAACTGGTTTCTTTTTAATTATTTAATCAACTTTAAAAATAGAAGGTTCTCAATGCGACAGATTTAACTGAGAAAACTTCTTTAGCGGCGTTGTGCACTTTTTGGGATGGGTAAAAAATGTTAAACTCGCGTCTGGACACGTGACCTGATCGAAAATTCGTAAGACGGAGCCGGATTTCTTATATTTAAAAAAATATTTTAACGCCATCTGTGGATTCTGCGCGATACTTAGTAGTAGTAGTTTGATATATACTAATTATCCATATATTAGTTAAGGTAAATTTCACAGATGGCGCAATTTCAATTTCGACTTTTTACAATATTTACTATAAGTAAGTATTTTGATACAATTTATTCAATCCATTAAATGTATGTTTACGAACTTCGTTCCAACCGGGTGTCCGAAGGATACCTCACGATTTTTGAAGTGAAAACTTCTTTAGGCACGTTTGTGCACTTTTGCTATGGGGAAAAAGTATTGAACTCGTTACTGTCACGCTAATAATACATATATTTATATTTATTTATTTATTTATTTTATTAAGGATAACAACAGTCAGTTACAAGCTCATGTATACATAAGATAGTTACCAGATTATGACCAATTACAGTTATCCACTACCTAATACAAACTTATAAATGTTGCAAAGAACATACTTCCGTCAATAATTATTGCTTTAAATAAAATTGTTATTATTTTAAAGTATTTAAGTACAAATTAAATTGTTTGCAGAACTTATAAAAATAATACAAGAACAGTTTAGTACTACCGCGTAAACATGTGTTATCTATCATTCTGGGCGTGCATTGAGCGCTCGGTCAATCGGAACCGGTTTGTAGGTTGCATATTGCTAAGTAACTGTTACGTATAGACATCGAGAAAAAAAAAGAAAAATATTTGTTTTATTTTTTCTCTCATATGCAACATTAAGATATAGAATATAATTATTCTGTGGTATATGTATATTATTATTATGGTGCACTTCGAAACAGTGCATACTGCTGGTAATAACCAGAAGAATGCACTGCTTCACAGTACACTGAGTCAAATTATTGTGTATGTACGTACATATTTAAATTTGGTACCTAATTTGTTTTATTCATCGTTAGTTATAACTTTTTAATTTTAGACATAAATGTTTTTTTGGATGTAAGAAAAGGGTCCACAGAATTAAATGTGGCGTTATATGAGCGCGCGATTCTGGACATCACAGCATTTTGCCCGTATGATGTAGAATGCGGCGGTACATCTAGTAATTGTGTATGCCGTGTTCGATAAACGGGAGTTTTAAATTTTATTTTACTAAGTAGTGCAGGGCAGTCCACGCGACCACGTATTATGTCAAAAAATAGCCCCATATCCATCACAGATCGTCTGTCTTTCAAGGTTAGTAAATTATACATTCGGCAATTCTCAAAGTAATCCACACACATATATATGTATTATATGGTATAGATCCACTAGAGCGCGCTAATCTAAACATTGAGTTTTGTAAGCTCCTTATTAATTAATCTTTACAAAATGTGTTTTCACTTTTGACGTGCAGTCCTACGACTGACAGTTTTGTCTGTTGGTTCGGCGAGCGACAAACTATTTGCGGTATGAAAGCCAATCCTTATGTTAGGGTTTTTTATGAAGTTTCATTGCATCAGCAAAAAATTACTTTATGTACTTACCAGGCACCCCAAGTAGACCAGTATCCACCATCCATAGCCTACCACATTCGTCTATTCTCGGACGATAAACAGAGATAAAAGATGGTATACTGTTCTCGTCAGGATACGGTGTCAGGTTTATTGTATTACCTTTTACTTTGAAGTAGTTAAGTGTGGAGGGTATTCCTGGAAAAAATAGGTTTTAAATATTTAAACACCGGACGGAATTTTCCTCACGGGCTTAGAGGTGAAGTTTTCTTTAGGTGACGAACCACATGGTGTTCCGTCACGGCATCCCAATGGCTGAGATCGAGGTGGAACCTAGGATAGAAATCCCTGGAAAACCCGCAGACCTTGGTCATCTACCAAACAGTTGAGCGGCCTCAGCGTCATGTGCGGGCAGGCCTGGCTTCCCCTCAGAGGCGCTGTTCTACTGGCAACTGACACCGGTTGTCCCCGGAAAGCGCTCATGGTTTTAGGAGACCATCTTGTTCTCTCCAACATCAAATGTGTCTCCTGCAGGATGGACTTTACCTCCTAATGAAACGAATTGGGTGCACACACAGTGACCAACTTTAGAAACAATGCTGGCGACATAACCATTGTTTCCACCATTGGATGCTGCTTCTCTTTAATATCCTGACAATACGGAAATCATCCACATTTTTTAACCGACCTGTTTCTCAGTGCCATGTCTCTGCCAAGCCATGGGCTTAGCAGAGGATTTGGGGAGAAGCGTCAGGGAGAAGGAAAGTTAGGCCGTCTCTGGATTGATTTTTTAAGGCCACTAGTCAGTCAAAGCCATAACCGTGGCTGGCAAAATCGATTGTCACATAATAACCGGGTCAGAGACAGTGCACGCACCTCTCTTCTCCCATCTGGGGTGAAGAAGGGTTCGCACTCCTCCAAGGTGAATATTTGTTGGTACCACCCAGGAGTACACAGGTAGCTGAGATATTTGAGGGTTTTAGACGGCGTAGTTCCTATATACTTAACTTGATATAAACATTTCCAAATAAAAAACATATTGAGTAAACTCACCGTAGCGAATTCTAGGTACAGTGAGAAATAATTTGTCATCAGATATCTCTAGTCCTACGAGTACGTTATTGTATTGTTTGAAATACATCTCTTTCTCTTCTAAGTCCTCCTCTTTGAAGTGTATGCTTTCAGGAGTCCATCTCGTAGCCGTATCCTTGGAATCTGAAACAGCGTATACCAATCAGCATTATACCAAATTTAGAACATTTTATAAAAGTTGGTCCCGAGACATAAGTTTGTACCAATCGTTTGGTCCAGGGTCCGATTCTAGAGAAGAGAAAATTGTTGCTTAGATTTCCTGTTAAGAAATTCTTAGTAGCAGATCGCAGCACCGCGAAGTACAGAGATAAGTTACGTCAGCGATACAAACGATGCGAACGAAATATCCGACGATGCCAGCGATGCTATTCGTTCACCTCGTTAGCGTAGCTTAGCTCTGTAGTTCGCGGTGTGAACCGAAGTATGAAGAGAGGTATAACGATTTTCGGTGTCAGCTGTTAGGGGTAGCTGACCCGATGAGTTGCTGTGTGTGTACTAGCCCTATGTCTGTGCCAGCTGGCTGATTAGGGGTCAGGGTACCTGCTTAACCGGTCCAGCTGATGTGATCAGCCTTCGCACCGTAGTTAAGTGGGTAACTGGGGAGGCGGGAGAGGTAGCTTTGACTAGATCGGCTGAGCTGAGCTCTTGATCCGTAGCTAGTATGAAGTAAAACTCCAGGGAATGTTGGAATCGAACTTATATTTGATGAAATCTATGCTAGTTATATTAGACTTTTAGTCACACAAGTTGTATACATCATATTTCGTAAACTACATGGATTGACCAATCAGACAACTTACACTATATTTACAATTTCTTTTCGTGAGTGACCAATCACATTTCGTTGTTGCTTTCGCGAGTTGCTTACGCGGCTGTGTGCGTGACTATATAATAAAATGGTGCGGAGTAGTGAGGCCATTCCACTCAAAGACTACAATATGATTCCACTGTTGCTTTCGTTGAGAGCGGACTTATGATGCTTTGTTAGAAGTACGCGGCATGCGTACGCCACACGATGCTCGCTCAGCTGGCTAACTAACGCCTGCTCGCTCGGTGCGCCCGCCCGCTCTCGCTTTGGTGATATTTTTTTCGGACTAAAAACGCTCGTCACTCGCCGCCCCATCGTCTGTGAGTAGTTTTCGGTGTGAACGCACATAGTTTAGCTTCGCTTAGTTTATATAGATTCGCTCACCTCGCTTCGCCCGCCAGCTCGCTCGCTCGCTCGCTCGCCAGCTGGCGGTGTGTCCTGCGCTTTAACTCAACCGATCATCATGAAATTTTGTATTCACGTTGTCAACGGAAAAGAAAAGGACAGAATATCTTTCATCCCGAAAAAAACTGTTCGCGATGGATACAAAAATAACTTTTACGCGAGCGAAACCGCGGGCAAAAGCTAGTATTAAAGTTTGTATGTTTGGATGCTTCAAAATCGGTTTGGGTCGGAACGGGTTTGGATAAAATTGGGTAGGTACAGATGTGTCTTATGGAAATCCGGGATAAAAAGAATCCAAATCAAAATCATTTATTTCAATTGAATCAATTATAAGTATTTCTTATTTGTCAGGAGTCGGTCAGACTAAATGTCATCATACACTATACCGTTACGGTAACGACACGGCTCCAACCCTGCAATTAAGTTGTTATTCAAATCTGATCATTAAAACGTGATCGTATAATATATTTCATAATGTCAATATGAAAAAGACAACGGCGGGCAGTAAGCGCGCTTGCTGCAACCATACAACTCGACTCGCAGTCAGAAAAAATTTCGCGTCGTGTCGCACATGAAGACGACGAAATTAGCTTACACCTCGCGGGCGGCGCGCGGACTGCGAGCTTGCACCTCGCGGGCGACGCGTGGTAAAGCACGCTGGCGGTTAGCGGTAGCCTCAATTTCATGCCGTTATATATAGTGTGTGATGACCTTAAGTCAGTCGTGAAGCTATAGTTACCTGTTCCAATACGTACTCCACTACAAGGAGTTCTTTATTATCGGTTGATATGGTATGTAGTAAGGGATAAAGCGTAGTTATTTAAGTTAGGATTTGTATCTACTTACAAGTAAATCCATTGAAGTTGTATTCTATCTGGTACCATTTAGCCATCACATTCATTTTCCTAATACGATTTACATTTGAAAACAGTCGTTGACCTTCGCCAAGACGTACAACAAAGTAAAATAATAAAAATATTGGTTTATACATAATTATTAAACGCGACACGTCACATCTGTACGAGGTTTGAAAGGAAACTGGTTTTAACTCACTAAGATTATGTGTTCATCAAAAAACCACCATTTTCCCAATTTTTAGGGTTCCCTTCCTCAAAAAGAAAAAAACCGGCCAAGTGCGAGTCGGACTCGCGCACTGAGGCTTCCGTAAAATATTTTTAATGTATGATGTAACTAAAAATTTACGGTTTTCTCAATTTTTCCTTTATCTATGCTATAAGACGTTGCTTCGTACCAAATTTCAAGATTCTGAGTTCACATATGTATGTTTTGATTCCCTTGCGAGTGTCGAAAATTTGCGGCAAAAACGGCTGTATTTTTTGATTGCGTTACCTTAGAAGTTTGATTTTTTCACAGCTCCAAGGGACAGTAGACCTGAGTATTTGATATAAATTCCAGCTTGATACCTCCACGCGTTCCTGAGAAAAAGGGTCTTGACAGACAGACAGACGGACGGACGCACGGACAACTAAGTTATCCTATAAGGGTTCCGTTTTTTCCTTTCGAGGTACGGAACCCTAAAAAGGGACACTTATAGAAAACTCGACCGGAGCGATACCACGGCCTCCCTGAAAACCGGCAGTGAAGCAATGCTTGCATTGCTTTTCACCGAGTGATGAAGTTACTGGAGGCCCTAACCCTCCCTCCCCCCTCTTCCACCCTTCCTCTACTCCCACCTTAAAAGCCGGCAACGCACTTGTAACTCTTGAGTTGCAGGTGCCCATGGGCGGCGGTAGTCATTTACCATCAAGTAACCCGTATGCTCGTTTGCCCTATATGCCATAAAAAAAATTATAGGTAATGGGAAAGTATTTTAGAACTGCAAAATTAAGGTTGTCTTTGGGGAAAAACGGGCAAGTCTTCGATGTTCGATTTGCGGGATGGCAGAACTATCATACAAGTCTCTTTGCTCACAGAACCCTCGGAGCGCGAGTCAGACTCGCACTTTGTGAGATAACTACTCATGTACGATTCTTTTGCTCTTTTCTTTAAATACTACTTTAGATGGAGTATTTGATGAGACCCCGTGAGGATGGTTACTGATTTATATGCATATAGCCTTACCTGCAATAATAAAAACGTAGCGTTTGCTGACATTCTTCCATTCAACTCTATAGTTCGTCATTTCATTGCTTACTCCCTATCTAGCCATATCTTTTTTCACACAGTCCATCCATCTTTTCTTTGGTCGGCCTCTTCTCTTGTTCCCGTCAACATCCATACCTAAAACTCTCTTCACCACATTTTGCTCATCCCCGCATCACAGGTCCACACTACGATAACCTATTGCTCCTCAACTTTTCAGCTACCTACTGGCGTTAATTTCAGGCTCCCTCTAGTGTATTCATTCCTCACCTTGTCCATCCTAGTCACACTGCACATCCATCTCAATATTCGCATTTCGGTTACGTACCTACCATATTATAACTTACCTTCACAAAACCAGTTTGATACTGGAAACAAATCATGTTTTCCTCAAGAAATAGTTAAGTACGATTGTTAATTTTAAATTATTGAGCGATTGCAAGGTCAATTCTTGTACAAAAAGTTAGTTTGGTTAATAATTGAGCTACAACACAATAATAGTAGGCAGGACTTTATGATATACACGTAGTATAAGTGGAGTATAATCTAATTTGTCCTAATCTTATCACTTTATAACTATAAATTTAAAATTTAAAACACTCAGACTCGAAAATCCCTTCAACAATTACAAAATGCCTTACGTCATTTTGGAAAAGAGCTGATACACTTACACTGCTGGGCCGATATTAACCAAACATAGCTAAGAACCACCGCAAGGAAACTGGCTTTCAAATGAAAAAAAGCGCATCGAAATCGGTCCATCCGTTTGAGAGCTACCATGCCACAGACAGACATCGACGTCAAACTTCTAACACCCCGTCGTTTTTGCGTCGGGGGTTAAAAAGAGCAATTCTTCTATGTATGTATTTATATTTCGGGTATCTCGGAAACGGCTATAACGATTTTGATGAAATTTTGTATACAGATACAGTTTTGCATTTTAAGTTTAACTGCATAGTTTTATTTCCTGTAAAAACGCAATTTTACAAAAAAATATATTAAGAAAAGAAAATTACGGTTTTACAAAAAGCTACCGAGCTCAGTCTCCTAGGTACTATTATTAATGTGAGAGTTTGTGTTTGTGTATGGCTGTTTGTTCCTCTTTCACACAAGAACTACTGAACCAATTTTGAAGAATCTTTACAGCAGTAGAGCAACAAACAGAATAACACCGACTATAAAATTTTGAAGTGTCAAATAAGTATAAAAAAACTGGACAAGTGCGAGCCGGATTCGCGCACAGAGGCGAGGCTTCTGTAAGCACACAAAATAAGGTATTACTTTCATTATTTTTTAATAATTCTTTAAAAAAAAACCGACTTCAACAAAAAAAAACTATTCCATAAAAGACATATGGTTTTCTCATGGCTGCCATTGTCAGAACTGGACCAAGAATTACCTGCTTTCAAATAAAAAAAGAATCATCAAAATCGGTTCACCCAGTCGAAAGTTCTGAGGTAACAAACATAAAAAAAAACCTAGTCGAATTGAGAACCGCCTCCTTTTTTGAAGTCGGTTTATCGGATAAAAAGTGTTTTAATTTAATCCTGAGGCAAACGATAGATCGTGGGTTCGATTCCCACCCGAGTCTGGGTGTTCTTTGTGTCCGTTGTTTGTAAAGTCCCCCGCGACACAGGGGACATTTCTACTGCGGGAGTTGTCTTTTTGAAAAAAAAAAAAAAAAACAGTAAACATTAAAAAACATCTAAAATGTTATTAAATCGAGAATTGGCATAAAAATGCATTTATTTCAGTATTGCATTTTTAAATTGCGTAAATTGATTAAATCGCTGACGTCATCGTCATGTTGCGTCATCAAATCGGAAAGGAAGAAAGTAAAAAAATGGGTAGGGATTTAACTCGCTCGTTGGTCTAGTGGTCAGTGTCCTGACTGCTAAGCCAGAGGTCTTGGGTTCGATTCCCGCCCAGGGCAAATAATTATGTGATGTACATGATCATTTGTTCTGTATCTATCTTTCTGGGTGTAATTTATCTATAATATGTATGTATATGGAAATTTATATGATTTTCATCATATCAATCGTGAGAGAGCCATGCTTCGGCCCGTATGGGCCGGCTCGACCGGAGTGATACCACGGCCTCACAGAAAACCGGCAGTGTTCGCCGAGTAAGGTTACCGAAGGCCCTAACCCTTTCCCTACTCCCACCTTAAAAGCCGGCAACACACTTGTGACTCTTGAGTTGCAGGTGCCCATGGGCGGGGAGGTAGCATTTACCATCAGGTGACGTCTGTTCGTTTGGCCCCTATACTATAAAAAAACACAAAAAATATCAGCAGTCTGGTTACCATAGTACAGGCTCTGCCTAGTTTGGGATCAGACGGCCGTGTGTGAGATGTGTGGAGTTATTATTATACCGCAAGTCTCGGATGGGGTACAGGACTGAGACTGCAGCAGCTCGCAGAGGCTGGGGTCGCGTGCCCGAAGGTCCTGTATTTCCTGTGACTGCAGAGGCCACTAAGCACCAGCTAAGTTAATTCTTTTATTATATTGTATTGCATGGGTCGGCAACCTTTTGAGACGGAAGAGCCAAAAGTTAACTTATAAAATTTTACAATTTTAATTAAATTTGTAGATACAAGTGGCGTCCCTACAAATTTGATGTTTTTTTCTTTAGTCCTCATAAAAATATTTGAGGATTGTTTCGTATAAATATTGTAATTAAAATGTTGTTCACCTTGACCTTTTTTTTTAAGATAAACAAGTGAATCAAAATGTAATTGAAAATCTCAGTCATACTATATCATAGTAGGTATTCAATTACACGGTTTTAAGAGTCTTGATAGTAAATAATATTTTTTTTACATATGGAACTGGAGAGCCACAACTTTACATCGAAAGCGCGAGCCACAGGTTGCCGACCCCTGTTGTATTGGATCATAAATAAATGAGGCAACAGACAATAAATGACAACTATTTTATTTTTATTACATTCATTGATATACAGATACTTAATTAAGTAATTATTAAGGTATGTTTTGGTTCTTAATATATAGACACATCTTATCAACAAAATACATTTATATTAAATTAACGTCTGGTCGAAGTTCGACCAGAATCCATTACGATTTTGTTCTATTTCATTGAACTGACATTGTATAATTTTCGTATTATGACAAGTCAACGCACTGAGAGCAGTTCAGTGCTCGTACTGTGCAGAAATTCGTTCCGTTATAGACTGACAGTATATTGCCGCAATATCGTAGGAAAATATATGACGTCATAAACGTCGCCATGTTTGTACTGTGAGCACCGGAGCTTTCGAGGTAAGGTGCTCTCAGTGCTTGTGGAATGCGTTGCCAGTCACCATTAGGCGAGCGCAGTCAATAACAATTTTTAAGAAAATGGTTTATAATTGTTATTTATCACTTTAGTTTAATCATACCCATATTAAAGTATGTTGTATTTTTTTTTTGTTTTTTAAAAGACAACTCCCGCATTAGGAATTACTCCTGTGTCGCGGGGGACTTTACAAACATAGAAACAACGGACACAAAGAACACCCAGACTCAGGTGGGAATCGAACCCACGACCTATAAGCATAGCGGTCAGGGTCACTAACCACTAAACCAACAGGTCAGTGAAAATATGTATAAATGTATGTATGTTTTGTATTAGTATATTTAGTATGCATAAGCAGACTAAATATACAGGATATCTAAATGCACCTCCAACTACAACTGTCTCTTCGAAACCACATTGATCCATCCTAAGGTTGCCTGGAAGAGATTGCATTTTGCAATAAGGCCGCCCTTTGTACATAAACTGTATGACAAATGTATGTATGGTAATCTTACTGTAAGACTGGTGTACAAATTAAGAGTAATCTATCTATCTATCTATCTGTCACACTGTCACTTTTATTATGCGATTTGACATTGACAACTGACAGTATACTGAACTGCGTTTCGTTATAAACAGTAACCAGTATAGCTAACTATAAAGGAACAGCTTCGCAGTATACTGCATTAACTTCATACTTTACAGTGCTCAGTCTATTTCGGAACCACATAACATCACTACATATTTTAAAACAAAGTCCCCCGCCGCGTCTGTCTGTCCGCGATAAACTGAAAAACTACTGAACAAATTTTCATACGGTTATCACTAATAGACAGAGTGATTCATGAGGAAGGTTTAGGTGTATAATTTGTACCCGTGCGAAGCCGGGGCGGGTTGCTAGTATATTATATTCTTAACATTTGTAGCTTTTTAAAGCCGATCTCAATAATTTTATGGATTAACTAGCAGTTCCCGCGCGGCTTCGCTCGCGTGTATATATTTATATAAGTATTTTGTGCGGAACCCTAATTCTTTTTCCAAAATAAAAGTAGCCTAAGTTAAAGTCTAGCAGTTTAGCATCCGTTCCAGCAGGACAACGTCTGTCGGGTGCGCTAGTGTTACATAAATTTGTCAATAGTGTCAACATCCCATTTTAATTAAGTTTATCTATTTCTGATTTTGTTCAACACTTTTGGACAAATCCAGACATTCCATCAACATCATCGGTATTTGTTTCATTCATGTGACCTTAACGAAATATTAGCGTTATCTTAAAATTTTAAAGATCTTGCCAGTTCACTAAGAATCACAACAAATCTAAAATTTTCATATAAACGTAGCGCTTTCAGTCATTCATTGGGTCTACTATACAAGCCTAACATTTGTCCACACCATTTTGTAAAACAAGAAAGAAAGATAATTCTCTCTCTCTCTCTTTAACGCACACAAATTTTCCTACGAATATGTTTATTTAGATTACTCTTCTCAGCAAATATTTTTCCACACATCTCACACTTGAATGGTTTCTCACCAGTGTGCACTCGCTTGTGTTTCACCAAATCACTGTTAATAAAGAAACATTTCTCACAAACATCACATTTGAAAGGTTTAATACCCAAATGTTTGCGAACATGGACGTCTAAATTATTTTTTTCATTAAATTTTTTATCACATATGTGACATTTATATGGAGTATCACCTGTGTGAATACGTATATGTGTAGTTAAATGGTACCTATTACTGAAACTTTTATTACATGTGTCACAGGTGTACGGTTTCTCACCAGTGTGTGTACGGGTGTGCTTAACAAGATGGCCGCTTATTTTAAAACCCTTTTTACATATCTTACACTTGTAAGGTCTTTCATCAGTGTGTACACGATTATGATTAATTAAATCAGACTTCGTAGTGAAACGTTTTTCACATACATCACAGTTATAAGGTTTTTCACCAGTGTGTGTACGACTATGGATCACATAATTACTGTTGTTGCTGAAGCATTTATCACACACTTTGCACTTGTAGGGTTTTTCACCAGTGTGTTGACGAATATGTTTCTTCAAATCACCAGTTTGATTAAAACATTTCTCACATAAATGACATTTGAACGGTTTCTCACCAGTGTGCAGTAAATTATGAATGTCTAAATGAGTTTTTTGGTAAAATCTTTTAGGACACAAGTCGCAGCAATACCGTTTGTCCCCGGTGTGCAAACGATAATGTCTTTTCAAATCACCGGCTCTTATGAAACATTTGTCACAAGAGTCACATTTGAACGGTCGCTCACCAGTGTGAACTAAAGCGTGCCTTTTCAATTCATTCGGTTGGAAGAAAGATTTCTCGCACTCATCACATTTGTGAGGTCGTTCGCCTATATGCGTTTGTATATGGCTGTCTAAATAACTCTTTTGTGAGAAACTTCGTTCACATATATGACATTTGTGTGGTTTTTCTCCGGTATGTAGACGAATGTGTCGCTTTAAATCGCTTGAGCCACTGAAACATTTCTCACAAATGTCACATTTATAAGCTTTTACACCACTGTGAACACGCAAATGGCTGTTTAAATTACTCTTTCTGTTAAAACCTTTATTACATATGTTGCATTTGTGTGGTTTTTCTCCGTGCTCACGAATGTGAGAGTCTAAGTTACTGACATTAGTAAATGTTTTCTCACATATATGACATTTATGTATTCGTTTTACGTTACTGGTGTTAGCATTAAAAATAGTTTCATTATTTTCAGTACTGTCGTTTATGAGGTCTGCTTTTTCAGTATGTTCTTCATTTATATCAATTTCGTTATCATCACTTTCAATCATTTCTTCTTTTATTTCTACCTGCCCATATTGGAGGGAGGATGTATCTTCAGCGGGGGTTGCTGACAATTCCATTGCCCCTGGTTCACCTAAGCAAAAAATTTTTTTAATAAGAATTCAAGACAACTTAACCGTAAAGCACTACAAGTTATATTTGCCTGTCTATTGCACGTGCAGTCTAACATGTGCCTAATCGAGAACGGTGTCTATAGTGTCTGCTGTAGTTTTTATTAATACACTTAGTGATTAAGGCCCGTGATAGACCCTACAGAGTGAGTGAGTTAGTATTTATTCAGCGTAGATATAATTTTATACTACACTATTAGGGCTCTTCACACATGGACTACAGAAAGCCGTTCCATAACATTTCAAAGTGTGTATGAAGGAATATTGTCTTTTTGCTTTCACATTAAATTTAATAAGCAAATAGTGTAATAGCTACGGCGTGTCTTGCAATTAAATGGTTGCGGGTTCGAACCCCACCCAATTCACCACCGACGTTACTTAAGCATTTAGCTTAGATAGAGGGGTTAACAAAGATACTAGTAAGGGAACGTACCCATACTACGTGACTCATTTTATACAATATTGTAACCCTCCCCCCCTCGGTGACCACCCGTAGTATATTAAAAGACCCCCCCTCTAGTTTTCTCGTAGTAATTTAGAAATATGGCTTTAAATAATTTTTTGGCGACAGAAAGTTAAAAAGCGCTAAACGCTGCGCGCCATATTTGAATGTGACAAAAACCTAAGGCCCCCGCCCCTGTGACCAAGCGTGGTATTTTGAAGCCCCCCCCCCCCCCTCAGAACGGGTCACGTAGTACGGGTACGTTGCCTAATATGTCATTCTTGTAACTAGTATTATCTATATATTAATACGTGAAGCGAAAACTTTGGATCCTTTTTTACGAAAATTGGGCGGACGGAGGAGTATGAAATTTCGCACACTTATAGTTTATACAGAGAAGAAGTGACGAATGCTAAAATTTTTGAACAATTTTTGCTACAAAATATTGTCGAAAGTTTACGAGAATGTAATACTTGTATTCTTACTTGTTTCATGATCTGGTTCCTTCTTAATGGGCTGGAGAGTTTCTGCGACAGAAGATGACGTCACGTCATCAAACTCGTAATTATTTTCTTCAAGATCTTCTTGTGCTGTATCTAAAACGAATAGATGTATATATAAAAAAACAGTTCAGTACATTTTTTCCTGTGTTCGTCAATCGCTTTTCTGGAGTGAAAGCTTCTTTAGACACGTTTGTGCACTTTTGCCTTGGGAAAAAGCACTGAACTCGTGACCGTCACGCCAATAATACATATATAGATCCACTAGAGGGCGCTAATCCAAACATTGAGTTCTGTCAGCTCCTTATTAGTTAATGTCACCAACCTGCTAGTGTGACGTTTTAAGTTCGTCGTTTCGTTTAAGTTTTCACTTCTGTCGGCAGTCCCATGACTGCCTATTTTGTTTTTAGTAGCTATTGACCGAGCTTATGAATATCAATCAAAAATTAAAAAGAATTGTGACTAAATATTCAACAAACCCAGACTCGTGACAACAATTTGTGGCACACACATTGTTGTCCCCATGTGGGAATCGAACCACCAACACTCGGCATACTGTAATAGGTAGACGATTAAAATTTTCGGAATATTTCTATTGCCGCTACAACAACAAATAATGAAAACTAAAGATAGTCTGGTGGTCCAATTAAACCAGTATAACTTGAAGTGTCATTGTATAGACTTGGCGTACTTTGACAGGTCAACATATGCAAGGTGAATTTTTAAGTGTCAACATATGCAGGGTGAATGTTTCAAGTGTCAACATATGCAGGGTGAATTTTTCAAGTGTCAACATATGCAGGGTGAATTTTTCAAGTGTCAACATATGCAGGGTGAATGTTTCAAGTGTCAACATATGCAGGGTGAATTTTTCAAGTGTCATCATATGCAGGGTGAATTTTTCAAGTGGGCGTGCTTGGTCAAATCCGAAACTATGAGAGATAGCGAAAAGTACTCGAAGAAGTCACGGGCCTGATTGTGACGAAAACTAAAACTACATCATTGAATTTTTGAACAATCAATATTCCTAGCCAGGAATCGAACCCATTGATTTTGTAAAAAAAAACCCTATTACTATACCATTCGATAGTATCGCTAATAAGGAACTAATTCTGGGAAGTAATGACATACGGCAAACTTAAGGAAAAAGCTCATTTTTAACTAAATACTTTTTTTATTTTTTACTGAAAACCAGTATACAGTATTCACCTGTATACTGGACCCTATAGCTTCTTGTAGTCGTTTTCGCATCATTTTTAACCTTAAAACACATAGATTAAAATTTTAGTTTTCTGCACTTCCTGTAATTCGCTTAAAATTGCGTACAAATAAATCACTTGACGTATTAATATTTAGAACATACAAACAAAGCAAAGTGGACGACCATACAAGAAATGTGATTTTTAAACATTTTTGATAAATGAAATGTACCATGATACCCTCCACATACAAGTTCAACTCGCACTTGGTCGGTTTTTTCCCCAACAATGCAACAAAAAAAAACGTGTGAGGCGTCTTTGGGACAAACGGTTGGAACGAAGTTCCTTTCATTATATATAAATATATGTAATGGATTGAATAAATTGTATTAAAATAAATATTGTAAAAACTCGAAATTAAAATAATTTACATCATCTGTGAAAATTGCCCGAACTATTATATGTATAGATATAATTAGTATACAACAGTAGTATCGCGCAGAATCCAAAGATGGCGTAAATAAAATAAATCAACTGGCGGTCAGCATTTTTCGTTGCGCTAACACTTTTTTCCGTCTAGCCCCACGCCGCCGAGCGTCTGAAGTGTAACGAGCGAAACTGCATTCCAAAAATAACTTTGTTTACCTTCAATAACTTCCAGTTTTACTTCAACGGAAGTAAAAGAACCAGGATTATCGTCCACCACGTTCATTGTGGTTAAATGTCTGACAGGAGTGACTTCAAGTCTTCTTCCCATGGGAATGTCTTGGGGCTTGATTTGTTCAAACTGTAATTAAATTATATGTTACTTATATGTGTTTCCTAGAGCCTGTACTATGGTAACCAGACTACTGATAAACATACTTATATATTTCGAATAGAGATGCGCCGAATATTCGTTTGGTATTCGGCGTATTGTGTTTTTGCCGAATATATTCGGTTCAAGCTTTTTCTATTTTCTTGGCTCATGTAGCCAAGGTGTAGGACTAAAAGACAAGACTTCTTATGTAAGATTTATGTTATATTATAAGTCAAAGAAAATATATTTATTTCTTAACCTATAGTTAGTATAGTCAACATTTATTTTAAACCTCAAAACAATACTTATTTTTAAACTTTAAATCAACATTTAAACGCAGCAAAACAATGTAATGGTAAACCGAATAATTCGGCCGAATATCCGGTTCGGTAAAAGTTAAACCGAATAATATTCGGTATTCGGTTATTCGGTAAAACCACTATTCGGCGCATCTCTAATTTCTAAATACATATTTTATAATTATGCCACCGGTAACCTCACTCACTCGGCGAAACACAAAAGCATTGCCTTTTTTTCTGTAGAGGCCGTGGTATCACTCCGGTCGAGCCGGCCCATACGTGCCAAAGCACGGCTCTCCCACTTCTGATACGGTTGTCAAGGATGCAGAAAAGGTCATAGGCTACATACTTCATGCAGTAATAAAAAAATTCCCGAGGAATACTTAATTTATTGATAAATCCTACAATCACAAAGCTAAAAACACACTATAATTTGACCATAGCTCTATCAAGATAGTTTCTATTTAAACCATAATCCTTTCTCCAAAGTTAAAGTAGCCTAAGTTACTCCTTAATCAGTCTGATTAGCCAGAACAAACCGACAAACAAAAATTTAAAAAACTGATTTTTAAAATTTCGTGCAAATAACTGTATAAGCTTAAAAAAAACTATTATTTTGTCATTACAAAAAGATACTTCAATTTTATTTATTCGTATTGATTGTAGGAACTGTTATGCATTACTATTTAACTAAGTTTTAGTAATATGATACATGTAAAAGTAACTCTGTAGTTTCTAAGTAACTCAGATCTGTCTATCTGTTATGTTTCCAAGACTAAACTGCTCAACCGATTTTGATGAATTTTGGTATAGATAGATGGGACATAAAATGTTTAAAAAAAAGGAAAATAAAATTTTTCTTCTTTCTTGACCTTAAAAAAATTTTATAAACAAATTTTACTTACTGTATTGCTCTTTATCATCTCTGTAAGAAGCTCTTCACTACGAAGACAGTTCATACGCAGTTGGTAGCAGTTTTGTAGCCTAGCGCAACACATGTAACAGGATAGCGCTGGTTTGTTGTCTTTGGTCTCAAACTGAAATAAGAATAACATACATATAATATAAAAAATTCATATACTTACATAGGAAAGAAAAACTTTGCAAAATAATAATAATAACTTGATACATCTCACACATGGCCTGGATTAACACATAGGCTACTTTTTATCCCGATATTCCCACAGCAGCGAGACTTACGCGAGTGAAACCGCGGAGCGCAGTTAGTACATATTATACTCTTGTGTGTCAGTCAGTACAAAAGAATCTTGGCTACACATTAACTTAAAACATGCTAAGTCAAATTCAGGACTTAATACCGAAAAGAATACTTACAGGGATATCAGTCAATTTCTCGTACATTTCTTGAAGTTTTGTGTTAACTATCAAATGCATTCGAACGTCCACAGCAAGACATAGTCTACACATAAGTGGTTTCTCCATTTTGTTTTTCACTTCTCTCTCTTGTGATTATTACAACATCTCTAATTATCTAATAATGTTTGTAAAAACACAACACTTATTTGCATCTACATTGTAATCGAAACATGTACATTAATGTACGATGTAACAGCTTTCGTGCGGTTGAAAATTCATAAAGAACGCAGCAGAGCTACTATATTATGTCTTATTATCACTATCACTCATTATGTATTGTATATGACTGTAATCAAATTTATATTACTAAAATGTAAATATTAGATAGCTATCGCATATTTTCGTAAATATTATTCTAGGATTCTAACAATAATGATATCGAAATGGTATCCAAGAATCAAGACAAAATCAATTTCAGAGGTTTGACTTGACTGAATCCAGTGTCGCCAACACTTGAAATTTTATCCCCCTAAGAGTAAACTCAAAAACCCCTAAAACCCCCTAACTGACAATTTGAAAAATGTAGGTTCTTATCTAATATTAAAACGTTTAATTTTTAATTATTATTTTTATTTCAAATAATTACAAGTGGTGTAAAAAAACTTATTTATGGTTATTATCATAAGAATTACTATTATTTATCACCATTTAATAATAATAATAATTTGGTGTCTCTGTTTCAGGAGCTTGAACCAGCTGTCAACGTGTCAGCACAACGACTATCGGATCAAGTACGGGCTATACAGCGCTGCCACCTGCTGAATGATACCGTACTTGAGAGGATACGCTCTGAAATACGGAATAGCTTTATTGTCCCTACTTCGTCGCAAAATGTGAGTTTGATTACTAACGACACACCACAGTTACTACCTGTTGATGAAGTAGTGGAGAGTGAGGCTTTAGTCGTAAATACCCAATACAATGAAAGATTAAGGAGAGCTTTGGAGGATGCGATTCTGGAATACAGGTTTGTAAACTACCAAATTAGACCACGTTTACCCCGTTTGCCTATGCATAAAAGAAATATAGCGCTGGTGTGTGCCCTGGATTCGCTATTGTCTGATTATTTAGATAATAGCGAAGATCTTAGTGATACACACTCTATTCTCTACTGTGCGGCTGTTGCAGTATGTCGAGTAGCGGGAGTTAATTTTTATGTAAATACCACTACTACTCGACCCAAGCCTGCTGTACCAGCCTGGCAGTGTAGAATTGAGCGTCGTATTGCTGAGGCTAGGACACTCATTAGTAAGCTAATTTGCTTTCGATTAGGCAATACACGGCCAAAGGTGATGCGCTTTGTGAAACAGGCATTTTTGGGGACTGACATTAGTCCTCAAAAATACATATCATGTGTCACAGAGCGCATAGACTTCCTAAAGCAAAAAGTTTATGCGTGGGCAAATAGGTTACGACGTTACAAAAAGCGAATTGATCGGTATAATCAGAATCGCATGTTCCAAAGAAATGAGAGGTGGGTTTACCGAAGATGGCATTTTGGCGTAACATCTGGTCGGTGCCTGTCATTCATACAGAAGGTGATTGGATGCGAGATGTTAAACGATCATGCGAAAATATACAAAAAATGGAACCAATTACCATAAGAACAGACGACATAAGTAGTGCAGTCCGTTCATTATCTAATTGGAAATCAGCTGGACCAGACGGACTGCACAACTTTTGGCTGAAGTGGTTCCGAAGTTCGCATGCTCGTTTGGCATCTCAATTCCAAACAGCTTTAGACTCTCGGTTATTACCCCATTTTATGACCACTGGTATTACCCACTTACTCTATAAATCCGGTAGTGCCATGGATCCCAAAAACTATAGACCTATTACGTGCTTACCAACCGTGTATAAGCTTCTATCATCTACGAGTATTCTGAGACTCAAAATTACTACACATGTAAATAAAAATTCGATCATTTCTATTTCTCAGAATGGATGTAGAAGCGGGACTCGTGGCACTAAAGAGCTCCTTATCATGGATATGGCCATTAGCCAACAGGTGCGTCGTAACCGTAAGAATCTGTCGACATGTTGGATAGACTATAAGAAGGCCTATGACTCGGTTCCACATACGTGGCTTTTGAGAGTGCTAGAGTTGTATAAAATTGATACAACTCTTTGCACTTTCTTGAAGTCATGTATGAGGCAATGGAGGACGGTACTTCGCTATCCAGGATGTCGGCAGATTGCGGCAAACGATGTACCAATAAAGATTGAGCGGGGCATATTTCAAGGTGATAGTCTGAGTCCCTTGTGGTTTTGCCTGGCTTTAAACCCTCTCAGTACTCTGTTAGAGGGTTCAGGGCTAGGCTATAGGT
The DNA here is from genome assembly GCA_963859945.1 of Euplagia quadripunctaria. Taxonomy (NCBI): domain Eukaryota; kingdom Metazoa; phylum Arthropoda; class Insecta; order Lepidoptera; family Erebidae; genus Euplagia; species Euplagia quadripunctaria. The sequence continues at coordinate 6,176,975 of OY982589.1, read as the reverse complement.
TGCAGAAAGATGATTTAGTTATATCCCACCTTCTATATATGGATGATCTGAAACTACTAGCCCCTACTAATTTGCAATTGATAGCGTTACTGAATGTGACTGAAAACTTCAGTAACTCTATCAAGATGGAATTTGGTGTGGACAAGTGTGCAGTCATGCATGTAAAGAGAGGTGTGATAGTAGAATCTGAAGGAGTCGAACTTTCAGATTCAACAAAACTCAGATCTCTGTCTGCCACCGAAACCTACAAATATCTAGGTATATCACAATCATTGGGAATACCTGAATCGAAAATGAAACAAGCGCTGCAGGAGCGTTTTATTGGCCGCCTGAAAAAAGTACTAAAAAGTCTTTTATCAGGGGGTAACAAGATTCGTGCCTGCAACGGTTGGGTCGTACCGGTTTTGCTGTATTCCTTTGGTATACTTAGATGGACTCAGACTGAATTAGATGCCCTTGACAGGAGAGTCCGTACACTGCTGACTGCATTTCGGATGCACCACCCACGTTCATCAGTAATGAGGTTGTATATCCCGCGAAAGTTTGGGGGCCGTAGACTCTTAAACATTAAGACTTTACACAATCGCGAGATATACAACCTTAGAGAATATTTTCTGCTTACTGATGTGGGAGTGCATAGTAATGTAGTCGCAGTGGACAACGGACTCACTCCGCTCGCTTTGGCTAAAGAGAACTGGCGCAAGCCTGTAATACTTGGTACTAATGATCGCAGGGAGGTATGGAAGGGCAAAGCACTTCATGGTCGTTTTTATCGGGATCTAAGTGGGCCTGATATAGACTTAAAAGCGTCCATATCTTGGCTACGGTTTGGTGATCTCTTCGGAGAAACCGAAGGTTTTGTCTTTGCAATTATGGACGAAGTTGTTATGACAAATAACTATCGGAAATATATCCTGAAAGATGGTACGGTGGACATCTGTCGGGCATGCCACCGTCCTGGTGAATCTATCAGGCATATTATTTCTGGTTGTTCTCGTCTTGCTAACGGTGAATATTTGCACAGACACAACCAAGTGGCCAGGATTGTGCATCAACGACTTGCCCTTAGATACAATCTTGTGCATTCAGAGGTGCCATATTACAAGTATGTGCCCGACCCAGTTCTCGAAAATGGTCGTGCCACATTATATTGGGATCGATCTATCATCACTGACCGAACTATTGTTGCTAATAAACCTGACATAGTGGTGATAGATCGATCAGAGCGCCGCGCAATGATTGTCGATATCGCTGTTCCTCATGACGAGAATCTCGTGAAAGTTGAAAAAGAAAAACAAATCAAATATTTGGATTTGTCTCACGAGATTGTCGATATGTGGAATGTCGATTCGGCGATCATTGTTCCGATCGTCATATCTGCACATGGATTGATAGCCAAAAGCCTCGATTAACACCTTAAGAGGCTCGCGTTAGACGGTTGGATCAAGGGACTGATGCAGAAGGCAGTTCTCCTCGACACGGCCCGTATAGTGAGGAGGTTCCTGTCTTTGGAGCCCTAACCACCGGTGTCTTGGTCGATGTACCCGATGTCGGTGGTATACTATTTTTTATATTTTAAATATATATTTTGTTTTATAGGTATTTAAAAATGTAATTAATAAGTTTTACGATAAATAAAGAGAATAATAATAATATCATAAAATTATATTTAATGATCTAAAAGATTTAAAAGATATGATTTTTCCAAGTCTTTAAACAAAATTTTATAAATCTCTAAAAAACCCCTACATTTTTTTCCCCCTAAAAAAACCCCTAAACATTTTTTCCCCCTAAAAAAACCCCAGTGCAATTTTTTTACCCCTAAATTTGGGGGGAAAACCCCTAAGTTGGCGTCAGTGACTGAATCGAAGTGAATATAGAGCACTAGGTACGTTTAGTTGTACTTTGACTCCCCGAGTCGTCGTTTATGATTCGACTGACTGACACATTCATACTCTATGGACACAATAACATTATTTATTTAATTTAGGTATGAAGTAAAAAAAAATAAAAAATTATATCTAGTAGTGGCAGAACTATATAAGATTATCACACTAATGCAAAAAAATAACAATAACAGGCAAATACAAACAAAAACATCTGATAGAGTACCTACTTACGCATGTTTATTATGAATTAAATTCTACGTAGCCTGTGGTTCCACCTTGTCCAGTTTTAGCGTGTTCTGTGGTTTTAGTTAAAAGTATTTATTGTACATTGCCGGCTTCTAAGAGCAATAATTACTAGCTTGCTTCTTATAACGAATGCTGTATTCATATTCAATGCAAAGAATAGTAATGTAGGTATTTAAATTAAGTTTTAAAACGTGGCACATTAATTTTAGTCTTGAAAAAATTTATATGCACTTTACTAAACAGAGACATCTATCGTCGTAATATATATTACCAAACATAAACTTCTCTATAATCATTATAGGTGGCGTTAGACACAATCCAAACTATTATGAATGTATGAGTTTTTTATAAACATTGTAGAATTGCTATTAAAATTCATGGAAACCATTTCAAATAAATACATAATTTAACTTGTTACTATTAAGATAATAGACTGATAAAATTAATTACATACATAACATAGGTATTAATAATATTACAAATAACTAAAAAAAACATATTATTGTTACGATAATATTTGCTGTGTGATTGCAGAATTTAATGGTATTTTATGCTAAACAAATATTATTAATGCTGCAGCAATTTTAGTCTCTCCTTTTTGGCGGAACAGCGCCTCACTAGACAATAGCCCGCGTCAAGAATAACCACAAGTTCAACTTTTGATTAATGCCTTTGTGGTGCTACCACAATTATGCCAAGGTCAGGTATCTGGAGAACAAGCTGTAATAATAATAAATCAAAAATTTTAAAACACCCCTGTTAAAGTGGCAGGCTAGCCGTCACTTCAAGTGGAACAATTTGAACTATTGTGGTATACTAAGTTGGAGGTATTAAAATATAACACCTACTCGTATTTTGATCTATCTAATTGTTCAAACATAATAAAATAGTTTAACCTAATATGCACTTTCCGGTAACGAAACCATAGCGTCATCTAAGTCGATCCTTACGCTATCTATCGAGAACCGACGTAAATTGTACAAAATAAATCTGTCTTGAACATACCGCCCACCAAGGGCATTTAGTAAGGAAATGTCCTTCTAAACTGATTTACAACTCGACTCGAAAATCCCTTCAACAATTACAAAAGAGCTGATGATCTTCGAACGGCGGAACAGATTTTCTTGAATCATTTAAATATAAGAACACTCTCGATCTAGTCACCTTTCAACCAAAAAAAAAAAACAAATAGGCATTCATGACACTGCCGACAGAAGTGAAAACTTAAACGAAACGACGAACTTAAAACGTCACATTAGCAGGTTGGTGACATTAATTAATAAGGAGCTGACAAAACTCAATGTTTAGAATAGCGCCCTCTAGTGGATCTATATATGTATTATTAGCGTGACGGTCACGAGTTCACGCACTCAAACCGGTTCATCCATTTGGGAGCTATGATGCCACAGACAGACACACAGAAATATCAAACTTATAACACCCATCTTTTTGCGTTGGGTGTCTTAGCATAAACTCCTTTGTGTCAAATTCACACGAAAAATCACCTCTTAAAATAAATCAAGAATTATTTTATGACAGTGTGTTGTAGGTGCGTGTGTCTCATCAATTTCTAGTAAAACATTTGGGCTAGCGCCAGAACCCGTTTTGGATCATCTTACTAAAACAATTTTAGTTCATTCTGAATTTTGAGAAACTGTGTGAGTCCTTGATAACTCTAACTCTAACTAAACTCAATATACCAATGTCACCAAGTCTGGATATGATGATGGTATCTTTGTTTTTTTTATTGCATAGGGGGTAAACGAGCAGACGGGTCACCTGATAGTAAATGAGTACCGCCGCCCATAATGGGCACCTGTAACTCCAAGTCACAAGTGCGTTGCCGCCCTTTAAGGTGGGAGTGGGGGAAGCGGAGGAGAGGGGGAAGAGTGGGAAGAGGGGAGAGCGGCATTAGGGTTGAGGAGAGTGGGGAGAGGGGAAGGACGGGAATGGGAAGGGAAGGAAAGGATTAGGGCTTCCAGTAACCTCACTCTCGCGGCGAAAGGCAATGCAAGCATTGCTTCACTGCCAGTTTTCTGTGAGGCTCAACCTATCTATCAAGTACCTTATTAGCTTGGCACCAGTGGGTACCTAGTGCCTTTATAATATCATCTATTATAGTGTGATATCGATTATTTTTCACTTTTCGGTGCCATTTCTTCGTGCTTTTTGAAGTCGGTTAAACTTTTATTTAATAAGGATTCCGTTTCTCACAAGGAAATAAAAATTTAAAATACGACTCAAAAATCCCATCAACGAATAGAAAAGAGCTGATAATCTTCGAACGGCTGAATGGATTTTCTTGAATTATAGCTAAGAACACTCTCAATCAAGTCGCCTTTTAAACAAAACAAAAAATGGTTCATCCGTTAAGGAGCTATGATGCCACAGACAGACACACAAATACACAGATAGACAAAATTATAACACCCCCCGTTTTTACGTCGGGGATTAAAAGAGGAACCCTTATAGGATCACTTTGTCGTCCCTATGTCTGTCTGTCAAGACCCTTTTTCTCAGGAAAGCGTGAAAATATCAAGTTGAAATGAACACCACACAAGTAGTTTGAAAAAATTGAATATTTAAGGTACCTACTTCCCATTGAAATTGTAAGGGAAAAAGTCCGAAAGTCATTAATTTGTCACAGAAAAAAATATTTTTGCGATTACAAACTTATATTTTGCAGTTGAAAAATTGACTGTGACTTACGTGACGTAAGGGAGAGTATTTTTAGAACGGTAAGTTTGTCTTTCGGATAATTCTTTAAATAAAACGGACTTAAAAAAAGAAAAAAACCATAAAAGACTTATATGGTTTTCTCATGGATGCCATTCTCAGAACTGGACCAAATTGAAATGGGACCACACGGGAAGCACCAGCTTTCAAATGCAAATAAAATCATCAAAATCGGTTCACGCAGTCGAAAGTTCTGAGGTAACAAACATAAAAAAAATACAGTGGAATTGAGAACCTCCTCCTTTTTTAACCGACTATCTACGTACAAGTTTGTTTGCTGGACCCTCGGTGCGTGAGTTAGACTCGCATTTGTCCGGTTTTTTTAATTCAACGACGTGTCATTCTTCACTTCTGACATACATGACAGGTATGCTAAAACTCGTAAATAGCTACAAAAAAAAAGTAAATCAATAAACAAGCAGATGAGAAAAAGGTAGGTGCTCAATTGTTTTGTCTTTACCTATTTATAATATAACTAGGTCTAGTTTAGACACTCACGCCTACCGGCTTACTACATTTCCGTCACGAAAATCAAGATAACAGGAACACACGCTTGTGATTCAAAATAAGGTAAATGACAAGGAAAATAATATTAAATTATTACAATTGATTGTATTATATTTATTTAGAAACAGGAATAAAAACAAATATAGATAATATGTAAATATACGCACTTACGTAATAATTTATTATGGAAATTGTATTTAAAAAAATGCAACTAATAGATTTTAACAAGAAAGTAGTTATGTTGATGTTATGGTTTCAATTCGTGATGTTAAACATCAGTCATCACACTGAATATCAAATCTAATGGAATAGTGATTTGAAAAAAAGTATGTACAGCAATCGCCAAAACTTATTGGCTAGGCTGAAGTTAGCCGCGAGCCGGTGCGCAGAATGCAAAATTAAGGTAATCAATTAATAATAGGTAACTAATTAATCTATTTAGGAACTTTGATTTAACACCATATTAACATCGAAGTCACATTTGGGTTAGTAATTTTTCCACTCGATTGCACCATGAGCGAGATGGCGGTTGCGCCAACTTCAGGGCGGTCAATAAGTTGGGAGAGTACTGTATTTACGTTTAAAAAAACTGTACTTATGTGTAAAAATGTAATCTGTCAATATTTTAGAACTAGGTTTATAATATTACCTAGCGTATTTTTATGACACTTAGAATTTTGAGGTAAGTAAATAATTTTATCAAGGATTGATACTTTGTATTTGAAACAAATAATAAAATATAGAATTTGGTAGGTACTACAAACCTAGTAAAACTATACGTTATGCAGGGGATAATCTTTTTTCTGTAGTTTTCATCCCGTAGTTGTAAGAAGATTTACTATTAAAATTCACACTTAATTTTATAAAAGGCATTTTAGGAGCATATCGCATATCTGTAAGGAACAAAACTTGTTTTTTCATCATCAGTTTTTACCACCAAAATTATACAATCCTTTATTTTGAAAAAAACGAAACTCAGTTTGTTTCTTTGTTACGCTTTAACACTTTAAGTACTTAATGAATCATCATGAAATTTTGGATACACGTTGTCAAAGATACAGATAAGGATATGGGGTATCCTCTACAGAAACACAGTATTGTTCTTAACAACGTTTCTTAGATTGATTGAAAAATCTAAGCCAACGCGAGTGAAGCCACGGGCAAGAGCTATATATATAGGGTGCTGGTATACAATTCTCCAAGCACATTTCCTCAATTATTGTCTTTATATAACATTTTAAAAGATCTTTCTTAAATTTTTTGTCAATGACATGTTCGGATTATCAATCACTTTTGTAGCCTCATAATTTTACTAAACTGTTATGAAACGGTTCACAGGAAACACTTAATGTTTTCCAAATTAAGAAAATCTCTTTTTCAACTGGCCAATGGTATAAGTTAAAATAAAATTACTGTGACATACTGATAAACTGATTCTTAAAGACGTTCTAAAATATCTGTATCTCTGTATACGTAGAGCATGTTTTGTTGATTAAAATCAGAAAATAAGTTTTGAATGAAATCCAAATTTAAATTAACAATTAGTAAATTAATAATTAGTCATGCGTCTAATTTCTCTTCAGCTTAAAATCTTTACGTGAACCATGAGTCACTGTATCTCGTAGAACTACAAACTAAATCCTACCTGTTTAAACAAGCGGTAAAATCATTCAGGTACCACGTTATTATCTGCAGCAACAGCAGCATCTGTCATTCGTTCGCAAACAATCCGTCTAGTACTGTAGTACGATATTCGTGTTCACGGGAAGTGTACGTCAGTTGAAATCGTGAGTTTATGTTTATTTATTATGTTTTTTGACTTATAATCTAACATATCAGTTAAAAATGATAATTTGAATACCATTTTCTATGTCAAAACAATATAAAAACAAAAACAGTGTAGAGTGTTATTGATTAATAATTTTATGAACGTAAATTAAAAAAAAAATCGAACGTGTTTATGATTTTTGTTTGACGTTACATTTTGATACTAATTTGTGATATAATAATTTATGATTTTTGAAGAAAAATGTAATGTATTGCAGGTTTAAAAACACTATTTAGTGATAATTTAAATTAGTTGAATCATAATATATTGTCATACGAATCAAAAACAGACAATTTGTTCGACATTTTTGCTTTTTATACATTGTTGTCGTTGATGCTGTCGTACTGTATAGGATTTTGTTTATTTAGATTGAGTAAGATTTAATTTAGGGCAGTTATTTGGTCATAAAGTGTACCTGCCGGTTATCATTTATCATAGATCATGAACACTAAATTTACCATGTTGTTTTACTCGGCTACGTGTGCTAAAATATCCCGTGAAACACATTTTTATTAGATTTTTCGTCCAAATAGATTGTTAATCTTTTATGATACCCTGTGGCATACTTTAAGACTTACAGTTTTTCTTTATAAAACAAAAAGAAAAGAATTAAGAGAATAAATTGTGCGGTTAATGGACGCGATTTATTTTGATGTAAGTTTATGTCATGGAACGCGAAAGTTTTAGAGTAGATTAGGGACTCTCTGTGCCAAGGGACAATCATTGTTAGGTGAATCGGTGAATCTGAAAAAGAAAATGAAATACGTTCTATTTTAAGAAGTCCGGGAAAGAATCTCGATTTCACCCATGTGTCCGGATATTTTTAAGTTTTTGTCCGGCGTTGGCAATTTAAGTGATGGCTTGCCTACAGTAGATGCATATCTATGCTAATAATATTATAAAACTGAGGAGTTTGTTTGTTTGGTTGCACTAATCTCAGGAGCTACTGGTTCGAATTAAAAATTAATTTTATTGTTGGATAGCCCATTTATCAAGGAAGGCTATAGGCTATATAACATCACGCTACGTACAATAGGAGCAGAGCATCAATAAAAAATGTTGCAAAAACGGGGAAAATTTACAAACGCAGACGAAGTTGCGCGGGTCAGCTAGTACATTTATGTTTTTTGTCCAAATAGATTATATTATTATTTGGTATGATTAGTTTTAATGTTTATAATTGAAATTTCTTTGATTCTAAATTTAATTTTATCAAGTTAAGTTTGTTCCTTATTACCTCCGACTTCTACCGTAACTATTAAATTATTGAACCTATTTGAATAAATTATACTTACGTCCTTAGATTCGTCTTGACGGCGAATGTGTCACTGCATACAGTAAAAGAATAATTCTTTAAAAAAAAACCGACTTCAACAAAAAAAAACTATTCCATAAAAGACTTATATATGGTTTTCTCATGGATGCCATTGTCAGAACTGGACCAAATTGAAATGGGACCACACGGGAAGCACCAGCTTTCAAATAAAAAAATAATCATCAAAATCGGTTCACCCAGTCGAAAGTTCTGAGGTAAAAAACACAAAAAAAAACATACCGTCGAATTGAGAACAAGAATCCTCCTTTTTTGAAGTCGGTTAAAAATAGCCAGTCATGGGACTGACGACAGAAGTGAAAACTTAAACGAAACGACAAACTTAAAACGTCACATTAGCAGATTGGTGACATTAATTAATAAGGAGCTGACAGAACTCACTGTTTAGATTAGCGCCCTCTAGTGGATCTATATATGTATTACTAGCAGCGCCCCGCGGTTTCACCCTCGTAAGTCCCGATCCCGTGGAAATGTCGGGATAAAAAGTAGCCTATGCGTTAATCCAGGTCTCCAGCTATGTACATACCAAGTTTCATCGCAATCGGTTCAGTGGTTTTTGCGTGAAAGAGTAACAAACATCCATCCATCCATCCATCTAAACTTTCACATTTATAATATTAGTGGGATTAGCGTGACGGTTAAGAGTTCAGTGCTTTTACCCCATAGCAAAAGTGCACAAACGTGCCTAAAGAAGTTTTCACTTCAAAAAATTGGTCGCCATATTGTGCGGTTCGATTTTTTTCCGTATCGAAATGAAGGGTTTTAAAAGATAATTACGTAAGGAACGTACTGAGTAGCTCGGTATTAGAACATTACTGTAATATAAATAACCGAAGTGCAGTTCGCTAAATTATATATTATTAACTTTAGTTTAATAAGCCCAATACTCGAGATATGGCGGTAAGTTTTTTAGTTTGTCTAGCAACTTACTGCACTTGATTGAATAAGTTATAAAGAACAGATATACAATCAGCCGAATTAAGAACCTCCTCCTTTTCTTGAAGTCGGTTAAATTTGTTTCTAAATTCATCATACACTCGGAATTATTAAAGTTTTATGATATTTGGAACCAAATAGTCATAAAATTCACCACCAATTTTCGACTCCTTTATTTATACTATTACCTGTTTATACTATTTTATGGGATTTAAACGACAGAAGTGTTTTCAATACCAATATACTCCGTTACTGTTTATCCCTGTACGGTTTCACGTGCTCTTGGACTCTCTCTTCAAAACTTGACACATCTCACATACGGCTGTCTGATCCCAAACTAGGCAGAGCCTGTACTATGGTAACCAGACTGCTGATAAACATACTTATATATTACTAAATACATACATTTTATAGATAAATTACACCCACCCAGAGAACAAATGATCATGCTCATCACACTATTATTTGTCCTGGGTGGGAATCGAATCCGCGACCTCAGCAGTCAGGGTCACTAACTAAGATTAGACCAACAGGCCAGTCAACCACGTCAGTCCAGTTATTTTCAATTTTCGCTATCGGTCTTGCGGTAATATTAAGCCATACTACGTACCCATACTACGTCACCCATTAAAAAAAAAATTATACCCCTCCCCCCCCTCGGTGACCACCCGTAGTACATGCCAAGACCCCCCCCCTCTCCCTCTAGTTTTCACGTAGTAATTTATAAATATGATTTTTTCTCGACTCGAATCATTTTTTGCCGACGGAAAGTTAAAAAGGTTGCCACCTGTGAGATTAAAAAGCGCTAAACGCTGCGCGCCATATTAATATAGCTCGAAAAAGCACAAGATTTCTCTAGAGGATATTGACTATTATAGAAATCGATTTACAAATGGCGATGTATCGCGTAACACAGGAAAAAAACAGTTAGTCGTAGGACTGCACGTCAGAAGTGAAAACATAACTTCACAATGTATTTGCATATGCATACACACACATACACACACACATCTGTATATATATAATTAGTATAATTAGGTTAAAAATAAAACGTAGGTAATTACATATCTAAATGTATACATAGGGTACACTGGAAGTTCTGGCTCCTGGCCGCTCATAAATGTTTGAATTTCGAATGTTATTTTTTTTAAATATAAGAAACTCGGCTCCGCCTTACGAATTTTCGATCAGGGTCACGTGTCCTGACGCGAGTTTAACATTTTTAACATAAAGAAGTTTTAATTTTGTATTCTGTAACAACCTCCTAAGTCCTTTTCAGTCAGGGTTCAGGCCATACAGTATTAGCTTTGGTTGATTTCTCGAACGCCTTTAACACCGTCAATCACGAATTCCTTCTAGCCATCCTTTCCCATCTTATGATACCACCTGATGCACTGGAATGGTTCTCGTCATATCTTCGAGGGCGCCAGCAGTCTGTCCGCGTCAACGAATCCTTATCAAGTTGGCGTGATCTTGGCTCTGGTGTCCCTCAAGGCGGCATCCTCTCTCCTTTATTATTCTCTATATTTATCAATTTCATCACTTCGAATCTTCAGTGTGCGTATCATTTTTATGCCGATGACTTGCAACTATACTATCAAGCCACTGTTGACAAAATATCCGAGGCTATTTTAATGATTAATCGCGACCTGGAGGCTATTAGTGACTGGTCAAACAGATTTGGTTTAACAGTAAACCCAACCAAATGCCAGGCCATCATTGTCAGTCAGTCAGGCAGTCAACGCCTGATAAGGAAGCTAGACCTAGAGAGACTGCCATCTCTGACTTTCAACGGATCTATTATACCTTTTAGTCCATCTGTCAAGGATCTAGGCCTGTTTATTGATACCAACCTTAACTGGCAAACGCAGGTTACTAGTGTCAGCCAAAGAGTTACAGGAACACTGCGGGCGTTATACCGTCTTAAAAACTTTCTCCCATCTAAAACAAAATCTATGTTGGTTCAGACTTTGATTATCCCCATAATAGATTATTGTGATGTATGCTACTACGACCTGAATGCAGATCTTCTCAACAAATACGACCGTCTTCTCAATAACTGCATTCGATTCATTTTTATTCTTCGAAAGTATGATCACGTTTCCTCTTTTCGCTCTGAATTAAACTGGCTTCCGATTTGTCAGCGCCGTCATCTGCGCGCCCTCACTACTCTGTATTCAATTCTCAATTCACCCACTTCTCCTACATATCTTACTTCCATTCTCCAGTATCTCTGCTCCAATCAAAGCCGAAATCTCCACTCTTCAAATAATCTTCTCTTATTATGTCCAAGTCACTCTTCAACCTGTGTCAGTTCTTCTTTCATAATTCAGTCTGTCCTTCCCTGGAACGCCTTGCCGCAGGAAATCAGGATGGCACCTAGTCGCCTATCATTTAAAGCAAAGGTTCGTGCTCTCCTCTTCCGTAAATTGACGGCGTCATCAGAACAGTAGAAATATAAATTGTGTATTTATAATATATATACTTATATTTAAATATTCTTGTATGTATGTATCTAAGTATATATTAATTTATTTGCCTTTTTTCCTTATTTCACTCTTTCTTATACATTTTAATGCACCTACTTCATTCATTTCTACATCACCCTAAGGTAGACTGGCAGAGAATGCCTTTGGCATTACGTCCGCCTCTGGACACATTGTGCATAAAGTTTAAAAAAAAAAAAAAAAAATTCAAAAACAATCGAATTGATAACCTCTTGTTTTTTAAAGTCCAAACTTTCGCCTCATTTTTGACTCCTTACTATTTTTTTTTTATAATAGTTGATATATTATTGACATTTTAATGTCGTTGAAGGAACAAACGAATTCAGTTATTGGTTCCTGCTTTCGACGTCTTGACTATCTTAGGCCTCCGATCTAATTCCGTAGCTTGAGACGTGTTGGCATGGCGCCAATTTTACACCCCATGCTGATCATCGCGGCATTCGTCACCCTCAGAGGGTGGCTCGGTCTATTTTCAGACAAAAATTTATTTTATTTTGTAAGATGTGACTTTGTTTGTTTGTTTGTCAATAGCTGGAGATCTGGATTAACACGAAAAGTGGTTAAAATACTAGTGGTAATGTGATGATGTTGATTGGTGATAGAATTAAGTAAGAATGCTGTAGGTACACTAGAGTGTTAATTTGGGCACAATCGTATTTATTACTTTAAGTAGAAGCTTGCTCGCCTTAAAGTTATAAATTAATCTCTAGGGGACACAACTTCTTTTCTAGTTGAAATGCCTGTGAATAAGGGGTCGTCCATTAATTACGTGATGTTTCTTTTAGCAACTTTTTAACCCCTCCATCCCACCTCCACCTGGTGATACCTAAAATTTAGTGTATTTTTTTGGTTCAAAATATATTTAAAATTTTCAAAATATTATCTTATAATACAGATACAATCGCGCGTTCTACCGTTTTGGAATTTATTACGAAGCAACGTCTTATAGCACAGATAATGGAAAAATTGCGAAAACCGTATATTTTTACTTACATCATATAATAAAAATATTTTACGGAACCCTCGGTGCTCGCGGCTAGACCGACTCGCACTTGGCCGGTTTTTTCTGATAATACCTAATATTTGACACAAAATTGTCATCAGTCAACTATTCTACAGATTTTAATTTTAAATCGTGTTAATAGCGGTTCACGGTGATTTTCTTAGCAATGGTCTGTTGCCTAGCAACCGTGACGGCACACCTTCACGCTCTGAATACACAAATATGTTTTTCTTTACAAACAATAGCATGTATGTTGTTTATGCTCATAGCTTGGCAACGATGGAGGCCGATTCGTTGGCATTCTATATTTAAAAAAAAAATGTGTGTGTGTATTTCACACACGGCAGAAGTGAAACTTCAAATTAACACATGTGTTAAATATTAATATAAATTAATTAACTAACGATTTTTAATACGCAAATTCACAAAAATTATACACGTGAATGATACACCACGTTGACTATGACGCATTTTCTGAAAGCTTCGTAGTACGCAGACGCAAAAACAAAGATTTTAGGAAACACTGTATACTTGTATTCTATCTCATTCTCTCGCAGGCTAAAATCCTATTTAGTAATTCAGCAATCAGCAAGTAATAGTTCAGCAATCAGCAAAAGTGCACAAACGTGGCTAAAGAAGTTTACATTTCAAAAAAAAGTGTGTATCGGCTCCCTCCCTCCCTCTTTCCTCGAAAGTTATTGGTCAAATTATTTTATTTTATTCAATAGGTACAGATACAGACAATAGATCAAGATATACAAAGAATGGCCTTAATAATAAACAGTAGGCATACCTGAAGTCCAGTTACAACTGTACACAACATTCAAAATAAACAATACTTCGTTTTCAATATAGGTTAAGGTTGGATTTAAATGTAAATTTGTAAAGAATCAATTAAGTATAAGTGAAATATGGAGAAAAAACAACTAAAATAAATTTAATACGCAAATGCACAAAAATTACTCCACGTTGACATTGATATATTTTCTGAAGGCTTGGTAGTACGCAGAGACAAAGATTGGTAGTACGCAGGCGTAAAGACAAAGATTGTAGGAACTTTATCGTAGAAATTTTATCGTGATGCTTTTCGTTTCATCGAATTTCAAATATATAAAAATCTACTCAATTCTAGAAGAGTTTTCCCGCTTCTGTATTCCAAAATTCTAATCATAATTCAAATAAAGAAATGAAACTTGCTGACCACAGACTATATCATATTTTTATTGTTGTCTGTTGATATCATAAAGTAAATAAAAACAAATAGGCAGTCATTGGACTGCCGACAGAAGTGAAAACTTAAATGAAACGACGAACTTAGAACGTCACATTAACAGGTTGGTGACATTAATTAAAAAGGAGCTGACAGAACTCAATGTTTAGATTAGCGCCCTCTAGTGGATCTATATATGTATTATCAGCGTCACGGTCACGATCTCAGTGCTTTTTCCCCATAGCAAAAATGCAATAACGTGCCTAAAGAAGTTTTCACTTTAAAAAAGCGTTTAAAAATAAAAAGAATCTTCCCAATTCTAGAAGACTTTTCCCGCTTCAATATTGCAAAATTCTAATCATAATTCAAATAAAGAAATGAAACTTGCTGACCACAGACTATATTATACTTCTATTGTTGTCTGTTGATATCATAAAGTAAATAAAAAAAAATGTTCAACATAATACCTTCACGATGCATTCTTGTTCAATACGCTATTAAGTCAGCTGTGTAAATAATATTATCATGAGTTATGACCTGAATACAAGCCTTTTGTACAATGACATACAAGTGTAGTTCTTTTTTAGGGTTCCGGAAAGGAAAAAACGGAACCCTTATAGGATCACTTTGTTGTCCGTCCGTCTGTCTCTATGTCAAGACCTTTTTCTCAGGAACGCGTAGAGGTATTAAGCTGGAATTTATATCAAATACTCAGGTCGTCCCTTGGAGCTGTGAAAAAATCAAACTTCTAAGCTAACGCAATCAAAAGATACAGCCGTTTGTGCCGCAAATTTTCGACACTCGCAAGGGAATCAAAACCTACAGGGTACTTTCCGTGAACTCAGAATCTTGAAATTTGGTACGAAGCAACTTTTTTCCTTTATCTATGCTATAAATAGCATAGATAAAGGAAAAATTGAGAAAACCGTAAATTTTTAGTTACATCATATACTAAAAATATTTTACGGAAGCCTCAGTGCGCGAGTCCGACTCGCACTTGGCCGGTTTTTTTTTTATTTACTTTTTTTGGGCGGATTGACTTCCAAGATAAGATTTGTGTACAAAGTTGTATGTCAAATACTTCTACACAGTTAACGCATTGATTGAAAACTTTGTTCGTTGTATGATCCGGATAAGAAATCTTAAATTACATCTATGCAAATAAATTAAATTGAAGTGTCTGTTTGTAATGTCATAATAACAGCATTTTACTAAATGCCTCCAAATTTTTACACACATTTTTAATCTGTCTGTTTGTTCCGGCTAATCTCCGGAATTGGTGGACTGATTTCCACAGGAATTACTGGCATATAGCACGTGTTATAAGAAGTAACTTAGGGTAAGTAATAAAATAATAAATAGTTTAAAAAAACTTAAAAACACGCTTTTGTAACTAGTTGGAACTAAAAAGTAAAAAATAATTGTCCATAAGTTAAAAAAAAAATAGAGTGATTAAGAAAAAAAAAAATTATCGTAAAAATGCGTGGAGTGC
Source organism: Euplagia quadripunctaria (assembly GCA_963859945.1). Taxonomy (NCBI): domain Eukaryota; kingdom Metazoa; phylum Arthropoda; class Insecta; order Lepidoptera; family Erebidae; genus Euplagia; species Euplagia quadripunctaria. The sequence goes on along the minus strand of OY982589.1, from coordinate 6,161,288 downwards.
AGAACGGGTGAACCGATTTCCATAGTACTTTCACTGGCAGATAGCTGGTGTTATAAGGAGTAACTTAGGCTACTTTTATTTTGGAAAAAGAATTAGGGATCCGCGCAAAATATATAAATATGTATAAGCGAGCGAAGCCGCGTGGGAACTGCTATATAGCGAATGGTTGTTCCAACCGTGTGTCCCAAAGACACATGCGTTTTTTAGGGTTCCGTACTCAAAGGGTAAAACGGGACCCTATTACTAAGACTCCGCTCTCCGTCTGTCTGTCTGTCCGCCTGTCACCAAGCTGTATCTCATGATCCATTATAGACAGTTAAAATTTTCACAGAATGTGTATATCTGTTGCCGCTATAACAACAAATAATAAAAATAAATTAAAGGGGGCTCCCCTACTAGAAACGTATTTGGCTTGTAGTATTAAATCTTGTACGATGGTGCTTCCCTTCATGCGCGAGTCCGACTCGCACTTGTCCGGTTTTTTTTAACTAAATTAGACTTTTAACCCTCAAAGATGGCAACACAGCCAAATATAAAGCTCAACAAATTCTTAAAGACAGACGGCAAACCGACCTCCCTCAACAAAGATCTGCTTGGGTACTTTGTATACAAGTACCTCCAAAGCCATAAACTCGCAATTTTCTGCTAAAATGAAGTGACTCATGTCTCGCCTACAATCTATCTTCAAGAAAGATTCGCCAGCAAATGGCTATCATTCCTATTTACTCCCGAATAAACAAAACATCGTTTTTACACTTGCAGATGAGTGATGAAACCATACTTGTATTAATGTAAAATTTCTGAGATGAATCGCGTTTTATTGACTAAAATAAACACGTACTGTAATAGCGACATGCGTCATTAACTCAGCGAATTGAAACACGACTGTATCTAATTTAAAACATATGGGATTCATTTGATTAATTCTGAACGTCTGGGAAACAACGAAGTCTACTCCTACGAAAATATATTACTTACTTGCTGCTGTGGGAATATCGGGATAAAAAGTAAAAGCTTAAGTGTCAATCCAGGTCTCCAGCTATCTACATGCCAAGTTTCATCGCAATCGGTTCAGTAGTTTTTGCGTGAAAGAGCAACAAACATCCATGCATCCTCACAAACTTTCACGTTTATAATATTAGTGGGATATTAGAAAAACTAAAACAGACTTGAAAAGCGAACTGAATTAAAAAGTAATAATAATAAATTGAGACACCTCACACATCCCAAGCTTGGCAGAGTCTGTACTGCAGCAGTCTGGTTACCAGAGTACAGGCTTTGCCTAGTTTGGGATTAGACGGCCGTGTGTCAGATGTGTGAAGTTATTATTATTACTAGAGATCGCGTGGTGGTCGAATTTCGACGATGGTTTATTTCATTGGCCAATATTACTTGACCTGTCATTGTTTAGACTTTTGTACCATGACAGGTCAAAATATATACTGGACTGGTTTTTGCATTTTTTTTAACTTTGTAGCAAATATTGTTCAAACATTTTAGCATTCGTCACTTCTTCTCTGTATAAACTATAAGTGTGCGAAATTTCATACTCCTCCGTCCGCCCAATTTTCGTAAAAAGGGATCCAAAGTTTTCGCTTCACGTATTAATATATAGAAATATACACAAGTCTTAAAAAACCAGCCAAGTGCTAATCGGACTCGCGTATGAAGGGTTCCGCACCATAGTACAAGATTTAATACTCGTCCCGTATAGTTTAATTAAACTTTTGTTATTTTTTGTTATAGCGGCAACAGAAATACACATGTTGCGAAAATTGTAGGTATTTTAAAAGCCAAAAGTTTCATAAAAATACGTTAAAATTGTAACGAGTTATTTTAAATATTTTGCGGAAGTACAGAGTTGAAATTATTTAGTGTTATCGCTGAGTTAGGTTCACTTTGTGAAGTGCTGTGATAAGCTACATCCACATTTCTGATTTCATTATAAAATAAATAACTAAAATAAAACGAATAATAGCCCAGTCAACCTAGCAGTTTTATGATCAAAAATGGACATTTCGATTACCACGCCTTTTTGTTTTTGGATACATAGTAAAAAAATGCGCTGATAAAGAATTTCGATACCCGCAGTCTGGACAAGTGGGGCGTAATTTTTTTGAAGTGAAAACTTCTTTAGCGGCGTTGTGCACTTTTGGGATGGGTTAAAATGTTAAACTCGCGTCAGGACACGTGACCTGACAATTTAACGAAAAAAGAGACGTTTTTTTACATTTCATGTGATATCTTGTTTCCAGTACATTTTACGTCATATGTGCCCAAAGATTTTTTGTTCTCCATTAAATTACCTACAAAATGAGACGTGTCCAAAATCGCCAAGTGTTTTGTTTAACAGCAAATGAAGGTCAAAGTTAAAAAAGACATTTTTCTCAACATTTCATAACTTTGAAAGGAACGTATGTAGAAGTCTGAAACTATCTGAAATTGTAGTTTGTGATGATATTAAAAAAGGCTATAAATTTCAGCGAGTTCGGTTTTAAACTTTTTAATTTATTAACGACTACGAGGGCCCCGCGGTTTCACCCGCGTAAGTCCCGATCCCATGGGAATGTCGGAATAATAAGTAGCCTATGCGCTAATCCAGGTCTCCAGCTATCTACATACCAAGTTTCATCGCAATCTGTTCAGTGGTTTTTGCGTGAAAGAGTAACAAACATCCATCCATCCATCCATCTATCCAAACTTTCACATTTATAATATTAGAGGGATTATTTATTTTTTAGCCTTAATTGCAAAATACGCCATTTTTTTCTGAACTACTAAAACTGGTCGGACCAGCTTAGAAAATTCAAAAATCCATTTAAGTTTATGAGCTCGCTGGAATTTTCAAGAAATATCGATTACACCCGTTTTTATAACGATATTTTGAGGTATACCTTTCCTTACGCGACGTATAAAAAGTAAAAAAGTACACCTCAAAATATCGTTATGAAATCAGTTAATCTAAAATTTAGGTATTTTCGTTCCTTGACTGCTCTATAATATGAAGATTTATTATATTTAAATAGAAACTCTTAAGCCATGTATTCACCAGGGGACATGTCACCTTAATCTCACGTGGTATGACTCTGCGACATCGTGGGACATTATCGCTCGACATTTTCCTTGTATAATCATTGTGTTCGTTAATCAAATTAATTAAAAGCTCTGCGTCCCTCTGCAAACGTCGACTCACGTTTGTAGAGGGACAACGTTTGGCATGTCCCGTCACCGGTAGATGTCGCAGACGACATTGCACGTATATTTTGTGGTGTGTTCTGGGCAAGATCGCAAATCACGTCATCATTATCATCCGCGCCTTTTCCCAACAAAGTCGGGGTCGGCTTGCACTCTAATTACGATACGGCCGAACTTCGATATTTTACGTGAAGCGACTGCCATCAGACCTCCACAACCCAAGTACTAGGTGATATCGAAGTTCTGTAGTTGACCAGATCGTCGGACTTTTTAGGGCTCCAACTACCCGTAACGAATGCCACAGATGTTCGTAAGACAATCGGGACCGACGGCTTAACGTGCGCTCCGAGGCACTAAGCCTGACCTGGCTAGTATTACTTAACCTTGTAATGTGTTAACCTACTCGGTCATCACGTAGCCAATACCAAACATATACCAAATATGTCAATAGTCAACGTCGATCATATAAACCATAGATGTTTGATCGGCGCTCAAAAAATAGAACCAAGTAAACTGTGCTTAAATGCAGTTGTAAGCCCAGTTGGGTTATCAGTTATCAGACGCTTCGCGCCCGCGCTAGCGTTGCGCGTTGTGACGTTTCAGCTGTAGCTAGGGCTGCCAAATTTTTGTATGAGAAATTAAATATATTGAAGTCGGATAGTTAAATAAACAGTATGTTATTTTAGATATAAAGGTTAGATACACATTTTTGAAGTTTCTCGCACAAATCAATAACTTAAATTACTTAGTTAATTTTATTTATATGTAAATTTTTAAATATTAAGCCACTCCACAATTTAAACCTTAATTAAAATAAATGAGGAGCTATTTTTTTTATTAAATGAGCTTAAATTGATAGCAGACCTTTTTTTATAATCCCACCACTTGGCATTCATTGCAGAAATCACATTTTTGTGAAAACTCAAGTGGTGGTGGGTACAAAAAGTAAATACGAAAAAATTTTATTATTTTTACCCAGTATTCTTATCAAGAAAATGCTTGTCCTGTGTTATTTTCATATTACTTAAAAAGTTATTTTTAAAAGACGTTTTCGCTTGATATGAATTCTGTCATTCATATGAATATTGAGTTTACTTTTTATATAGATTTTAGAGCTTCAGATACCACCGACGATGAAAACAGTGTTTTGAAAATTTTTTCAATGAAAAGTAAACAGTATTAAAACTGAAATAAAGTATAAATACTGTATAACAGTATGGTTGGCAACCCTAGGTGTAGCCGAAAAATGCTAAAACTATACTTGAGAAATGCAAAGAAGACATGAAATATCGTACTTTCGATGAGAATAATATTTTTATGATAGCTTTAATTTTTTAATTTTTCACCTGGCATTTTCACTCTCGCGAGCGTGCATGTAGAGTAGGTACCACGAGTCTAATACGGCCGTCTGATCCCAAACTAGGCAGAGCCTGTACTATGGTAACCAGACTGCTGATAAACATACTTATTTATATATTTCTAAACACATACATATTATAGATAAATTACACCCAGATAGAACAAATGATCATGCTCATCACGCCTCATTTGACGCCATTTTTGTAGAAGATCGTGTGTCTATGGTATATGTAATCTAAGAATACCAGCAACAAAATTATTTGTCCTATTTACTAAAATCAATACTAATTTAGATTTTATCATTAAATTCGTTGTCTAATGACTCTTCTACAATATATATAATTCAACTAATATTTACAAAACTATTTACGTGTACTTACGGCCAAATTAGATAGTGATAATAGTTCGAAGAGTGAGTGATATAAATGTAAAGTAGAAAAAGACAGTAAGTCGTAAGACTCCACGTCAGAAGTGACAACATAACTTCACAATGTATTTGCATATACATACACACACACACACATCTGTATATATATGTATATATAATTAGGTTAAAAATAAAAAGTAGGTAATAACATATCTAAATGTATACATAGGGTACACTGGAAGTTCTGCGCTCCTGGCCGCTCATAAATGTTTGAATTTCGAATGTTATATTTTTTTAAATATAAGAAACTCGGCTCCGTCTTACGAATTTTCGATCAGGTCACGTGTCCTGGCGTGAGTTTAACATTTTTTACCCATCCCAAAAAGTGCACAACGCCGCTAAAGAAGTTTTCACTTCAAAAAGTGTTAGTGTCAAGTATATAAAATATATATATGTATATAATAAAATACGTACATTGTTAAGCAATAGGAAAATAACTACAGAAATTCAATTTTCAGCCCCAAAACATGATTAAAACACAAAATTTCTACAATATCTTTCTTCTGACTGCATATAAAAACCATAAATCTATATGTACAGAACAATAATTAGTTTTTCGCCTTTTCTGAACAAAGTGCTTTTTAGGGTTTCGTTCCCAAAAAGGAAAAAAGAAACCCTTTTAGGATCACTTTGTTGTCCATCTGTCTGTGTGTCTGTCAAGACCCTTTTCCTTAGGAACCCGTGGACGCATCAAGTTGAAATTAATACCAAATACATAAATCTGCGGACCGCAGAAAAAACTGTAAAAATTTCAAGCTTCTAAGTCAACGCAATCAAAAGATATGGTTGCCAAAGCCTTAGATTTGACCAAATTTGAACATTTCGCAGGTAAATCAAAACCTATAGGGTACTTCCCATTGACCTACGAGGGCTACACTGAAAATTTCGGGAATCAAGGAAGTGACACAACATTACTAATTAAAAATGTATTTATTGCTTTTCGAAGTATTCTCCGCGAAATTTGACACATTTTCCATACGATGGAACCAATCATTGAAGCAACCATTCCATTCGGAAGTTGGGGTCTTCAAAATGGCCGTTTTGTAGGCGTCCACAGCTTCTTCAGGTGATGAAAATCTCTGACCACGCAATTTATTCTTTATTTTAGGGAAAGTATAGAAATCATTAGGGCTTAGGTCGGGACTGTACGGCGGATGGTCTAATAATTCTATGTTTTCTTGCTCTAAAAACTCTTTTGTTCTGTGCGCGGTGTGAGAACTCGCATTGTCGTGATGGAGGATGATGCGGCGGTTGCAGTTCTCTTTACGGAGTTCCGAAACGACCTGTGGCAAACAAATGCTAGCATACCATTCTGCATTAACCAAGGAGTTTTCAATTAAAAAGATTTTAATATGATAGGAATAGTGGACATATTCCATTCCCGATACTTTTAGTGCAGCCTATGTAGAATCGTGAAATTTGGTAAGAAGCAAGGTCTGACAGCACAAGTAAGGCAAAAATCGAAAAATCATTAATTTGTTGTTATGTCACATACAAAATAGTTTTTGTGATTACAAATTTATATTTTCCATTTGGAAAGTTAACTTTTTTGTAGATGATGTATAGGCGAGTATTTTTAACCCCCGACGCAAAAAGAGGGATGTTATAACTTTGACGTCGATGTATCTCTGTGTGTGTCTGTCTGTGGCATCGTAGCTCTCAAACGGATGGACCGATTTCGATGCGGTTTTTTTCATTTGAAAGCCAGTTTCCTTGCGGTGGTTCTTAGATATGTTGTAAGAGTATCAGCTCTTTTCCAAAATGATGTAAGGCATTTTGTAATCGTTGAAGGGATTTTCGAGTCGGGGGTGTTTTAAATTTATCAATTATTAGAACTGAAAAGCAAAATTTGTCGAAAAGACGGTCAAAAGTCTTTGAGAATTAATTCCCGACATTTACGTACCCGGCGTACGACTCAGACTCGCAATGTCCGGTTTTTTAATTAATATCGGTTTTTAAATTATATCTAGGTGTGCGATATTAAGGTTGCTGTCTATTTCAATTAGCAAGGTCAATGAAATAACCTTCACTATCAAAATACTCTGTGGTCACCAGTATCTTGTAACATCCTCTGTAGCACCAATAAAAATAGCTACAATTTTATTAATTAAAACGTCTCTTCGCTAATTCGAGACAAAACAATAATGACAATAATATATACTAGAGATCGCGTGGTGGTCGAATTTCGACCATGGTTTATTTCATTGGCCAATATTACTTGACCTGTTATTGTATAGACTTTTGTACCATGACAGGTCAAAATATATACTGGACACTCATAGCTGTATGTACCCGTTTTTGCATTTTTTTTTACTTTATAGCAAATATTGTTCAAAAATTTTAGCATTCGTCACTTCTTCTCTGTATAAACTATAAGTGTGCGCAATTTCATACTCCTCCGTCCGCCCAATTTTCGTAAAAAGGGATCCAAAGTTTTCGCTTCACGTATTAATATATAGATAGTATATATATATATATATATATATATATACTACATACAGATTCAATAAATTGTATCAAAATATAGTAAATATTGTAAAAACTCGAAATTAAAATTGCGCCATCTGTGAAAGTTGCCCGAACTAATATACGGATAATTAGTATACAAGATATTAATTACGGTAAAAATGTTAATATTACGCAAATTCGTTTTCTATGCAACCCTTACTTTCCAAGTGACAGTTGACAGTTGACAGATTGAGGTTATTGACGTTCCTATTCTTGTTTGAATCGCATTATTTATACCTGAAAGACCAAACCTATAACTTTTAAAAAGAGTGGCCATGAGTTTCTTTGCCAGTATTCTTCTCATAAGGCTCTACGCATTTTGGAAACTGGAAGTTATAGACCGACACAAGCAGGCCTTTCACCTGATTTACCTCGACTATCCAGTACATGCTGTGGCGTCTGTTTCCGTCGATCTATGATTTTTAACAGTAGCTTCAATTTAACGTTCATAAATGTCACTTAGTGCCTTAATTGAATAAATGATTTTGAATTTGAATTTGAATTACATTAACACGGGTAAAACCTAGTTTATATATTATTATCTAGAGTAAATTCCAAAAAACAAGAGTTTTTTCTACGACGGACGGATGTTAAAAACTCGAGTCTGAATCACAATGCATTATTATTTTTTTCTTTCAAACATAAATACGCCTGACTTCAAGGACAACGAGTTAACAATTGATACCATTGTCTCACTCACTCTCAAAAGTTTTATATTGCTGTCTCTCTCTTAATCTACTGATGTAGATTTGTTGAGGAAATTGAGGCGGGTTTTTTCAATACAATTTATTGTTTTGGTACAGACAGCTGTCGTCCGCGTCTGTCTGTCTGTCTGTTCGCGATAAACTGAAAAACTACTGACAGAGTGATTCATGACGAAGGTTTAGGTGTATAATTTGTACCCGTGCGAAGCCGGGGCGGGTTGCTAGTATTTATTCTTTTTAATTTTTTTTTAAAAGACAACTCGCATTAGGAATTACTCCTGTATCGCGGGGGACTTTACAAACATACAAACAAGTCAGACAACGGACACAAAGAACTCCCAGACTCGGGTGGGAATCGAACCCACGACCTATGGCATAGCAGTCAGGGTCACTAACCACTAGGCCAATGTGTATAAAGAGTTGTTAAAGGGGTTTTAATATTTATTTGACTGACTGACATTTCTCGGCATTAATAGGGCTGGCACTTTCAAAAAGCTTACTGAAAATATGTCACTGTATTTTTAACCGACTTCAAAAAAGGAGGAGGTTCTCAATTCGACTGTATGTTTTTTTTTTAATGTTTGTTACCTCAGAACTTTCGACTGGGTGAAACGATTTTGATGATTCTTTTTTTATTTGAAAGCTGGTGCTTCCCGTGTGGTCCCATTTCAATTTGGTCCAGTTCTGACAATGGCATCCATGAGAAAACCATATATAAGTCTTTTACGGAATAGTTTTTTTTGTTGAAGTCGGTTTTTTTTAAAGAATTATAAATGACAAACCTAGTTTAAAAATAATCAAAACAACGCTAGTACAAAATAAACAAACGGGCGTTGTAGTTCGATTCGCATTTGTCTGAGTGTATGTATGTCGATTTCAGATCTTAGAATTAACCACTTAATGGTAAGTTTGACCATTTCATGAAATGGTTGTAATGTCGTATTTCATATAGCCAGCTATCATCGGCGTACCGAGGGTGGGGCAGTTGAGAGCAGCTGCCCCCCCTCCCTGGCTTCTGCAAGCTTACGTAGTACGAAGGTAATTTTGATTCAAATTTTTGATTTGCCCCTCTCTGGACCGACAAAATCAAATTTTGCCCCCCCCCCCCCCCTGGGATCACAAAAACAAATTTTGCCCCACTGGGCTAAAAGCTGCGTACGCCTATGCCAGCTATACTTGACCGTCAACATTGATATTATGTCTCCACGCTTGGCTATTTTATGAGAGAATGTAGGCTATGGTGTATATGACTGTATGAATGACTGGCCTGTTGGTCTAGTGGTTAGTGACCCTGACTGCTAAGCCAGAGGTCGGGTTCGATTCCCACCCAGGACAAATAATTGTGTGATGAGCATGATCATTTGTTCTGTGTGTGGGTGTAATTTATCTATAATATGTATGTATTTAGAAATATATAAGTATGTTTATCAGCAGTCTGGTTACCATAGTTACAGGCTTTGTCTAGTTTAGGATCAGACGGCCGTGTGTGAGGTGTGTGAAGTTATTATTATTCTCTTTATTAACTTTTACAAAACATATAAATTACATTTTTAAATACATTATTATAAAAAAAAAATATATTTAAAAATATAAAAAATAGTGTCCCACCGGTATCGAGTACAGGGACCAAGCTACCGGTGGTTAGGGTTCCAGAGACAGAAACCTCCTCACTATGCGTGCCGTGTCGAGAAGGACTGCCTTCTGCATTAGGCTCTTGATCCAGCTGCCTAACGTGAGCCTCTGAAGGTGTTGGTCGAGGCTCTTAGCAATTAACCCATGGGCCGAAATGACTATCGGCACAATGATTGCTGAATCCACATCCCACATGTCGACAATCTCGTGGGATAAGTCCAAATATTTTATTTGTTTATCTTTTTCGGCTTTTAAGAGATTGTCGTCATGGGGAATGGTGATGTCAATAATCATTGCTCGGCGCTCTAATCGGTCTATCACCACTATATCAGGCTTATTGGGCACAATAGTCCTGTCAGTGATGATAGATCGATCCCAGTACAATGTTGCACGACCACTTTCGAGAACTGGGTCGGGCGCATACCTGTAGTATGGTAACTCGACAGTCACAAGGTTATATTTAAGAGAAAATTGCTGATGGACTATCCTGGCCACTTGGTTATGTCTATGCAAGTACTCGCCGTTGGCAAGACGAGAACAACCAGAAATTATATGCCTGAGGGTTTCTCCGGGACGATGACACGCCCGACAAATGTCAACTGTGCCGTCCTTCAGGGTATATCTCCGATAGTTATTCGTCATAACTACTTCGTCCGTAATTGCACAGACAAAACCTTCAGTTTCTCCGAAGAGATCACCGAACCGTAGCCAGGATACTGATGCTAATAAGTCTACATCGGGCCCATTTAAGGCCCGATAAAAACGTCCATGCAACTCCTTGCTCTTCCATATCTCCATGCGATCTGTAATACTAAGTACTGCTGGTTTGCGCCAGTTCTCTTTTGCTAGAGGAAGCGGAGTGAGTCCGTTGTCAACTGCCACCACATCCCGATACACATCCAGTTCAACGGAGAGAAAGTAATCTCTAAGGTTGCATACCTCGCGGTTATGGAGGGTCTTGGCATTTAAAAAACCACGACCCCCACATTTCCGCGGGATATACAATCTCATGACCGATGAACGTGGATGGTGCATTCGGTACGCGGTAAGCAGTGTACGAACTCTTCTATCCAGGGCATCTAGTTCAGTTTGAGTCCATTTAAGTATGCCAAAGGAGTAGGTTCGAACAGGTATGACCAAATCGTTATAGGCCCGCACCTTGTTACCACCTGACAAAAGACTTTTGAGTACTTTTTTCAGGCGGCCAAAGAAGCGCTCCTGCAACGATTGCTTCATAGACAATTCATTTACCCCTAACGACTGTGACATACCTAGATACTTGTAAGTTTCGTTGGCGGAAAGACATCTAAGGTGTGTGGAATCTGAGAGTTCCATCCCTTCAGATTCCACAATCCTGCCTCTTTTTACATGCATGACTGCACATTTATCCACACCAAATTCCATACTGATACATTTACTAAAGTTTTCAGTTACCTCTAGTAATTTTATCAATTGGGATTTGCTGCAGGCAAAAAGTTTCAAATCGTCCATGTAAAGGAGATGGGATATTACCTGACCTCCTCTCCGCAAACAATAGCCTAGTCCTGAACCCTCCAGCAAAGTGCTAAGAGGATTCAAAGCTAAGCAGAACCACAAGGGACTCAAACTGTCACCCTGGAATATACCCCGCCTGATATTTATAAACTCGCCGTCACCTTGAGACCGCCGACATCCTGGATAGCAAAGGACGGTTCTCCATTGCCGCATACATGCCTTCAAGAAAGTGCATAGAGTTGTATTAATCTTGTACAACTCCATCACCCTCAAGAGCCACGTATGCGGCACAGAGTCATAGGCCTTTTTATAATCTATCCAATATGTCGCCAAATCCTTTCGGTTACGGCGAACTTGCTGGTTAATGATCGTGTCAAGTATAAGGAGCTCTTTAGTGCCACGGGCCCCACTTCGACATCCATTCTGAGAGTAAGCCATAATGGTGTTTTTGGATAAATGAGATGTTATCTTTACGCTCAGAATGGACGTGAGTAATTTATAAACTGTTGGTAGACACGTTATTGGTCTGTAGTTTTTGGGATCTGTGGCACTGCCAGACTTATAGAGCAGATGAGTTATGCCTGTGGACATAAAAGTCGGAAGCGAACCTGATTCTAAGCATGATTGAAATTGAGATGCCAAACATACATGTGAGCTACGGAGCCACTTTAGCCAAAAGTTATGCAGTCCGTCCGGTCCCGCTGCTTTCCAGTTCGGCAGCGAACGAACTGCACAAGCTATATCAATGTCAGAAATTAATATTGGCTCCATGTTATCAATCAACTCACATGAACGTTCGACATCTCGCATCCAATCACCCTCTGTGTGAGTGACAGGCACTTCCCAGATGTTACGCCAAAATGTATTTGTAATTTCAACTTCTGGGAAATATGTGTCACTCACTAAATCAGGCTGCTCCCACCTTCTATAAACCTACCTCTCATCCCTTTGGAATGAACGATTCTGAGTATATCGGTCTACTCTTTTTTTGTATCTCCGAATACGGTTTGCCCATGCATAAACTTTCTGTTTCAGAAAGTCAAGTGACTCGTGCTGCGTAATCACAGGAACTGATGCCAGTTCCTGAAAAAGCCCGATTCACAAAACGCATTACTCTCGGGCGTGTGTTACCCGATCTGAAACAGATAAGCTTGCCAATGAGTGCCCTCGTCTCAGCAATACGATGCTCAATCCTGCATTGCCATGCTGGGACAACAAGCTTTGACCGAGTAGCGGTGTCCTTTCCTGGGAATTTAACACCAGCTACTCGACATGCTGCAACAGCCGCACAATACAGAATTGAGTGCGTATCACTGAGATCTTTACTTTCTTCTAAATAAATAGTTAACATGGAGTCAAGGGCACACACTAGCGCTTTGTTTCGTTTATGCATTGGCAAACGAGGTAAACGTGGTCTACTTTTAGAGTTCATAGTCCGATATTCCCGAATAGAACCTTCCAAAGTATACCTTATTTGATCATTGTACTGAGTACTTACAGATGAAGCACCATTATCCTCTCCTCTATCAGCAGAACAAGGTGGTGGTAGTTCAGAGTGTAATAGAGTCACAGTTTGTAAAGGAGGAGAAGTAACAATGCTATTCTGCAAGTCCGAGCGTAGCCTCTCAAGTACGGAATTATCCAACAAATGACATCGTTGGATGGCCCGCACTTGATCCGATAATCTTTGCGCCGAAACGTTAATAGCTGGTTCAAGTTCCTGAAACAGAGACAGCATACGATCACGATACGCAGTAAGGTTAGTTCCTCCCTCTGTAGCCACAAAATATGCTCGCATGACGTTCTCATTTATTGAGGTTGTCCACTTCATGCGACGCACCTTACCACCGGTAGCGGGGGCCCTATTCGAAGCCGGTGGGCCTCGGGGTCCCAAGCACGTCCGTGGCCGGCCTCTCCCCTGCCGACGTACAGGTGTTGGCGACGTCGGCGGAGAGAAAAACTCGTCACTCGAAGTTGAGCTCGACGCCTCAGCGACGGTCGGAATGCTTGAGGTAACTTCCGGGAGGCGCGAGGCGGAGCTGAGTGACGAGTCCGGGGATGATAAACATGCTGTCTTCGCTCTGGATCTCGTTATCATTTAGCAGTCTGGATATTTTCTATTTGTATTAGACATGACATTTGTAACGTCATGTCTTATATTTATGGTTGTTTTTATATTGTATACGTCCTTTTATTGTGAATATTTATTATGGTCTGCATTTTTACGGACATTATTTAAAGAATATATATATGTATTTGTCTCGGAGATAGTAAAAATTTAAAATATTAGAAATTGGATGAAAAATGAACGACTGCTATGTAGTGTTGCCAGTTATTATTATTATTATTATTCTCTTTATTCACTTAAATATACATATAAATTACATTTTCAAATACGTTCAGATTATAAGGAAATATATTTAAAAATATAAAAAATAGTGTCCCACCGGTAATAATATTATATATTTGAAAGATTTAATAAAATTGTAAATAGAGAAGGAACTTATAGGTTCCGGGTTCCGTTTTTTTCCTTTTGAGGTATGGAACCCTAAAAACGGAACCCTTATAGGATCATTTTGTTGTTCGTCCGTCTGAACGTCTGTCTGTCTGTCTATCAAGACCCTTTTTCTCGGGAACGCGTGGAGGTATCAAGCTGTAATTTATATCAAACTAGCAACCCGCTTAGCGCCCCGCTTAATTTGTACCCGGCTTCGCATGGGTACAAATTATACACCTAAACCTTCCTCATGAATCACTCTGTCTATTAGTGAAAACCGCATGAAAATCCGTTCAGTAGTTTTTCAGTTTATCGCGAACAGACAGACAAACGCGGCGGGGGACTTTGTTTTATAATATGTAGTGATATGTAGTGAAGATTTTAATGATAAGATTTTTTTTCATCGTTAGCTCAGCTACATGATATGATGATGATTCTAAACGCAAAAACCTCATAAAGTAATGAAAAGTAAACAGAAACACTATTCGTTCCTACAATTTTCGAGGGTTTCTCTCAATTTTATCAGGATCCCATCATCAGATCCTGACTTTCTTGACATGGGACCATCCTTAAGGTACCCTATCTAACAAAAAAGAATAATCAAAATCGATCCAGCCCGCCAGCCGCTCTGCTCCCGCTTTTTAAGTCTCTGATATCTTCTACGATATTCATTTTAATAATATGCTGTAAAGGGCAATTTTGATCTACATGAAATGCACAACGTATCTAATGTATTTAATTGGATAAGGAATAATACTGTATTGTTTAAAATAGTTTGATAAGTAACCCATATTTTTTTTGTAATATGTAAAAGATAAAAATGGTTACTGTGGGTTATCCTTAGGAGATAAACATATACCATCACGGACTTTTTTATTGATCTTTTTAAGATATACAATTCCGTAGTTCATTAATTTGATCCATTTCGTAAGGTTTAGCCAGCGTTTGCAATGTAAGCGCACAAAAATATGTTTGTTACAACATGACATTACAAATCTTTGAATTTCTCGACTTTTCTCTACAATAATATGCATGTACACTACATATAAACCTTCCTCTTGAATCACTCTGTCCATTGGTGAAAACCACATGAAAATCCGTTCAGTAGTTTTTCCGTTTATCGCGAACAGACAGACAGACGCGGCGGGGGACTTTGTTTTATAATATGTAGTGATACTCAGGTCTACTGTCCCTTGGAGCTGTGAAAATCAAACTTCTAAGTCAACGCAATCAAAAGATATAGCCGTTTACGCCGCAAATTTCCGCAAATTTTCGACACTCGCAAGGAAACCAAAACCTACAGGGTACTTCCCGTGAACTCATAATCTAGAAATTTGGTACGAAGCAACGTCTTATAGCACAGATAAAGGAAAAATTGCAAAAACCTAAAATTTTTAGTTACATCATATAATAAAAATATTTTACGGAACTCTGGGTACGCGAGTCCGACTCGCAGTTGGCCGGTTTTTTCTTCTATTTGCAGATTATAATTCGCTTTTAAAACAAAATAATTGTAAGCCGAAAACGATATGAGCGCCCCTAACTGTGAATAATGTAACTATTTTACGATATGATCATCCCTGACACACAATCATAAACGCGTTGGATCTTTTTATTGAAATCTTCGCTCCTATTGGTCAATCAGCATGTGTTTACGGCACACACCAGTCGCCGGCCCCACCCACTGTCTTTCTTGTTACGACTTGCACTACATCTGCATCTGTAATAATCCGCATTGATTATTGGGGAT
The DNA here is from genome assembly GCA_963859945.1 of Euplagia quadripunctaria. Lineage (NCBI taxonomy): Eukaryota > Metazoa > Arthropoda > Insecta > Lepidoptera > Erebidae > Euplagia > Euplagia quadripunctaria. The sequence continues at coordinate 6,145,722 of OY982589.1, read as the reverse complement.
GAGGATGCGGATACAGATGTCCAAATCCATGCGGAAATTCCGCAATTGCGGATGCGGATATCCGCAATATCCCTGGTACGAATTGACAGCCCAAAGGCATTCCTATTCGTATTTGCATCGCATAGTAGGCAACAATAGGTACTTTTTTTCGGGATGAAAGGTACCCTATGTGACCTATGTCCTTATCTGGACTGCTGGCAACTTATATGCGTTTCGTGACTATCGGTTGAGTAGTTATAGCGTGAAAGCTAACAGACAAACAAACATTTGATTGATGAACGTTACATTCTAAGTCAGGGGTCGGCAACCTGCGGCTCCCGAGCCGCATGTGGCTCTTTCGATGTAAAGTTGTGGCTCTCCAGTTCCATACGTAAAAAAATATTATTTACTATCAAAACCCTTAAAACCGTTAATATATGCATAATTGAGTACTATGATATAGTATGACTGAGATTTTTAATTACATTTTGATTCACATGTTTATCTAAAGAAAAACAAATGTCATCCAATTCCTTTTACGGCGAACAACATTTTAGTTACAATTTTTATCCGCAACAACCCTCAAATGAAAAAAAAAGTCGTCAAATTTATAGGAGCGCCACTTGTATTTACAAGTTTAATTGGCTCTTTGAAAATTTTGTAAATTGTAACATTTGGCTCTTCCGTCTCAAAAGGTTGCCGACCCCTGTTCTAAGTTAATACCAGGCTTTGTATATATTATTAACAAACTTTTCTCGTTTCAGATAATGCCTGAAGTACATTCAGCTTTCGCCAGCTCCGGCAAGAAGGCGGGACTAGAAATATGGAGGATAGAAGTGAGTAAATTATATATACCTACTGTTTTACGATATGAACACTCGTGGAAACACTCTCACCACTACTATAAACTATCAAAATGACTAAATAACTGCTATGTTGTTCGTACCTCTATTCCCACTCAAGTGATTGTTATCAACTTATAATGCATGCCTAGCCTTTTATAACCCCACTATTGTCAAACGACCAATAGCGTTGCGTTAACGGTACTAGTCATATCATTTTCTCTAAATAGTGAACTGTTTTATCATCTATTATAGTTTGTTCTTATCATCATCATCAATACAAAAATTGAATAAAATTTAAGTGTCTGTTTGTAATGTCATAATAATAGTGATTTTTCATCATTTGTTCTGTGTCTGGGTGTAATTTATCTATACCTAGCTGTGCCCCGCGGTTTCACCCGCGTAAGTTCCTCGTTAAGTTTTCCTAAATTTTCTTATTTTCCGCGCAACTTTCTTAATGTTTTCTTTCCTAAGAACCTCCTGACAATAAAAAACACAAAAAAAAAGTATTAGCGAGCAGTCCCGTCGTTCACGCGTGATGCCGTGACCAAGGGAAATAGGGATTCATTATATCTATATACTAGCAACCCGCCCCGGCTTCGTACGGGTAGCAGAGACATCTTCAACAATCATCATCATATTTCAACCAATTTACACAAAACCTTAACAAATTATATACTTAAACCTTCCTCATAAATCGCTCTATCTATTGGTTAAAACCGCATGAAAATCCGTTCAGTAGTATTAGAGTTTATCGCGAACAGACAGACATACAAACGCGGCGGGGGACTTTGTTTTATAATATGTAGTGATTAATACGTGAAGCGAAAACTTTGGATCCCTTTTTACGAAAATTGGGCGGACGGAGGAGTATGAAATTTCGCACACTTATAGTTTATACAGAGAAGAAGTGACGAATGCTAAAATTTTTGAACAATATTTGCTACAAAGTTAAAAAAAATGCAAAAAAGGGTACATACAGCTATGAGTGTCCAGTATATATTTTGACCTGTCATGGTACAAAAGTCTAAACAATGACAGGTCAAGTAATAGTGGCCAATGAAATAAACCATGGTCGAAATTCGACCACCACGGGATCTCTAGTATATATAGATATGTATGTATTAAGAAATATATAAGGATGTTTATAGGTCTCAGTAGTCTGGTTATCATAGTACAGGGTCTGCCTAGTTTACATACATAGGCTACTCTTCTGAAGTTTCACTTCTGCCGTGTGTGAATTGCACACACACACTATTTTTTTAATTTTTTCAATAAGTTGTTTACCTACTGATATTAGCTAGACTCTTTTTCTGTTTGCCTCCGACACAAGATCGTGGCTCCTACCTCTATCCTCCGTAATATCTCGACTATTATTACACGGTTGAAATTAACGAATGATTCCCTGGTGTAGCTAGCTTTATAGGCGGTATTACGGTAGTAAAAAAGCTGGTTTACGCAAACACGACTAAAAATAAAAAAACATGGCGTAATCAAGACAGAACAGTTACAAAATATCATCGTTTGAATTAGACTGTGGAGTGTCTTATTTTCGAGTTTGTTACAAAACTCAGTGATACATTTTTAAATACTTGTAAAAAAATGTAAATCAGTCTTGGAAATAAATGTTAACCTATTTCTAATTGTCTTATCGAAATGAAACTTTGTATGTATATGTAGTTTGGATGACAATACTATAATTTGGCATCTTGGAGCTGATGATGGAGCCAGGAGGTGGATAGTGGCACTCTTCAGTGGCTACTAGTAAACCCCTCGAGTTTGGGCTCATATGACTCATTTTGACAAGTCCAAGACGATGGTTTGATGATTGGTTCGCTATCAAAGCGCGTTTATTTAGTTTTTAGGGTTCCGTTTCTCAAAAGGAAAATAAAGGAGCCCCAAAGCCCTTATAGGATCATTTTGTTGTTGGTCTGTCCGATTGTCAAGACACTTTTTCTCAGGAACCCGTGGACGCATCATTTTGGGAGAGCCATGTTTCGGCATGTATAGGGCCGGCTCTAACCCTTCCCTCTCCCAGTCTCCCCCCTCCCCCCTCACGCCTTCTCTTCTCTTACCTTTAAGGCCGGCAACGCACACTTGTGACTCTTAACTTGAATAAGAAAATAAATTATTGTTTAAAAATACTAAATAAACACACTTCAGCAATAAACTGAAACTAAAAACTAGAAAATAATTTTTGATTGTATGCGTGGGATGCTTTTTACTATATTTTGATATAAGAACTTTAATTTTATAAATACCTTTTATAGCTACCAATGAACTATTTGTAACATTTGAATGTCAAGCACCCACGCATTTTTACAATCAAGAAATATTTTCAACTTTTTTCGAGACAATCGAGACAATTACTAGTCTGACTGGCGCATCGAGGGTTCCGTAAGCAAAACAATTTTTTTTCTGTATAATTGGCAAACGAGCAGACGGGTCACCTGATGGCAAGTGACTACCGTCGACCAATGAATTATTTGTAACATTTGAATGTCAAGCACCCACGCTTTTTTACAATCAAAAAATATTATCAACTTTTTTCGAGACAATCGAGACAATTGCTAGTCTGACTGGCGCTTCGAGGGTTCCGTAAGCAAAACAATTTTTTTTCTGTATAATTGGCAAACGACCAGACGGGTCACCTGATATCAAGTGACTACCGTCGCCCATGGACACCTGCATCTCAAGAGTCACAAGTGCGTTGCCGCCCTTTAAAGTGGAAGAAGGTTAACGGTAGGAATAGGGAAAGGGGGAGGGGAGCTTAGGGCCTCCAGTAACCTCACTCATTCGGCGAAACACAAAGCATTCATTTCTAACTTGTATGTAGATAGTTCATCCATCTCGGGATTCGATCCTCGAAGATTTTTGCCCGTTCCAAAAGACAACCTTATACTCTGCATTTCCAACTCTCCCAAATGTCGATGTACGTCACAGTCTATTTAAAAGCACGACATATAAGTTTGTAATCGCAATTTATTTTTTTGTCCCCGCAGTTGCACCTGCGTTAATGGCCACTGCTCCGCTCCTATTGGTCATAGCGTGATGTTTTATAGCCTATAGCCTTCCTCGATAGATGGGCTATCCAACACTAAAAGAATTTTTCAATTCGATCCAGTAGTTCCTGAGATAGCGCGTTCAAGCAAACAAACTCTTCAGCTTTATAATATTAGTATAGATAATAACACATTAACCACTTATTTGTCCGTCTGACTGTCTTGACAGACAAACAGACGGACAAAAAAGTGATTCTGTTTTCCTTTTGATTAACGGAACCCTAAAAACTAAATCGATCCAAATGTTCTCCAGCGATAAGTTTATAATTAAGTTTAGATGATTTTATCCATTGTTTAATGTATTTAGTGAGTGCAAGTGCAATATAATTAACTATAGATCGCCTGGTGGTCCAATTTCGACCATGGTTTATTTCATTGGCCAGTATAACTTGACCTGTCATTGTATAGACTTTTGTACCATGACAGGCCAAAATATAAACTGGACACTCATAGCTGTATGTACCCGTGTTTGCATTTTTTTTAAATTTATAGCAAAAATATTGTATAGAAATTTTAGCTTTCTGCACTTCTTCTATAATAAACTGTAAATATTCCAAAATTCACGTTACTACGTTCGCGAAATTTTCTTAAAAAGGGGTACAAAGAATTCTCTTAACGTATTTATATAATGACTAGCTGTGCCCGCGACTTCATCCGCGTGGAATAGTGTATTTATATCGAATCAACAGCCTAAAAATAAGTTTCAAGCTTCTAGCTCTAAATATGACGATACTTCCATACAATCTTTCAACCCCTTACACCCCTTTTTTCGCATTAAAAAGTAGCCTATATCCTTTCTCAGGCTCTAGACTATCTGTGTACTAAATTTCATTCAAATCGGTTCAGTAGTTTTGGCGTGAAAGGGTGACAGACAGCCAGACAGTTACTTTCGCGTTTATAATCTTAAAGTAAGGAAGTAAGGATTACGATTTTTAGGGTTCCGTATCTCGAAAGGAAAAAGCGGAACGCTTATAGCATCACTTTGTTATCCATCCGTCCGAAGGTCTGTCTATCTGTCACGACCCTTTTTCTCAAGAACGCGATGAGGTATCAAGCTGGAATTTATGTCAAATACTCAGGTCTACTGTCCCTTGGAGCTGTGAAAAAATCAAACTTCTAAACCAACGCAATCAAAAGATACAGCTGTTTATACCGCAAATTTTCGACACCCGCAAGGGAATCAAAACCTACAGGGTACTTCCCGTGAACTCAGTCTTGAAATTTTTTTACGAAGTAACGTCTTATAGCACAGATGAAGGAAAAATTGCGAAAACCGTATATTTTTAGTTACATTATATAATAAAAATATTTTACGGAACCCTCGGTGCGCGAGTCCGACTCGCACTTGGCCGGCTTTTTTTTTAACTTTATAGCAAATGTTGTTTAAAAATTTTAGCTTCCATATATAATCTGTAAATATTCCAAAATTCACGTTACTACGTTCGCGAAATTTTCTTAAACAGGGGTACAAAAAATTCTCTTCACGTAATGATTACGATTTTTATTATTATTGGAACAATTCTACGGAGTCTAAGAATTTGTTTCCACAATATCAGGGTTGCATTTTTATTAGAAAAATGGCGTTGTGTCTTTCTACAAAATTCAAAATTACAGATATTGACACCTGTCACTCTTCTCGCAAATGAGCGATTAGGCTAGACTACTTTATGTGCTAAAAATGTTTGTTGTTTAAACAAATAATTCAGTTAGAAACTGTAAATAATGATAGTAGTAATTTATTTATACTTCAATGGCAACATTTAGTGTTAATAAATGTGTATTCGCTGAGTGATTTATTAGTTCTGTTCTAATGCGTGTTGAATACGTCAAGTGACCTTCAGCGTTCGTTTATAAGTTAAAGAGAAATAATAATATTCCATCGTCTGTTTTAGAGTGCCGTACGAAATGAAAAGACGGAACCTATAAGATCACTTGTGCGTCTGTCTGTCCGCCAGTCGCAGCCAATTTGCTTTGAATCCACGACCGATTAAGTTAAAGATTGGTACCCATTTCAATTTCTGTGATCTGTGATTTGTGTAAATTCTGTGTGACATATAAAAGGCAAGGGTTTGTTGTAAGGGTCTCAAATACATTTTTTAAATAGTATAGGGGGCAAACGAGCAGACGGCTCACCTGATGGTAAGTGACTACCGCCGCCCATGGGCACCTGTAACTCAAGAGTCACAAGTGCGTTGCCGCCCTTTAAGGTGGGAATAGGGGAAGAGCAGGAAGACGGGAAAGGGGGATTAGAGGAGAGGAGAGGGGGGAGACGGGAAAGACGGGAATGCGAGGGCAGGGTTAGGGCCTCCGGTAAACTCACTCACGCGGCGAAAAGCAATGCAAGCATTGTTTCACGGCCGGTTTTCTGTGTGGCCGTGGTATCGAGCGGAGTCTACATTATTTATTTCTTATCTTAACATCTCACAAACTTATTAGAAATCAAAATAATAATCAAATGTTTATCCAAAGACCGTTCTAATTTCTTATTAAAAACGGAAAGATTAATTATTGTCGCAAACAAAATATTTATCCGCAATTTTGGATAAATAGTCGAGTATAAATGGATAAATAGATAATAATAATATAATAAAATAATATAATAACTTCATACATCTCTCACACGTCTGTCTGATCCCAAACTAGGCAGAGCCTGTAACCAGACTGCTGATAAACATACTTATATATTTCTAAATACATATATATTATAGATAAATTACACCCACACACAGACCAAATGATCGTGTGCTCATCACACAATAATTTGTCCTGGGTGGGAATCGAACCCACGACCTCTGGCTTAGTAGTCAGGGTCACTAACCACTAGACCAACAGGTCAGATATGAAGTATTTATCCCTTTTGAGTATTTATCCGGTTGAAAACCCATCACTATTTAAAACACATTATAATTAAGTAAAATCGCGTTGTTTCAGAAACTATAATTCTTACAGATAAACTTAAAAAAACAAAACTTATTCTAAATACAAAATTTTATCCAAATGGTTAGAGCCGTTTTCGAGATGATACACGAAATATAGGCATACTACAAGAGTTATTCGCTTAAAGTTATTATTAGAAGCTTATTCTCATATTCAAGAGTTAAAATTATTTTCATAGCAGCCGGGCGAAATCAAAAGAAAACACCATTAACAAATGTCGCCATCCCATGGCGTCTCAACAAGGGTTGCCACTCTTTTGGTAGAATACAAGAACTTACAAAAATATATACTGTTTAGAATTAAAAAAATAAAAATTTACTCTTTTTTATGGTATACCCCGGCAAACGAGCATACGGGTCACCTGATGGTAAATCACCGCTGCCCATGGGCACCTGTAGCTCGAGAGTCACAAGTGCGTTGCCGCCCTTTAAGGTAGGAGTAGGAGAAGAGGGGGGGGGGAAGAGTGGGAAGAGGGGGGAGAAGGGAAAGACGGGAATAAGGGAGAGGGAAGGGTTAGGGCCTCCGATAACCTCACTCACGCGGCGAAATGCAATGCAAGCATTGCTTCATTGCCGATTTTCTGTCGCGGAGCGAGAGCAAAGTCGAGCCGGCCCATACGTGCTGAAGCATGGCTCTTCTACGTAAGATACTTACCACTTTTCAGAAATTTAGGCAAAGAAATAGAACATATTTAATTATTATTAAGCGTAATTAATGGATTTATTTCTGAAAATACCCATACTGCACTGCAGGTCTAGTTACATCCTACTAATATTATTAACATTTGTCCCTCTTTCACGTAAAAACTACTTAACCGATTCCGATGAAACTTGGTATGTAGATAGCTGGAGACCCGGATTAACACATAGGCTACCATTTATCCCGATATTTCCACGGCATCGGGTTTTACGCGGGTGAAACCGTGAGGTGCGACTAGTCTAGATATAAAATTCAATGTATGTTGGTTCGTGTTTTATGCGCTGTCGTATCGTTCATCTGATCACCTTTAAATTTTGCATGAACGTTGCCAAGAACAAAAACGTCAGGCAATGAATTGGTTGGGAAATTAAAGAGGTATAAAATACCTTTTCGTGATCGCATTAATTCCCGTGTGATACCTAAAAAAAATGTTCCCGAAATTGATAATTTATTTTGCAAACTAGGAGTGCCTCGCGGTTTCACCGCGTAAGTCCCGATCCTGTTAGAATATCGGGATAAAAAGTACCCTATGCGGCTATCCAGGTCTCCAGCTATCTACATACCAAGTTTCATCGCAATCGGTTCAGTGGTTTTTGCGTGAAAGAGCAACAAACATCCATTCATCCTCACAAACTTTCTTGTTTATAATATTAGTAGGATATACTAGTATAAAAACGGGTGCCAACCCTAGTCTCAACACCTAGCGACGGTAAGGTTATTCTCGTACCGACATTAATAAATCTATATATAGCTACCCACGACATAAATTATCGCCGGACAGATAAAAAATGATTTCGTAGCACGTGTAAATGAAACAGGAGATAGTTTTCAGAGCGAATTGGTCGAGGCACTAATATTATAAATGTGAAAGTTTGGATGGATGGATGGATGAATGTTTGTTACTCTTTCACGCAAAAAGCACTGATCCAATTGCGATGAAACTTGGTACGTAGATAGCTGGAGACCTGGATTAACGCATAGGCTACTTTTTATCCCGATATTCCCACGGGATCGGGACTTACGCGGGTGAAACCGCGGGGCGCTTCTATTGTGTTATAAATTTAAAAAAATATGTGAAAATCGCTATATCAAGCTACAATAGTCCAGTATATGTTGTCCTTTCATAGTACGACAAGTCTATAGAATGGCAGTTCCAAATTTACCTGTAAATTAATAATTCGATTTAGGATAAGTGAAAAATTTATGAAACATGGTCGATTTTCAACCACTAGGCTATCATCGTCATCATCGCGAGGAATCCCGGTTACAACCGAAGCTTCCGCTTCGGTGCCCGGGGTCCGCTTTCCTACCTTTTCTTCTCCACTTCGATCTTCGGCATCCCTGAGTCCATTGGCACGCATATCACCCCTTACGACGTCAAGCCAGCGCTTTTTTGGTCTGCCCCACCTGCCGGGGCCAGGCGGAGGCGGCATGGCCAGACATTTGGTCCCCACGTAAGTATCCGGTTGCCGTAAAACGTGGCCATACCAGCGAAGGCGACACTCCTGCAATTTATCCGCAATGTCACGGACATGAAGGTTGCCGCGAATGCGGGAGTTTCCAACGCGGAAGGACCGCGTTAGAAAATCGACCATGTTTCATAAATTTTTCATTTATCCTAAATCGAATTATTAATTTACAGGTAAATTTGGAACTGCCATTCTATAGACTTGTCGTACTATGAAAGGACAACATATACTGAACTATTGTAGCTTGATATAGCGATTTTAACATATTTTTTAACATTTATACATTTATATTTATATATTATACATTTATAACACACTAGAAGCGCCCCGCGGTTTCACCCGCGTAAGTCCCGATCTCGTGGGAATATCGGGATAAAAAGTAGCCTATGCGTTAATCCAGGTCTCCAGCTATCTACGTACCAAGTTTCATCGCAATTGGATCAGTGGTTTTTGCGTGAAAGAGTAACAAACATTCATCCTTCCTTCCGCGTTACTCCACACATCCACCGCAGCATATTCAGTTCCGTGACACGCAGTTCCTGCTTGTGTCGCTCCCGCACCGGCCACGCTTCACAGCCGTATAAAAGGACATGCCTACGACTCAACCACTAGGCTATCTATAGTATAAGTAAATCGACTATTAAATCGATTTATTTAAACCGGTCTTCGTTCTTTTAAGACAAGGACTCGTATTATATATTTTTTTTAATTTGAAATAAGAATTCTGTTCCCGTGTTCGCCATATAAATTGTGCCTGTGTTATTTTACCTGTGCACTGACCCAAACCGGTCGGATGCGTCGTTATGCTCCAGAGATAAGAAACTAAAAAACTATACAACTTTATTTTAAAACTCCGACGTTTGACCCTGTGGTATTTTGCGCTTATTTTTAGAGGTAATCGTAGGTTTTAAGACTACATCTATAAATTGTTAATAACAGCACGGTTTCTTATACGTGAAGAGAATTCTTGGTATCCGTTTTCAGGAAATTTCGCGCATGGAGGATTTCGCCCATGGATGATTGTGGAATATGGAATACTTAATGTTTATATGTAAAAGAAGTGTAGAAAACTAACAGTTTTTGAACAATATCCTACTAATATTATAAACGTGAAAGTTTGTGAGGATGTATAGATGTTTGTTGCTATTTCACGCAAAAACTACTGAACCGATTGCGATGAAACTTGGTATGTAGATATAGATAGCTGGAGACCTGGATTAATACATAGGCCACTTTTTTGTCCCGATATTGCCACGGCTTGGGGTGTAGTGAGTTATCACGTGTATTTATTTTAACTCGCGAGTATATCTGTATTTAAAGATAATATTCTGAATTTCTTTAATATAATTTGTACTAAAATAAATACACGTGATTTTGGGTAAGGGAGGGGGGGGTTAGTCTAAACCCTCACCAGGGGAGGGGTTAAAAAGTTGCTAAAAACATCACGTGACATAATCTACCGCGAGCGAAGTTGCAGGAATAAAGTAGTTGTAGAACATTTAAAGTTATTTTAAATGCTATAAAATAGATCAGCGTCAGCCAGGTGGCAGTGTTACTACCAATACGTCAGTCAAAGTCTATTAATATAACTTTGACGTCGACTGACAAACAAGGAGCTGGAGGTTTCCTAACACAGGATAGATCATTCTAACTTCTTTTAACCGACATTATAGATGCGAATGTTAGTTTTTGGAACATGATTACATTGACTAATAATCCCATTAAAAACAGAAATGTGCAAAAAGGAGGCCAAGAGGTGACGGCGCAGCGTTGCCGACAAAAGAGTTGAGATCTGCGTAAATGGACGCCAAGTTCAATCGCACTTTCTCAAAGTTAACTAGCGAAAGAACGTTTATATAATATTTATAACTTGGCCTGTTAGTTTCTTACTTATGGGGGTGGAAAGTGGCTAGAAATAATTCGTATAAATATAGCACACTGGCCATGCGTCGCGTCGCTCGAACTTGGCGGACACTTTACCGTGTGTCTGGAAATGAGAGCGAAAATATTTTGCTTGATTACATCTTAAGTTTAAGGCTACTAAGTTTCGTTCGAATTAACTAAAAACTTTCGTTCATCCCTTATTACGGTAACTAACCGCCCCTTGCTACGCTACGCTATGTTAGTTTGACGAACGAAAGGATTATCCTAAATTTGATCTCGCACCCGTTCGCCCCTTATTGTTCGTCCCGCATAGTTTACACAATTCCCCTTTTGAAAGCCAAAATGGTGTTGTGCGCTCCTTATTACAATACATATCCAAGTACGGGCATACCAATTATTGTTTAAGCTATTGTGTTAAGCTATTTAATAGACCATACAATTATTTTAAGAAAGAACGTCCATATTAAAAGCACAAGTAGGATATTTTTAAATGGTATATTTTGTGTGTCTTCCGCGACCAAAACCGCACTGCACTGACTCTTGTTTAATTCACGAAAGCTACTATTATACTATACTGTTATACAAATAGTTGCGACGCCTGTAATGTCTCATTTTAGAATTTTAATAATCTCACGGATGGCGCAATGCTTTAAGTGGTCACGCGGGACAAAAATTTGTGTGATCCACAAATAGTTGTCGCGACTCTGGGTGCTCTTTGTGTCCGTTGTTTGAATGTTTGTGAAGCCACCCGCGACTCCACATTAGGAATCCTAATGCGGAAATTTCTTGTCTTTAAAAAGGAGCAGTAAATATTAATTTACTGGTAGTAGCTAGACTATTATTAGCGGCGGTTTTGTGTATAACATGTCCACTTTTAGAATTTCGTTGATGACTGTACCGTTTAGACGTGTATATTTACAAAGGGGCGAACGGATTTTTAATTAACTGTATTTTAATTGAAGAATTAATTACATTTTGCTAACAAATATATTAAATTATCAAGCAAATATTACTTTTTTACATAATTATAATATACTAGCAGTTCCCGCGCGGCTTCGCTCGCTTATTTATATATTTTGCGCGGATCCCTAATTCCTTTTCCAAAATAAAAGTAGCCTAAGTTACTCCTTATAACACCAGCTATCTGCCTGTGAAAGTCCCGTGGAAATCGGTCCACCCGTTCCGGAGATTAGTCGAAACAAACAGACAGACAGACAAAAATTGAAAAAACTAATTTTTACTCATAGGTATCGAGAAAATAACTGTATGAAAACACCTATTATTTTGACATTACAAACAGACACTTCAATTTTATTTATTTGTATTGATTTATTATCCATCGCTCTCTCATCGCTGCTCGCTGCTTCGTTTGACTAAAAGTAATGTTTTTTACCTATCTCTGGCACCTTGTATGCACAATTTAATTATGGTCGGTTGAGCAGTTTAGATGTGAAAACGTAACAAACAAAGTCACACTCAGTTGTGTAAAGTTCGCCTGTACCTTTGACATGAGTTTTTACATATAAAATGCGTTTTTACATATAAAATGCGTTTCAAATAACAATCGGAAAGTAAGGTTTGCACACAAAACTAATTTGCGTAACATTAACATTTTTTATTCTTACCTTTTTTGGCGCTAGTATTTATTTATTTTAGTACACCAACAGCACACATACACAGCATTGACAGAGAAATAAAAAATAAAAAAACCGGCCAAGTGCGAGTCGGACGCGCGCACCGAGGGTACCGTAAAATATGTTTATTATATGATGTAACTAAAAATATACGGTTTTCGAAATTTTTCCTTTATCTGTGCTATAAGACGTTGCTACGTACCAAATTACAAGATTCTGAGTTCACGGGAAGTACCCTGTAGGTTTTGATTCCCTTGCGAGTGTCGAAAATTTGCGGGATAAACGGCTGTATCTTTTGATTGCGTTTGCCTAGAAGTTTGATTTTTTCACAGCTCCAAGGGACAGTAGACTTGAGTATTTGATATAAATTCCAGATTGATACCTCCACGCGTTCCTGAGAAAAAGGGTCTTGACAGACAGACACACAGACCCACGGACGGACGGACAACAAAGTGATCCTATAAGGTTTCCGTTTTTTCTTTTCGAGGTACGAAACCCTAAAAACTGTCAGTCGTAGGACTGTACGTCAGAAGTGAAAACTTAAGCGAGACATCTGTCATCTGAGCGTGACGTGCTTTTTTCCTCGTACCAAAAGTGTCCAACGTGCCTAAAGAAGTTTTCACTTCAATAATAATATAAAAGTGTGGTACGTATGTCACACAACATTGACCATGTACCACCTGTAAATAATTATTACAAACATTTATTTTAATAAACAATTATCACTACATAGTATAAAACAAAGTCGCTTCCTGCTGTCCGTCTGTCCCTATGTATGCTTATATTTTTAAAACTACGCAACGGAATTTGATGCGGTTTTTTTTAATAGATAGAGTGATTCAAGAGGAAGGTTTATATGTATAATACATGGATAATATAGTAGAGAAACACTGATAACTTTAGAGGTTTCTAATGTGATGTCGTAAATAAACACATTTTTTTTGCGTTTACATTGCAAACGCTGGCTTAACCCTACGAGATAGATCAAAATAATGTACCACAGTATTGTACACCTTAAAAAGTTCTACAAAAAAGTCCGCGATGGTATATGTCTATCTCTTAGGGATAGCCCACAATAACCATTTTTTATCTATTACTTTTTACGAGAAATAATGGCTTATTTACGAAGCGATTTTAAGCAATACAGCATTAATCCTTTACCAAATAAGTACTTTAAATACATTGTGCATTTAATATAGATCAAAATGGCCCTTTACAGCATGTAATTTCAATGAATATTTTCGAAGATATTACAGATTTAAAATGCAGGGACATAGTGGTTGCGGTGGTTGCAGGCGTTGAATGTTTTTCACATGACCAATTATATGTCGCTCTTTCAAGAGTAACCTCTGAAGCAAACATGTTTGTATTGTCTAATGACAAAAAAGCTGTAAACGTTGTATATAAAGACATTCTGTAGTATATTTAGTATCATCATTGCACCCGTGCGAAGCCGGGGCGGGTCGCTGGTATATAATAAACGTGTCGAATAAAAGAAGTAGTAGTAGTAGCACAGATTACTAAGTAGTTACTACGTAACTATTAGTGTCTAGGGTAACCGAACCATCGACAATAGACCAGGGTGTCTATTGTCGATCTTTTGACATTTTTTATATTTATGTATGGTCATCATAAATCTATATTTCCACGCCATACATGGCAGAATATTTTGCACTTATATTAATGTAAAACCCACTAATACCATATTTTTAAGGAAATAAAGACTGATTTGATTTGAATTGATGGTTCCCTACAGTAAGTAACAAAGATTAAAAAAGACTGACCTGTTGGTGTAGTGGTTAGTGACCCTGACCGCTATGCTTATAAGTCGTGGGTTCGATTCCCACCTGAGTCTGGGTGTTCTTTGTGTCCGTTGTTTCTATGTTCGTAAAGTCCCCCGCGACACAGGAGTAATTCCTAATGCGGGAGTTGTCTTTTAAAAAAAAAAGGAAAGAAAGTATACAAACACTACGTGTAAGTAATATAATTATGAAAACTAGAGATCGCGTGGTGGTCGAATTTCGACCATGGTTTATTTCATTGGCCAATATTACTTAACCTGTTATTGTATAGACTTTTGTACCATGACAGGTCAAAATATATTCTGGACATTCATAGCTGTATGTACCCGTTTCTGCATTTTTTTTTAACTTTGTAGCAAATATTGTTCAAAAATTTTAGGATTCGTCATTTCATCTCTGTATAAACTATAAGTGTGCGAAATTTCATACTTTTTCGTAAAAAGGGATCCAAAGTTTTCGCTTCACGTATTAATATATAGATATATTTTAGTAATGCATTTGTTTAATGTTGTTCTTGGCTCTACAAACAACCTTTTTTATCGCAAACATTAATCAAAGAATGCAGATGAAAAAGCAAAAGTAAATTACCTTTTTACTGTCCACTCATTCGACTTTGTTAACAGCGTTCTAGATTGTTCGTTTCTAAAACAATATTCAAAAGAAAATGATGCTTAGGTATAAAATAACTGATGTATTTTGAGTTTTCGCATTTGGCATCTGTAAAATACTGAAATTAATGTCGAATGTAATGTCTTTTACATCACTCTTTAAATAGAGTGATGTAAAAGATAAACAACATTGTCTAATCTTTTGTAGAACATTCTAGTTTATTTCGATGATGCTGCAACTTGATTTGGAAGATTCCCAACCAACTTAAAGCAAGATTGGGCTAATTTCAATAGTCTCAATGAAAAGGTTTAGAATTTCACTTTTTTTTTAAGTGAAAACTTCTTTAGCGGCGTTGCACACTTTTTGGGATGGGTAAAAAATGTTAAACTCGCGTCAGGACACGTTACCTGATCGAAAATTCGTAAGACGGAGCCGAGTTTCTTATATTTAAAAATATTTTTTTACGCCATCTGTGGATTCTGCGCGATACCACTGTAGTTTGATATATACTAATTATCCATATATTAGTTACTAGCGACCCGCCCCGGCTTCGCACGGGTGCAATGATGATACTAAATATACTACAGAATGTCTTTATATACAACGTTCACAGCTTTTTTGTCATTAGACAATACAAACATGTTTTCTTCAGAGGTTACTTTTGAAAGAGCGACATATAATCTAAGCCTACAACATTGAAAGTTTGAACCTGCGATGTATTAATGGTCATTGCAAAAGATATCTTTACCGGAAATTGTCCGGCCCTCTGGCCGCAACCGCTGTGTCCCTGCATTTTAAATCTGTAATATCTTTGAAAATATTCATTGAAATTACATGCTGTAAAGGGCCATTTTGGCCATCTATATTAAATGCACAATGTATTTAAAGTACTTAATTAGATAAGGATTAAGGCGCGGTCTTAGCGCGATTTGAAATCAAACTCTTGCACACATGCACGATATGGTTATACACACAATTGTAAACCTCTCATGGAAGATTACACAGTATAAGTAAGGAAATCAGATGGCCGTTTTATTTAGGCACTTTCAACAAGTACCTGCATGATCATTTTGCTTTTAGCAAGTAATGCTATTTTAATAGTTATGATTTTTTTAATCGTGTGACGTTTAGCTTTTATTTTTTATGCTACAAAAGTGGAAAATAGCATACTGCCTGTTTGATGGTAAGCAACTACTGCAGCCTATAGACGCTAGCTAGGCTTGTGTAATTCACTAAGTACTATTAGGAATTCATTCCTGACATGGAACTAAACTGAAATATTCTGTGAGCGTATAGGACTTCGTTCATTTAGTACATCAGTACTGTCAATAAACATGGAACGACTGAATCGTCGACTGAAAAGTCGTAGGTACTTACGTCCCCGCGCGACACGGCGGCGAACGAACGAATGAGAATGAGATGCATGCTGTCTGCACATAGTTTAGTTGTAACGTGGTGGGGGGCCTCGTGGTCTGCACGTGGTCCCCCGTAGGTTAAACTACAGTTAGTTAGTTTTTCCTCGATTTCCTCGAGATTCCATCATCAGATCCTGACTTGATGATAATGGGACCACTTTGGGAGTATACCCTTTCGAACTAAAAAAGTTTTTTTTAATTGGTTCACAATTGGCGAAAATATCGATGAACATACACAAAAAAAATACATACAGACGAATATAGAACCTCCTCCTTTTTAGAAGTTGCTTAAAAAGAAACAAGGTTAATATTTCAAAATCAAATGGTTTATTATGTAAACATACCTCATATTATTATGCTATGCAGCAATAGAGGTTATGTATGTTAAATTTTTAGAATATAATAAGTTTTTAAGGAAATTTGCACAACTCATGTTTTTTCTTCTTTTTTGACAATCTGACCGAAATTAGAAGCAATTACCATATTTTTTCTTAGCTCTAGCCAATCACTACAATAACTTTATAAACGAGTCTCTTTTTGAATGCGGTCTTTGTCCGTAGTTAGGATATTTAAATTGAGTTAAACAGTCATTCTTTGCCGTCTCCAAATCATTTTCCGTCATATCAGGAGCAGCACAATAAAATTGACTCCGTAATCTTCGTCAACTTCATGTGTATCAATTTTGTTAAGGAATCTGTTTTTTTTTAGGGTTGACGGGATTCCATGATCTTTTGACTTCACGCCTTTTTTCCATTTTCTTTAAGTAACATCTTGGGCTTTTCCCTAAGAGTCTCTTATGTATAGTGTATCGGGTAGTGGAAAAATTTATTCGTTTCCCTCCAACAATCTTTGCAGTTACACTATTAAAACGTTCAGCAGAGTTGGTGTCGACATCTTCCACTAAACTTTGAGATTATTACTTCTAATTATTATTACTTTAAAGCAAAAGGTTGAATTTATTATTTCCATGGAACTCATCAATGACATTTCTTTATTGCAATAATAACTCTTACATTGAAGGTAAATGTCCTAACGAGTGTAAAATTGAATTTTATATCACTGACTTTCCGATTCTTCGAACTTAAAATAGACATACTATGGTTGTAGACTGTCAAGTCAAATCAATTACTCTTCATTAAACGTCAAAACGATACGTTGTGTAGGAACATGTATGAAATAAGGGGCCATGACGTCATACCCCCTGTTGTCAAATCACTTACTTTAAATGTTTGGTTTTACAAAAAAAATCATAACTAATTTGTAAACAATAATAAATCTAATTTTTGGAAGTCATATGTATAATACTTAATTTCCTGAGGAGTCTTTTATGACCATGACCACGATTCATTATTAATTTTTTTGCGAATTTTTATTTATCTGCGAGTTTGTCTTTGTTACATATACCATGGCATCGCGTCTCGTTGCGACATATTTGTTTTTTGATGCTATTTTGTTTGTCGTACTCATGAGCGTCCGGGACCAACCTTCTTTGTCGGATGCTGCCCGACAACTGAATTAAAAGTACATAATCCACTATTACATTTGGTGACATTCAAATAGGATTCGAAATTGTAAATCATATTTGAATCAGCAAAATGGCGGGGTTGCGCAGAGAGTTAATTTACAGGGATTTCTTTAAATTATTCGAAATGCACGGTTTAAATTAAAAAAGTAACTGGTTAACATTTTATTTTAACTATATATCTAGGTATTTCTAAAAAAAAAATGTAGTTATCGCTGAAAATACCGAGAATCTCGACGCCAAAGTTTATTTTAATGGTAAAATTTGCGATGGCTTTCTAGCGAAACTAAACCTTTAATCAAATTTTTGCCCGGTTAACATTTTTCATGTATCTTTCATCTATATGCAGTATCTTTTTCACTAGTATCTTTTGTGCGGTTTAGTCACACTCGAGTTCCAAAGATGCGACGTTTTGCTGATTATGTGGTAATACCTCGCCTTAATGTTGTATTGCTTAAAATCGCTTCGTAAATAAGCCATTATTTCTCGTAAAAAGTAAAGGATAAAAAACGGTTATTGTGGGTTATCCCTAAGAGATAGACATATACCATCGCGGACTTTTTTGTAGGCCTTTTTCAGGTGTACAATACTGTAATACATTATTTTGATCTGTCTCGTAGGGTTCAGCCAGCGTTTGCAATGTAAACACAAAAAAAATGTGTTTATTTACGACATCACATTAGAAACCTCTAAAGTTATCAGTGTTTCTCTACTATATTATGCATGTATTATACATATAAACCTTCCTCTTGAATCACTCTATTTATTAAAAAAACCGCATCAAATTCCGTTTCGTAGTTTTAAAAATCTAAGCATACATAGGGACAGACGGACAGCAGGAAGCGACTTTGTTTTATACTATGTAGTGAAGGCAAATTTCACAGATGGTGCAATTTTAATTTCGACTTTTTACAATATTTACTATAAGCATTTATTTTGGTACAATTTATTCAATCCATTAAATGTATGTATATGAACTTCGTTCCAACCGGGTGTCCGAAGGATACCTTACGCTTTTTGAAGTGAAAACTTCTTTAGGCACGTTTGTGCACTTTAATACATACATATATGTATTATACGGTATAGACCCACTAGAGGGCGCTAATCTAAACATTGAGTTTTGTCAGCTCCTTATTAATTAATCTTTAAAAAATGTGTTTCCACTTCTGACGTGCAGTCCTACGACCGACAGTTATTTTTTAAAATATTTAAATTGGTCGGTGGGGCAAACACAAACAGTAAAATATTTAATTAATAAATTTGCTATCTGAACGTTATCAAGAGCTTGTATATCGATAAATGTTATCCTGTTTGCATAATATATCTATAAACCTATTTAAAAGTCATTATTTCAATTCGCAAATATTGCTGTTTAATAACGATAAAGTTCATTATTTAAAATAACCTAACTATCACGTACAAAAAATAGTTTTAATTAAACTGATATGCAATCGTCATACGTATACTTAAATAGATAGAGGGGTGGACTAATACTTTAAACTTAAGCGGTCCCTAGACGATCATGCGGCATGACATGCTAAATCATAATGCTGCATGAAGGACCTATTGAGAGTCTATCATGCAGCATGATAATTCGCTTGGTATATTCATTTTATTCAGTCGATATAGATAGTACAGTGAAGAGATCTTCTGCGCTGGTATGGAAATGTCTTTGTCAAAGGCAGATTTATAAACAAATAAACTTATAAAAATAAAAGGAATTGTCAATCAACTGCCAGCACGTAGTTTGCATGTCATACACGTAGTTTCCGTGTCATTCGCATCAATAAATACAATTAAACGGTCATGCATGCATGACAGCACGTAACGCATGTCATGCCGCATGATCGTCTAGGAACCGCTTTAGAGTAATGACCAAAATGAAAGATGACACACACTAAGTTCGTCACTTGAGTCCTTAGTAACATTAGTAATCATTTTTAACCGAGGAAAAAAAAGGAGGTTCTCAATTCGACCGTATATATATATATATTTTTTTTTATGTTTATTCAGCCCTCTCTCCGTTATTTATGAACCGATTTTGATTATTCTTTTTTTGTTAGATAGGGTATACCTCAAGGGTGGTCCCATGTCAAGGAAGTCAGGGTCTGATGATGGGATCCTGATAAAATTGAGAGAAACCCTCGAAACTTGGAGGAACGAATAGTGTTTCTGTTTACTTTTCATTTCTTTATTAGGTATTTGCGTTCAGAAATCATCATATCATGTAGCTGAGCTGATGATGAAAAAAAATCATCAAATAAAAATCTATTTAACAAAAAATTAAACCGACAAAATAACTAAAAAGCAACAAATAAATAAACCTCTTAAGTCTTGAGCTTATTTACATAAACTATCAAATTTTATATAAACTTAGTTTGAGTCGGCGCCAAATAATAAAATGATTAATTACCTACGTATAGCCATGTCCATTTCTACGTAGGTACATATAAAATTTAGATAATTAATCAGTTTGTTTTTTGGCGCCGACTCAAAATAAGTTTATATAAAATTTGATAGTTTATGTAAATAAGCTCAAGACTTAAGAGGTTTATTTATTTATTGCTTTTTAGTTATTTTCGTCGGTTTAATTTTTTGTTAAATAGATTTTTATTAATGTATAATATACTAGCAGCGCCCCGCGGTTTCACCGGCGTAAGTCCCGATCACGTCTGAATATCGGGATAAAAAGTAGCCTATGCGTTAATCCAGGTCTCCAGCTATCTACATACCAAGTTCCATCGCAATCGGTTCAGTGGTTTTTGCGTGAAAGAGTAACAAACATCCATCTATCCATCTTAACTTTCACATTTATAATATTAGTGGGATTAAACGTAGGTACAATAATTTATCAAACGAGTTCACTTTTTGAGCTAAAATAAACTTTTCCTTTTTTAATTTAATCTAAATTCCTTTCTTTAAATAAAATCGATTATTATTTTCAATAGAACCGGCAGCTTATTGTGTTATAACTTATCACTAATTGGCTACTTTTGGAACTGTCAAAAATAATATAAATGAGTGAACCGAGTATAGATTATAGTATATACAGTATAGTAGCGTTAAAAATAATAAAGGAAAAATAAGATAGTGTAAAAATTTTGGGAAAACGTTAATAGTTTTCTTGTCGTAGTAAGATTTAAACTGAACGCACTCAGTCACTAAATGTTCACCTACGAGTAAGTTATCTGGATAATAATTAATCTGGATAAATAATGATATAGCGTACACTTTCCAGGTCTATGTTTTCCATACCAATTATTGTCTTGTAAATCCATAAAAAAATGTTTTGAAGTGATAGATACTTCTTTAGAATCGTTGTGATTTGAAATTCGATGAAACGGAAGCATCACGATAAAGTTCCTATGGTCTTTGTCTTTGCGTCTGCGTACTATATGTCAATGTCAACGTGGTGTAATTTTTGTGGATTTTTTCTCCATATTTCACTTATACTTAATTGATTCTTTACAAATTTACATTTAAATCCAACCTTAACCTATATCGAAAACGAAGTATTGTTTGTTTTGAAAGTTGTGTACAGTTGTAACTGGACTTCAGGTTGGCTTACTGTTTATTATTAAGGCCATTCTTTGTATATCTTGATCTGTTTTTCTGAAGTTTCACTTCTGCCGTGTGTGAATTGCACACATACACTTTTTTTCTATATGTTTCATAGACTTGGCTTCTTCTATTTAAATCCATAATCAACTTATGCAACGCAACGTTTAGAGCGTGTCTCTTTTTAATTTATCTGCGCCGTATACGTAAACTTTATCTGTAGTTTTATTTAAAAATCTACACCAATATTATAAAGCATAAGATTATTTTTGTTTGATTGTATAAACACGCTAATCTTTGAAACTATCAATCGGATTTGGATAATTAAGGTTATACTTAGACTATGTAAAATCACGCCATGACTCTTAGAAGCGGAGCAGTGGTCATAAACACAGGTGAAACTGCTATTAACTTGTTGCCTTCAGAAATAATATCTAAACGAGGGATCTGTATTTTTTGTTAACTACAGTGTACTTAATAATGATTGTCCACTGTCTTGGGCCCCCTCCTGGATCACAAGGGTCCTAAGTCCGCTCATGCATACATAAGTGTGACGGCAACATATTTAGCGACATCTAACGAAAGCAAGCTGTACTATCTGATAACTACCTGAATCTACTGATCCTAGATCGCATAAAAAACGTTTTAGATCCAAATTTTAATAAAAAAGTTTATTTTTCAGTAATAGTTTAATTGGTTAATTGAAGTGAAAACTTCTTTAGCGGCGTTGTGCACTTTTTGGGATGGGTAAAAAATGTTAAACTTGCGTCAGGTCACGTGACCTGATCGAAAATTCATAAGACGGAGCCGAGTATATTTAAAAAATATATAACATTCGAAATTCAAACATTAATGAGCGGCCAGGAGCGCAGAACTTCCAGTGTACCCTATGTATACATTTAGATATGTTATTACCTACTTTTTATTTTTAACCTAATTATATATATACAGATGTGTGTGTGTGTGTGTATGTATATGCAAATACATTGTGAAGTTATGTTTTCACTTCTGACGTGCAGTCTTACGACTGACTGTTTATTTTTTTTGTAAGTGGAAGGTTCTAATATTATTAAATCATGCAATGATGAAATATACTGAAATGTGACTATGTATTATTGTTACCTTATTATTATCATCATCTTCCGCGCTCTTTTGCCAACTTAGTTAGGGTCGACTTTCAGCCTAACTACGATACGGCCGAACTTTGATATTTTACGTGAAGCGACTGCCATCAGACCCCCACAATCCAAGTAATAGGCGATATCGAAGTTCTGTAGTTAGACCAGGTTGTTAGAGTTTTTAGTGCTGTAACTAGCCGTAACGAATGCCACAGATGTTTGTATGGCACCCGGGACCGACGGTTTAACGTGCTCTCCGAGGCATGGAGTCTCAATATGTTAAGAATGGTCACCCATCCTGGACTGACCTGGCTAGTATTCCTTAACTTAGTAATGTGCTAACCTACTCGGTTACCACTTAGCCATGAGCCCTTATTAACACCTTATTACCTTATTATGACATACAAAAAGAAATCTTAAAATAATTTCGCACCCATAGTAATTATATATTTACTTGTTCATTCTGTACTTATAAAAGTATTCTGCCTTCCCTTCTTAAACGTTCCACTGGTTCTTACGCTAATATTTCTGTTGTAGGAATTCGAACCCGTACCAGTTCCATCTTCTCATCATGGCAAGTTCTTCACCGGAGACTCCTACATCGTACTTAAAGTAAGTATGACATACTCACTGTTAACCGCGGCTACGCAGGCGTTAATGAAGAATTTGCGACACGACCGTCTTAAAGTAATTTTTTGTAACACAATTTTTTTGCACCCTGTATATAGCTTGACCTGTCTATCTATTTAAGTAACCCTTACCCAAGGGTTGGGAATCAATTGACTTCAAAAAGGGGGAGGTCTTAATGCCGTTTTTATAGGTTTACCTCAGAATTTCGTCACGTATTAACCGATATCGAAAAAAATATTTGGGACCAAACGGGAAGTATACACACTTCCCGTTTGGTCCCATTTATATTTGAAAAAAATACCATCTCTAAGCGAAAAAAAGGGGACGTGATTTTTTAACTTTTTTCATAAAAAAATTCTTGGAAGTCGGTTTTTTTGTAGAAAAATTGTGTATATAATGATAACGTTTTATTGCTCTAGACAACCGGTGATGAGAACCACTTATCGTGGGATATCCATTTCTGGCTCGGCTCCAAGACCTCGCAGGATGAAGCCGGCTCCGCCGCCATGCTCACGGTCAACCTCGATGATGAGCAGTTCCAAGGAGGTGCTGTACAACATCGTGAAGTTCAGGGATACGAGTCGAGAGATTTCCTGAGCTACTTCGAACCAGGTAATAAATCTACCACTATTGGTGTACAAAAACTAGTATAACCACATCCCCGTGCCAGCCACAATAAATTTTTGTTTTTAAACATTCTAAACTTTCGCGTCATGCATATTAGATGTGTTATTTAGGACTATATTATACTAATAATATTAAGTACGATTCACACCGGACGGGTCACGCCGGGACGCGTCCAGTCGCGCGTTGGAAGCCGAGCGCAAGTGGGCGGAGCGGTGCCATGCAAAAATGAATTTTAAGTAATAAATATAAACTTCAATTTCATCACCGTACTAAAAACGCGCTCCGGCGCGGCCCGTTCGGTGTGAATAGAGTTTGTTCGTTTGTTTGGTTGAAGGCGCTAATCTCAGGAACTACTAGTTCGAATTGAAAAATTCTTTTAGTGTTGAATAGCCCATTTACTGAGGAAGGCTATAGGGTATATAATATCACGCTACAACCAATAGAAGCGGAGCATCAATGAAAAATGTTGCAAAAACTGAGAAAATTGACAAAGGAGGACGAAGATGCGCGGTTCATCTTGTAACAATAGGGTGGCAGAGCGGGCAAAATGCCACAGGCCCCCGGCTCGAGGCGGCCCCGGGCGAGGCCTTGAACACAGGAGGCACTAAATACAAAATGTATTAATGAATTCACCACGGGCCACGTGGTTTAGTTACGCAACTGAGCACTCCATAATAGTATATGGAGTTGGAATCAAGAAGTATAATAAATTCAACCGAAAATATTGGTACCATGTTGCAAAATATTCTAATCCCCTCATCAGCAAATGCCATCATCATCGAATACACGCACCTCGACAGCACTCAACGGACATCGTAAGTATAGTGTGTTGGAGTATTAACAGTGCGATCAATATTAATGAAGACCATGTGTTGAAACCCACAACTTACCGAGGCATCGCTGAGCTCTCTTCAATCCACCCACGAACGATTCGATCCAAACGCCGCGTAAACATGATTAACTTCAAAAACGTATCACCGACTTCAATGCGTCGAAATCAGTTTTTATTAAAATGGTTGTCTGTCTGTTTGTTCCGGCTAATCTCCGGAACAGGTGGACTTCCAAGGGACTTTCACTAGCAGATAGCTGGCGTTATAAGGAGTAACTTGGGCTACTTTTATTTTGGAAAAAGAATTTTATGAACCCTAATTCTTTCAAAAATCATGATTAATAGTAATAAAGTATTCCTCATCCCTTAATTGTACAAATAGGGGGAGGTGTAATATATTTTTCAAATTTAAATGGGACCAACCTTGAAAACAACCAATTCAATTCAAGAATTATTGAAATCGGTTGACAAATAGTTAAGATATCGCGTAGAATACACTGAAAAAGAAAACTGTCGAATTATGAACCTCCTCCTTTTTGAAGTCGGTTAAAAAGAGAGTCACTCACATTTAATACAAAAAGATCTCATATACAATTGAACACAGTGGCGGATTTACCAGTAGGCTGAGTAGGCTGAAGCCTAGGGCGGCAGATTTTAGGGGCGGCAAATTTGGGGGCCTGCTTTATTTTTTATGTCTTGTCCTGGGGTATTGAATTAGATAGACCGACCGATAGGGGCGGCAAAATTTTAATAGCCTACTGGCGGCAAATGTGTAAATTCACCGCTGATTGAACATACTTATATATTCCAACGTATCTTCCAACTCCTTAAAGATTTGGTTTCTGGACTAAGTTTCCACCTTTGGTTCTAGCTATCAGGTATCTGGACGGTGGTCATGCTTCAGGATTCACTCACGTTACCATCAACGAGGGATCAGAGAGGAGACTGTTCCAGATTAAAGGGAAGAGGAATGTGAGAGTTCGCCAGGTAAATAACAAATTGAATTAAGGTCAACTCAGATTAAGCGGCAAAAGTACGAGCAGTAATGTCAATAACACATATTATATACTTTATTTTATTGAAATACACTCGAGCTCGAGAGCACTGAATTAGAGTCACATTTTCACAATCGCAATTTCTTTATTTTTTTTTTATAGTTCAACCATTGTTTTCTGATTATATGAAAAAAAATCAACCCTTTTTAGATCCTCGAATTCATTTTTACATGCTTTATATTAGCTTCACTTGTATGTTTGTTTGTAACCGACTCCTTTGGGCGCGATTTTGACCCATTTTAAACGGCCAGATTTCATTCAAATTTTGCACAGATGTCAAAGACCAATGACAATACAATAATTCGATTAAAATTTTTCTATTTTTAAGTTGGATATTCTATAAAAGCGTGTTTTTTTAGTTTTTTAAACTATTATATTATTACCTCTTCAATTAGGTGGATGCATCAGCCGACTCCTTAAACAAAGGCGACTGCTTCATCCTGGACATCAATCATGACATATATCTGTATGTGGGGGAGAAGGCTAAGAGTGTGGAGCGTCTGAAGGCCATCACAGTAGCGAACCAGATCCGCGACCAGGATCACAATGGACGAGCTAGCATCGAAATTATTGGTAAGAGAACCATCAATTTTCCAGTAAGGGACTTTCACCACGATATTCAGTAGCATTGGAAAGGTTTTTGGCTGTTTTTTTTATGGATGGTATTATTTCAAGGTTGTTTTTTATGGTATAGGGGGCAACTGAGCAGACGGGTCACCTGATTGTAAGTGACTACCGCCGCCCATGGGCACCTGCAACTCAAGAGTCTTAAGTGCGTTGCCGGTATGCCGTTGCTTCACTGCTGGTTTTCTGTGAGACCGTCCATACGTGCCGAAGTATGGCTCTCCCACGAAAAAAAGGGTCGAATAGTATATCCCGAGAATGAGTTAAACGACGAATTAATACATACATACACGTACTCACGCGTGTTTCCCCAAATGTTTAGGCAGAGACGTATTAAATACCTACATAGTGCCAACTGTAATTTGGTCCCATTCACGTGTAAGGGGCAAGCCCATTGCCGTCAACCGGGAACTTTGGGAAACAAAGATAAGTAAATTAGGAGTAGGTATATTTAAAAGGAAAGTTAGGTTATTATTTGGCGCCGACTCAAAATTAGTTTAAATTTGATAGTTTATGTAAATAAGCTCAATAGTCAAGAGTTAAGAGGTTTATTTATTTTTTGCTTTTTAGTTCTTTTTTGTCGGGTTAATTTTTTGTTAAAAAGTTTTTTATTTAATGATTTTTTTGTGGCTCGTCATCTTTTAATACATTTAATACCAAATACTTTATAACGCTATCAAATGTCTTTTCCCCAAAGCATATTAAATGGTTTCTGTCACTAAAACCACAGTTTTAATATCTAACTTCCAATTGTTTAGGAAAGTTATGGTATCTTCATCTCATGATGTGATGATTTCTAAACGCAAATACCCGATAAAATTATGAAAAGTAAACAGAAACACTATTCGTTCCTACATTTTTGAGGGTTTCTCTGAATTTTATCAGGATCCCATCATCAGATCCTGACTTCCTTGACATGGGACCACCTTTAAAGTATACCCTATATAACAAGAAAAGAATCATCAAAATCGGTTCGTAAATAACGAAGTGAGGGCTGAACACATAAAAAAAAAACAAAATTTATAAACTTTCAAATTGAAAATTTGACACGTGAGCGATGAGTGCCACGTTGCCATGTCGTGCAACGAAGTTGTAACGGCGCAGTGTTGCCACTTTTATATAATTTGTTTTATTTTAAAGTGATTACAGAATAATTTTGTCAAGTGTTCTTTATGGATTTAACACTTTGTATGTAAAAGCTGTGTGTTTCAGAAATAAAATATGTTTTCTTTCTTTTTTTTCTTTCTTTCAAAATCTCCTTTTTTTTCGTCGGTTATAAAGAAGATCACACTTTTCTGTAATTGTACACGTTCATAATAAGATTGTATTTTCAAGTTGGTAAATTATCTTTTTGGTCCAGATGCTGACTCACACGAAAGTGACTACCAAAAATTCTTCGAAGCTCTTGGATCTGGAGACAAGGACTCAGTAGCAGATGCTGCAGAAGGTGGTGATGATGAGGTCAGTCAATGGTTTTTATCAATGTGCAATTGTAGCTGCAATACATAAATCATCACACGTCCGCACACCGCCGCGCCGAGCGCAAACTGATCCGATTTTTCGTATCCACCCGTATTTACGTGAACCGGGCGCGACAAACGCGCGCGCCCGAGGTTGCATCTAGCTACATTATTTATCTACTTGTCTGTGATTGGCTAATTTGTTAATGTAAGCTCTTTCAATGTATAACTACTTGTGTGACTGAATTTGTACATATAACTAGGCTAAGTTTATTATAAAGATATTGATACTGAGATTCATTTACATATTGATATTCTACAACTAATCGAAGTTTTACTCTGCACCTCTGGAGCTACAGACAGTTTTACAGTACACCCTGCCTTACACAATATTTTGGAATCTAATTCTGACAGTTTAAAAGTTTGCCCTCTTCCAGACTCCATAAGAAACTTTGTTCAAGAGTTTAATACAGAAGCGGTTACCTTCCAAAACCCTCTTTTTTATGCGTGTGGTAACCCTCGCGGCTCATCACCTCGCCGAGGCTAATGGTGATGTGGCATGTCGCATTGTAGTCCCAAGTAGATCTATTGCACGCGTTTAGGTTCATCCTAAACCTCTACGATTTCGACCAGGTCGACCTTCCATCTAGAGGGGGAGGTCCCGAGCCGCGTTTCACTACGACACCTACCTTTCTTGAGGCTTGTGGGTTGCTTGCTCGTTACGATGTTAGCTGTTAAGAAGAAAAGCCATTTTTTTTGGTTTCAATTTTACTTATATATCTTAGAGAATTGTATTTATAAATCACCAGGGACACGCCTTACATAGGATTACCCGCTGAGCCAATCTGCAGATTGCTTGAAAATTTCATCAGAATCGGTCCAGCTGTTCTAGACTCCATAGGGAACATACATGAATATCGATTTTTATATATTGTTACTTGCTACGCGCTACGGCCACGCGTGGCTGTTGCTAGGTAAACTGCAATTTTAAAAAAACTATCTTATCTCTCAATTTGGACCAAATTGTACACATCGTGCATAATTTCATTTAAATTGGATTAGGAGTTCATAGCAAAACAAAAAAAATAAAAAAAAAGTAGGCAGATAGACTGCCGATAGAAGTGAAAACTTAAAACTATTTTTAAGAATTAATTAATAAGGAGCTGACAGAACTCAATGTTTAGATTAGCGCCCTCTAGTGGATCTATATATGTATTATTAGCGTGGCGGTGCAAGTTCAGTGCTTTTTCCTATAGTAAAAATGCACAACGTGCCTAGAGAAGTTTTCACTTAAAAAAAAAGGAGTTCATCACGAACTAACAACGTAACATTTTTATATAATACTAGCAGCACCCTGCGGTTTCACCCTCGTAAGTCCCGATCCCATGGGAATATCGGGATAAAAAGTAGCCTATGCGTTAATCCAGGTCTCCAGCTATCTATATACCAAGTTTCATCGCAATCGGTTTAGTGGTTTTTGCGTGAAAGAGTAACAAACATCCATCCATCCATCCATCCATCCAAACTTTCACATTTATAATATTAGTGGGATATAAAAAAATCCTGATACAGATAGATATGAAGATCGGGTGGGTTCGATTCCTACCCAGGATAAATATTGTATGATCATTTGTTCTGTGTCTGGGTATAAATTTACCTATAATATGTATGTATTTAGTAATGTATAAATATGTTTATCAGCAGTCTTGTTACCATAGTACCAGAACCCAGGCTCTGCCTAGCCTGGGTAGGAATAAAGAAAAAAAAAAAAGAAAAAAAAGGAAAGGCGGCCGTGTGTGAGATGTCTCAAGTTTAAAGAAAAAATTAATTTCTGGGCGAGCATTATTCTAAAATGATTACCTCAACAGGAATTCGAACGCGGTGCAACCAAAGAAGTTTCTCTGAGCGAGATCTCTGACAGCTCCGGTGCCCTCAAGATCACCAAGCTGTCTCCTCCACTCACACAAGACTTATTGAATGCTAAGGTAAGACTCGCTGAAAAGGTTTTCATTACCAGCCGGTAACGATAATTAGAGATGGAAAATTTTAAAAGTAACAAAATATCGATAAATATTTTGATGTGTATATTTATCGACACCGAAATTTTATTTCGATATTTTTGCTTAGATAAGAGCTGACCCTTTTAAGGTTCCGTACACAAAGAGTGCCAACTGAGGCCTATTACTAAGCCTCCGCTGTCCGTCGGTCAGTGGGCTGTATCTCATGTACCGTAATAGGTATACAGTTGAAATTTTCAGATTGTGCAATAAAATTAAAAATTAAAGGGGACCTCCATTCAAGAAACCTTAGTTTTTTCGGCGTACATGCTCGACCTTAATAATCGCTGTAATTCTTGAGTTGTAATAAGCACACACATGAAATTTTCAAATAGTAGGTTATAGAATAGCTGCTATAACAACAAATAATATAAAAAAATTAAAAAAACATATTGAGGGAGTTGTGCAAAAATATGTGATCCACCATTTTGTGGTGGCGGCCATCTTGGACCGATTTTCATCAAACATAGCAAAAACACTCCCGACTAATTCACCTTTCAAACAAAAAAAAAACAAAATCGAAATCGGTTCATCCGTTCGGGAGCTACGATGCCACAGACAGACACACACACACAGATACGTCAAACTTATAACACCTACCCGCCTATAAGAAACGTGTTTTTGGCGTTCTTTGCTCAATCTTAATAATTGCAAGGTAGACGCTTGAAATATTCACAAAGTGTGTATTACTACAAATATCATAGCGCATCTCTTGGTTTTTTCACTAAGTATTTTAAAAGTACATAGTGTTAATTCTTGTACGATGGTATGGAACCCTTTGAATACGAGTCCGACTCGCAGTTGCCCGGTTTTTTTAGTCTATTAATTTATTTACTAATATCATTTTATAGATGATATAGAAAATATTTTCCTGTCCTAATGTTGTTTAAATGTCTCAGTTTTACAGTGGTGTTAAAATATCGATATCTTTGTTATCGATCATCGATATTATTAATTTATCGTTACAGCTGTAACTATGCGATGTTGGGCGATGGGAAAAAATTGGGAAGGAAATAAATGGGAAAGAATGGGAATAAATGGAAATATTTCTAAACTTCCAATTTTTTCCCATTTCATACCGGGAATTTATTAGAAATGTCGAGAAAAATGTAAAAATATCATTATTAGGGCAAGTAAGACACATATTTTTTTTAATATTAAAATATATGTTGGAATTGTATATAAAAAAAACGACTTCTCCCCGCCAACTTGAGGGTAATTTTTTATTTTATTAAAAAAAAAACTAAGCTCGAACAAAAAAAAATTTGATCAAACAATGAAGAACAGTTAATGAGCAGTTGAAAGAGCAAAAAAAAAAATGTAACAAAAACAATAAGAAACTCGGCTCCGCCTTACGAACTTTCGATCAGGTCACGTGTCCTGACGCGAGTTTAACATTTTTTCCCCATCCCAAAAAGTGCACAACGCCGCTGAAGAAGTTTTCACTTCAAAAATACTGCCGTGTTTTGTTTGGATATCGAAATGTAACATTTTGTAAAATAAAATCTTGAAATAATGTAGTACACGGGAAAAGGTTATTTTTGTTATATCCGGTTCATATTATATATTAATTATTATAAAAACCAATTGCAAATCTCGTCCAGTTGATTGGCAATATTATAATACGACAATGAACATGTCATTGATTTATAATATTTCCTTTTTACCATTATTTGTTTTATTTAAACCTGTAAACTCAAACGCCTGCATGCGTTGGTATATGTATATACTTAATTCTAATCGAAAAGACTTATTAAAATCACGTAAAAATACATTTTTGTCGAACTTAATTTCTTACCGGTACGAAATATTGATATTCCTGGAGATTTCAATGTTGTACATATCAATGCCCAAAGTATTCCGGCTCATTTCCCGGATATGCTGGTGAATTTTGATTGTAAGAACCTAAATGCGATTCTAATATCAGAATCGTGGTTAAAACCATGCCTCCCTTCCGCCACATACTCCCTTCCTGGATTTCAACTTATCAGAAACGATCGCACGGTTGGCGGTGGTGGCGGTGTTGCCATATATCTTCGCTCACATATTCCTTTTAAAATAATTGATATGTCAGCGCAGCCACCGCCCGCCAACGCCGGTGAGCACCTCTTTCTGGAAGTCGAGCTTCGCCACACAAAAATCCTACTCGGTGTTTACTACTGTCCCTCTCTTCATATTAGTTTCTTTTCCTCGTTCGAATGTCTCCTTGAAAAACTAATCCCATCTTATTCTCACACTATTATTATGGGTGATTTTAACACCTGCCTTCTGAAACATGATTCTCGTTCTGCCGCATTTCGCGCCCTTTCAGACTCCTGCAACCTATCCATCCTTCGTCTTGGCTCCACACATCACTTTCCCAACTCAGCTCCCTCGCTTTTGGACCTTATATTGGTCTCTTCCAGTGAGCGTGTCGCTAAGCACGGTCAGTGCTCTGCCGACGCGTTTTCTCACCACGATCTGGTCTATCTCTCTTATAAAATTCGCCCTCCTAAGGCCAAGCCTAAAACGCTATTCTTACGCAATTTTGGTGGCATAAACGTTGACGATCTGCGAAGAGACGCAAAGAATATTGATTGGTCACTACTTTACAGCTCTCACTCAATCGACGAGCAAGTGCATGTTCTTACAGCCAAACTCATCGAGCTGTATGATAAGCATGCACCTAAGCGACCTGTGAAATTGAAACATGCTCCATCTCCGTGGCTTACAGAGAACATCCGGAAATTACTAACTAAGAAAGCTACAGCGAAATTTAAACTGAAAAGGAATCAGAACTCTGAGAACCGTGAAAAGTATATAACTATACGTAATCATTGCAATAAGGTGTGTAGGGACGCGCAACGCCAATACATCCATAACTCAATTCAAAATGGTGAACCAGCAAAAGTCTGGAAATTTCTTAGATCACTAGGGGTTGGTAAAACCAAACATGATGTAATTTCCAAAGATTTAAACATTGATTTACTTAATCAACATTTCGCAGCCGTGTCCAACTTTGATAGGACTATAAAGGCAAATACTTTAAACTATCTTTCATCCTTGCCAACTCCTAACTTTCCACAATTCGTGTTTAATCAATTATCGGCTTGTGATGTTAAGAAGAGTATACTATCGATTACTTCTAACGCTGTCGGAAGTGATTTTATCAGCCGCAAAATGATCATCCCCATCCTTGACGAAATCCTTCCTACTATCACTTTTATCATAAACTATTCCTTCTCTAGTGGCACCTTTCCATCAACATGGAAAGAAGCCCAAATAATTCCCTTACCCAAAAAATCCAATCCTTCGTCCTTTTCTGATTATAGACCAATATCAATCCTACCGTTCCTATCCAAAGTCGTGGAGCGTCTTGTTCATACCCAGCTTCATTCTTTCCTGTGAAACACGACCTCCTCAATCCATATCAATCTGGCTTTCGACATGGCCACAGTACAGTAACAGCCTTAGTTAACATTACAGATGATATCAGATTTGAAATGGAAAGTGGCAGTCTCACTGTGCTCGCGCTTTTGGATTTTTCCAATGCGTTCAACGCAGTGGATTACGATGTTCTGCTTAGTATACTTACCTCACTTAACATATCTCCAACGGTGATTGATTGGCTTCGTAATTACCTGTGTGGCCGCCAACAACGTATTTGTATTGATAATTCTCTATCAACTTGGTGTAATACATTTGCTGGTGTGCCCCAGGGTGGCGTTTTGTCTCCTTTACTTTTCGCAATTTTTATCAATTCTATCTCAAATCAATTACTTTCTTCCTACCACCTCTATGCTGATGATCTGCAGATATATACTCATGCACCACTGGTAAACTTGCCTAAAGCTGTTGACATCATCAACAAAGATCTGGACCAAATTAGTTGCTGGAGTAGGTCACACGGTCTTCAGGTAAACCCATCAAAGACCCAAATTATTATAGTCGGTAGCTCAAGAAAAATCGCACAGATTGAGTGGTCACTACTTCCACCGGTTCTATTCGAAGGCACCGTGATACCTTTTAGTAAAGTTGTAAGAAACCTGGGTATACATATAGACACTGACTTATCTTGGGCCTCACAGATGCAGGAAATAAGTCGCAGAATGTTTGCCTCTGCAGGATCCTTAAAACGTTTACGGAACTTTCTTCCAACCGCTACCAAAATTGCCCTTGCTAACTCCCTTCTTCTTCCAATTCTTGATTATGCAGATGCCAGCTATCCTGATCTCACCGAGAACCAACTAGACAAACTTGAGCGACTTCAAAATTTCTGCATCAGATTCATATTTGGTTTGCGTAAATATGATCATGTTTCTGAATTTCGGAAACAACTCAAGTGGTTACCTATACGCCTTCGCCGGAATACTCACATTCTTTCCCTTCTATACAATATACTGTTCAACCCTTCGCTACCTTCCTATCTCAAGGAACGATTCGAGCTCCTACATTGTACACATCCGCGATCTCTAAGGTCATCAGAAAATTTGCAACTGAAAATGCCTGCACACTCCACGGCATTTTATGATAAATCTTTTACGGTAACTGCAATCCGTTTATGGAATGCATTACCTGTAAAAATTAGACGAGCTCAAACCCTAACCTCTTTTAAAGCACTTTTAAAGGAACACTATTTAACACTATAAATGGTGTGCAATATAAAATGTGCCTAAAATGTCTTACTTATTATTATACTTATTTCACTATATATGTGTAAGTATGTGTGTATGTATATGTATGTATGTGTATATATGTAAGTGTATGTATGTGTAGATACTTTATGTATTCCCCTATACTATTCACTCCATTTTTACCTCTCAGATAAGACGTAATATCATTCGCTTTACCTAGATACTATATTTATTGTTACATTGTTCTAAATATTTTTGGTACGCCACCAGCTACCGATCATTTTCCTCTGTGTTTCCATACAAAGGTTGTCTGGAAGACATCGCTATTAGCGATAAGACCGCCCATTGTACTTGCCGCCTATTATAAACTGCTACTATGTTTAATTCCTGTTCAACTGTGGTGTACAATAAAGAATGTTCTATCTATCTATCTAAATATTTTTGCCTGGGAATAAATTGGAAGAAATTGAAGTTTATTGCCATACCGGTAATTCACTGGTATGGCGCCCAACTCTAGCTGTAACGGAAATTAAACTTTTAATCGGTCATATTTTTTATTGCCTTCCGTTACTGTGCAACGTGTTTTATTTTAAATTTTAGGATTTCTTATTTCGAAATTACTTGCACTCTCAACACGTTGTGCCTCTAATTTCATACAAGATGTTTCTTACTAGAAAGGTGTAGTTATAATTTTTATGGTCATGTACTGTGACTGTCGTAAGGGCCGAATTTTAGTAAATTCGTGATTTTTTTACCGAGCTCTTATACTGAAACTGACAACTGGAACTTGAAAGTTGAACTTAGAAGTAGAGAATTTCGCAACAAAGAGGGCTGACATGAATAAATAAACGTAAAAAAAAAAAAAAAAAATTGTCAAGAAATTCGATAATAAGTATTGAAAAATGAGCATACACACATACATTTTACTATTATTTACACTGACACGAGTTAACGCTCTACATAATTATCATATCTGGCACTTTAGATTATACTCAATACTTTGAAGTTATTATTATCTCATGGTTGCAAAAAGTTGAAGAGCCCTTCAGAGATTGATATAAGAGGCTTCGGAAATACACTGTGCAAAATATAATTTCTTTGAATTTTGCACAGATGTTTTCGATAGAGTTCGAAGGACCATTCTCACTCATATTGGTCCTTCGAGCATTTACTAACTACATTACTTTTGATTACATATTGTTCTATCTCTTCAGTTTACTTTTTACGTGACGTTTAAACTTTATTTACTGTTATTTAATTTTTTTATTCTTCTATGCGGCAAAGGAAACACAGATGATAATGTAATTTTTTTTTCTAGGAATGCTACATCCTGGACACCGGCAGTAACAGCGGTATTTACGTTTGGGTGGGAAGAGAATCCAACGATAAGGTACATATTTTTTTATTGTTACAATTAAACATTCTTTAAATAAAATTCTCAGTGAAATCCATATCCATAAGAGTCGATTCAAGGTCGATTTCCAGATGGTGTATACAAACGAGTGTAAATATATTCGATTTTGATTCGATTAATCGTTGAATAAATCGATTATCGATTAAACTCTAGTAGTTAAGTCCATATTGATTTTTAGATTGTGGATACACATAAGAGGAATTTACGGTTTAATCGAAATTAAATTAATTTTAAGTTCATCACATTCCCCAGCACAAACCATACATCTTAAGTTATTGAAGTAGACTTGTTTATGTAAACTAGAGATCGCGTGGTGGTCGAATTTCGACCATGGTTTATTTCATTGGCCAATATTACTTGACCTGTCATTGTATAGACTTTTGTACTATGACAGCTCAAAATATATACTGGACACTCACACTTGTATGTACCTGTTTTTGCGATTTTTTTACCTTTGCAGTAAATATTGTTCAAAAATTTTAGCATTCGTCACTTCTTCTCTGTATAAACTATAAGTGTGCGAAATTTCATACTCCTCCGTCCGCCCAATTTTCGTAAAAAGGGATCCAAAGTTTTCGCTTTACGTATTAATATATAGATAGATGAAATATATTCGATTTGATGGGTTCTTGAATTGTTTCATTGACTAAAAATTAAATTTTTTCAATCCAAAATTCGATTTATTGAATCACAAGGTCCACCAATCTAACCTAGGTTGGATTGAAATGCTAGTTTAGTTTCAATGTAGTCACAATTTTGCAAATATAACTTCTTAACTCTTAACAATGAAGTAGGCTGGCCTACTTGTTTGTCGGTTGTTGTACTGGTATGTCGGACTCGAACCGACTAAAACCACACGGTGTTCCGTCACAAGTGAGTCTATGGCAGGAGACCCGGGATACCCTAGGAAGGAATCTGCCGAGAATCCCTGCAGACTTTGGCCTCCTGATCACCAGGCGACCACACCGTGCAATAGGGGAGGACTTGCCCACGTCCACATGAGAACCCGTCGTGCTACCGTCTCAGGCCTGCTTCTGCTGGGGTAACGGTCAGCCCAACCCGCTACCCCCATCTTCTCCTGTACCTAGCTAAATATTATTAAAAATATATTATTATTTATTAAAATTAATTTTATTACATAAGTGAACGGGTTACTTATTATTAAAATGTTTCTTTACTCATTTATGAAAAGTAATTATAGCAATATTCACATCTGCATGATTTCTACATTACCTACTCAACGACACGCAACGACATAATTGGAGAATTAAATAACGCAATAGCATTACAAGAATCTTCTGTGACCTAAGTTCGTGATACGTACAGTATCCAACTTACATCCACATAGAGCGCCATCTAGCGAAAATAACTTGAACTACGAAAGAACCAATGGTCCTGCATCGCCCAAGAAAGGTTTTTGCATCGATTAGTAAATTATATTAGTACCCAAAGTAATATTAGTACCCAATATCAACCCTTTGGCCGCTGTCCGCTAAGCACGATCACCTAGCTTGGTCGGAGGATCTTTCTTTTGCGTTGGAGAGACATAACACGTCGCTAGTCCACACACCCATCTCGATACAGTGTGGCCCAGTTTTTGAATAATAATTTGACACTAGCCTTCATAAATCTATATTTGAACCACATCAAAAATATTTATTACATCGTAAATACCGCATAAAAATGTGTTTATATTTCTTTTAGGTTATAGCCGTGCAAACTGCGCAATCCAGTCATGGCTTATGACTTATTTTAACACTTTAAAGATTAATTTCTGACCATCAAAGTGAAGTCTCATATTATTTTTTAGATGAGTTATAAAGTGATATCTGCATTACTAGTTTTAGAGTTTTGTTTGTGTTTTTTTTTATGTTTTTAAATACACTTGTTGTTGACTAACGAGTAGATACAAATGCACAAATTTACACAGTGGTATATGGTGGAACAACACGTAGAAACAAATCCACTAGTGGATTAGACTGGAATAGACCGTTTAAGTCAGCCGCTTTCTCAGAATTAATATATATATATATATATGGTTTGTGTAGTGGGGATCCATTGGCTTTACATTAATGATTGTGTAATCATTTTGTACGTCCTGGATATTTTATAAAGGTTTTTAATGTATATATTTTTTTTCTCTGTTTTTCTTAGGAGAAGGCCGCAGCCATGAAGAAAGCTGCGCAGTACCTCAAGGCCCATCATTATCCGGATTGGGTAAGTTCGAACATATCGAGTCATCATGACATATTAAAAGGGTACTGTTCTTACGGTATCTGTTTTTAGGGTACTGTCCGTTTTTAGGATACACTCTGTTTTTAGGGTACGCTCTGTTTTTAGGGTACGCTATATTTTTAGGGTACGCTATATTTTTTGTACATGGCAATCTCATCTTCCACCAGTTTGGTTTGGATCATTTCTTTACCGTTAAATAGCTCATTTATTGAGGAAGGTCGTATGTTGTTTAGAACATCATGCTTGCGCTCATAGGAGACAAGCCTTACAATAGGGATGTTAATAAATTATGCTTATTGCTTATTTAATATGCTTTTATTTTATAGCCGGACCATTATTTTATACAAAAAATAATATATATTAAAAAAACATGTAAGGTGTGTTTGGGACCCGGTTGGAACGAAGTTACTTTCGCTATATATAAATATATTTAATGGATTAAATAAATTGTATCAAAATATAGTAAATATTGTAAAAACTCGAAATTAAAGTTGCGCCATCTGTGAAAGTTGCCCGAACTAATATATGGTTAATTAGTATACAATCAACATCAAATTACAGAAGTATCACGCAGAATCCACAGATATCGCAAATAAAATAAATCAGCGGTCAGCATTTTTCGTTGCGCTAACACTTTTTCCGTCTTACCCTCATCCGAAGAGCGTCTGAAGTGTAACGTAACTTCATTTATATATAACTAGCAGTTCCCACGCGGTTTCGCTCGCGAGTACACATTTATATATTTTGCGCGGAACCCTGGTTCGTTTTCCAAAATAAAAGTATCAGCACCAGCTATCTGACAGTGAAAGTCTCGTGGAAATCGGTACACCCGTTCCAGAGATTAGCCGGAATAGACAGACAGACAAAAATTTTAAAAACTGATTTTTAGGCATAGATATCGTGAAAATAACTGTATGAGGTTAAAAAAACCATTATTTTAACATTACAAACAGACACTTCAATTTTATTTATTTGTATTTGATATACACGCATCGTATTGAGAACATTCTTCTTTTTTAACCGACGAAAAAAAGGAGGTTCTAAATTAGACCGTATCTATTTTTTTTTATGTATGTTCAGCCCTCTCTCCGTTATTTATGAACCGATTTTGATTATTCTTTTTTTGTTAGATAGGGTATACCTCAAGGGTGGTCCCATGTCAAGGAAGTCAGGATCTGATGATGGGATCCTGATAAAATTAAGAGAAACCCTCGAACCTACCCTCTGAACCCCAACCAGCATGCTTACTCAATGGGCAAATCAACAGAATCTGCCCCCCATCAAGTTGTCTCATACATAGAGGGCAATCTGAAATACAAGGTGTCGACCCTAGGAACTTTTATCGATATTGAGGGTGCCTTCGACAAAACTAACTTCACCAGCATTAGCCAAGCTCTGGCAAGACATGGGGTCAACTCCACAATTTCCGGGTGGATCGACAACATGCTCAGACACAGAGCCATACAATTCACTGTGAATAACACAACAAGAGGGGTGGTGGCCAGAGGCTGTCCGCAAGGCGGAATTCTCTCACCTCTCCTGTGGAACATTGTGGTCAATGAGCTTATTACTGGGCTCAATGACCGTAAGTTCCTCACAGTGGGCTATGCAGACGACCTGACCATCCTCATCAGTGGCCCCTTTGAGAGTGTGGTATGCGACCGAATGAGGTCCGCTTTGAAGGTCGTGGAACAATGGTGTGAGGAACACGACTTAACAGTGAACCCGACGAAGACAGAGTTGATCATGTTCACAAATAAACGCAGTTTAGGAGAATTAAGACTACCTAAACTATTTAACACCTGTCTAGCCCTTACAAAGGAAGTCAAGTATCTAGGAGTAATACTAGACAGTAAACTCCTATAGAACAAGCACCTGGACACAAAATTGAACAAAGCTAGCATTATTTTCTGCCAATGCAAGCGACTCCTCGGCAAAAGCTGGGGTTTATCACCAAAAATCACACTATGGCTATACAAAACGGTCATACGGCCAATCGTCACATACGGTGCCATTACCTGGTGGCAGAGAACAGAGCTAAGCACCGTCAGAAACAAACTACAACAATTCCAGAGACTCGCATGTGCTGCCGTCAGTGGTTACATGCGCACAACACCCACAGCTGCCCTTGAAGTAGCTTTAAATCTAGCACCACTAGACCTATATATACAACAAGAAGCAGCAATGGCAGCCATCAGACTCAAACACCTAGGTCTGTGGTACAACCAAGAAGGTCCCCATTCCAAATTATGGAACCAATTAGTGGAATACCAACCACTAATAGCTGCCCCATGCGATAGGATCCCTAAACAACATATCTTCGGTAGAAGGTACCGAATACAACTACATGAGAGCGACCGAGATCAATCTGGCATAAACGAAGTCCGGATATACACGGACGGTTCTAAGATGGGGACAGGGACTGGAGCCGGAGTTTTCTCACAAGACTTGAATATAACAATATCACTGGCGCTAGGCCGACACAGTTCCCTATTCCAATGTGAGTGACTCTCAGACAGTATGGCCGTCCTGAAGGCCCTGGAGGACAACACCATGAACTCCGGCCTCATATACGAATGCCACCAGACACTTGACCGTTTAGCCTCTGTCAATGGGCTAACCCTTCAATGGATCAAGGGGCATAGTGATTCACTAGGCAACGAC
The DNA here is from genome assembly GCA_963859945.1 of Euplagia quadripunctaria. Taxonomy (NCBI): domain Eukaryota; kingdom Metazoa; phylum Arthropoda; class Insecta; order Lepidoptera; family Erebidae; genus Euplagia; species Euplagia quadripunctaria. The sequence goes on along the minus strand of OY982589.1, from coordinate 6,104,984 downwards.
GCCGCAGATGAGCTGGCAAGAAATGGATCTGCAACGACAGTGGCAGGGCCAACTATACTGCTGCCACTTCCCTTTAATCAACTTCGCTCATGGGTAAGGCAACGAACCCGTGAAGCGCACAACGGTCGCTGGGCTGATACGCCCGGTTGTGGGCAATCTAGACTAGTGTTGACGGAGGTCTCACCACGTTTAACCTGCAGACTGCTCAGTCTTAACCGACTTGAAATCCGAATAGTTGTAGGTACCATTACGGGCCACTTGGCCCTAAACCGGCACCTATTCACCATCAATGCGACAAACAGTCCTCTATGTAGAGGCTGTCTTAACGCGGAGGAAACGGCCGCCCACGTTGTCCTGGAGTGCGAGGGAGTGGCCACACAACGGGCAAATATCCTCGCAGGAGCGAGGTCGCTCCTAGAAGCCTGTGAACGCCCTAGGAGGCTTCTGTGCTTCTGAAAGGAGTTAGGCTGGCTCAATTGGCCAGCCTATCTGAACGCATAATGGACCGCCTATGAGTCTAAATGCGGAAACAGAGCCCAATACCAATAAGAAACCCTCGAAAATTGTAGGAACGAACAGTGTTTCGGTTTACTTTTCATTACTTTATCAGGTATTTGCGTTTAGAAATCATCACATCATGTAGCTGAGCTGATGATGAAAAAAAAATCATAAAAAAAATATTTTAACAAACAATTAAACCGACGAAAAAACTAAACTAAAAAGCAAAAAATAAATAAACCTTTAACTTTAAGTATTGAGCTTAAACAATTAAATCAATTTTTACATTTCTTTTTAGTTCTTTTCGTCGCTTTAATTTTTTTTTTAAACATTTTTTTAATGTTGGTTCGGTTTATAATTATAAAGATACATTTAATTATCTTGTAATTATAATTATTCTTGTAATATTTTGCTATAGCTATTATTTCAGGTGCTGATAAAATCACAGATACTAGTTGACAAAACTTAATTTAAAGAAGTAGAAACATCACTCACACAACATCACAATTCAGTGTGCAATTCACACACGGCAGAAGTGAAACTTCAGAAAAGTTGTTGTTTACAATAAAACCCGCATACCCGCATTAAATAAAATAGTTAGTTTTGCCACCGTTCAATTGTATTCATGGGAGACGTCAATGCTGTTTAGTTGAGCGTGACATTCCGCCAGTTCAAGGTGAATATACAGTTAGCCTTGATATCAGGCAAAATCGATACTTCGTCTATGCCTCATACACTGAAATTATCACAATATTCAAGAACGCATTAATCGTGGGAGAGCCACGCTTCGGCACGTATGGCCCGGCTCGACCGGAGTGATACCACGGTCTCTCAGAAAACCGGCAGTGAAGCAATGTTCGTTTTGATTTTCGCCGAGTGAGTGAGGTTACAGGAGGCTCTAACCCTTCCCTCTCCCACCTCCCCCGCCTCCCTCCCTCACTCCCTATCCCCGTCGTCCCCCTTCCCTTACTCCCACCGTAAAGGCCGGCTACGGACTTGTGACTCTTGAATTGCAGGCGCCCATGGTTTCTTTCATTGGCTTGAACTAACTGGCTTACTTGAACGCCACGTAAAACGCTGACCGCGAGTTGATTTATTTTATTTACGCCATCTGTGGATTTTTTTATTTTTTTTGTAAAAGACTACTCGTAACCCCTCCAGCTAAGCTAAACGCTTGTGTTAGGAGTGGGTTCACGTCGGTAGTGCACTGGGTGGGGTTCGAACCCGCAACCACTCGACCGCAAGTCCGACGCCTTAGCCATGACGCTACCGCCGCTTGTGGATTCTGCGTGATACTACTGTAATTTGATTTTGGTTGTATAGTGTGCAATTATTCCAGACTATAAACTATCTCTAAGCTAAATTTCATCCAGATCCGTTCAGCCGTTTTCGTTTTTATAATTACTAGCGACCCGCCCCGACTTCGCACGGGTAGCAGAGACATCTTCAACAATCATCAACATATTCATTCAATTTATAACCTTAACAAATTATATACCTAAACCTTCCTCATGAATCACTATAATATTAGTAAAAAAAGCGCGTTAAAAAGCTATTTTGACATATTTCTTCGAATAAGGTTTTTAACCGACTTCAAAAAAGGAGGAGATTCTCAATTCGACTGTATGTTCTTTTTTTATGTTTGTTACCTCAGAACTTTCGACTTTTCTGGTGCTTCCCGTGGGTCCCATTTCAATTTGGTCCAGTTCTGACAATGGCATCCATGAGTAAACCATGTATAAGTCTTTTATGGAATAGTGTTTTTTGTTGGAGTCGGTTTTTTTTTCAAAGAATTATTTAGTACAAAAATCACGTTTAATTGTATTTGTGGCCTAATTAGAAAGTTTAAAATAAATTATGAGTATACCAGAGTAACTAATAGATCGGGGACGACAGATTAGTTTTGGACCCGACCAAGGTGTCAAGGTGTAAAGCGACGTGTCGCTACTTATCTCAGTCAAACTTAAATTGCTCTTTTTTTTTTCAGGTGCACGTAACCAAAGTTCCTCAAGGAGTGGAATCCACCGCCTTTAAACAACATTTCCAAGATTGGAATTAAACTCAGTATTATAAATAACATATAAAATGTCTCAAACTTCTAAGAGCGATTTAGTACAGTCAGCAAAGAAATTATATGATGTTGGTTTTAGGTTTTTGAACGTGGAACGTGTGATCGGCGACAATTTGTGATTTTATTTTAACATTAACATGCCAAATACCACCCGTATTTAGCAGTTCGTTTATATTATCAATAGTAATATATTATTATTAAAGTTGAAGAGTTTTTGTTGGATTGTTTGTTTGTTTAAAAGCGTTAATCTCTATTACTGTCAGTCATATTGGAATAATTCTTTTTGTATTGGATAGAGTATTCATTGACGAAGGTTTTAAGTTATGTACCATCGCGCTACGATGTTTAGGAGCGGAGCAGTGACCATAAACGCAACTGGAACTGCGGGGACCGGCTAGTAAAAAAACTACTAAATACTTAGTCCTATTTTTTTAAATTTTGTCGTTTTTTTATTCTGACTACATTCTTTATAAATATATTCTTACACAATGTCACCTCCTGCCAAAAAAGTGTCATAATACAAAAACAGCCATTTCGAGAAGATACGACTTTTATGCCTGTGAATTGAACGAAACAGCTCAGTGAACAAGGGAACTTTGTTCGCTATTTCACTGAGCTAATAAAGATGTTTTTACAGCTGACCAAATGCAACATTTGCTATTCAATGCTATAAAAATGTCAAAACGTACCTAACATGTGATATGACACTTTTTTTGCCGGGATTCGATGTGTTACCGATATGTGTAGTTATATTTTAGGGTCGTTTAAATTAAAGAAGTTTAAGAATATTTTACTTGCTGCTTAAAATATAAAGTGTTTTTATGATAAGATTTCATTTCGCAAGCTGTGTACGTTACACAGCTTGCGAAATGAAATGTCTTTAAAATGTTTAAGAAACACGAACCTAAAATATTGTATATTTATCTTTTTGTCGCTAATTTAAAATTATATCTCTGGTCACAAAAAAGTGTTAAAAAAAAATATTCAAAATTGCGGTAATCATAGTCACAGTCGCAAAAAAAATACCAAACATGTAAAAAAGTCGCAGAGTCAATTTATACTTGAAACGCACACATCGCACAAAATGTCTCTAAATTAAATAAAATTTTAGTTAACACACAAATATTAATTTACCTGACTGTACAAGATTTGGGTACAAATGTGACGTTTAAAATGTTATATTTAATTATTACAACGCTAAACACGCACAAACTGTTAATAAAAAGTAATAATTGATTTGTCTCCCTCCTCAAAACCTCAAAATACGAGTTATCTAAGATTAAAAAAAAAAGATTCTTTGTTGCTTTCAATTACTATACCAGAGAATGACGTCACAAGTTATTGTTTCAAACAAGTGTTATATTATTTTATTATGGGCTCCATCCCACGCGAAGAATCAGCGCAAGAATTCCGCCAATGACAAATGTTTTTTAATTAAGTAAGTTAAATAACAAAAACGTAAAAAATGGACGTCCATTCGTCCATCTTGAAAAAAAATATCCGCCCAAATAAGTGTTACAGAACGTATGTCAAATAAGTGTTACAGAACGAATTGTCAGTCAATAGGACAGATCACTGACAAGTCAAATCAGTATCTTTTAAGTAAACGTTAAACAGTAGGTTCGGTACATATTTGTATAACATACTAAGGCCTGACGTCACGCCTTGCTGTTGTCAAATCATTCTTTTAATGTTAATTTGACGATTATAAATAAATTACAAATTTTGACAGTATTTGAATGTTGAGCTTCAATAAAGATCTTGATAGAAGTGAGAATTATTTAAATGTTCTTGTAATGTTAACAATTTTGTATTAAATGTGTAATTTACCCTTTTCACTATAAAGTAAATGAAATTTACATTATTTCGTTTTATTGCACGAACCTATTACCAAATAGACTTACGAACCATTGCTATTGTTTTTTAAGCAATTAAGTTGAAATGAGCATAAATATCTATCTGACACTGAATCACTTTTAAATTCCTGAAAAGACATAACTCTAGCGCATGCTAGAGCTATGTCAGTGATATATATATTGATGGTTTTTTGTTAAATATAATTTTGTAACTGCATAATTACAAAAGACTTCATGAAATGGTCTTATTTCATGATGTAGCCGGCTGAAACTGATCGTATCGTTTAAACGTCAACATTTGATGATATATCAATCTACGTTTGGGCATAGAAACTTTCGAAAAAGCGTATATAAGATATATTTCTGGTCGCAGCTAACGCCGGGTATTATTATTTAAATTTTGTAGGCTATTATGGCGTAGGTATTTTCACTTTTGTATGAGAGTGGTGTATCTGTTATGAAGTAACTTATCTTATCTGTGGTACAGGTGTCCCACTACGCCAAGTCATTTAAATAAGTAGCAACCCTTGTTTCGACACAATAAAGTCGCAATTCAGGTCGCACAGCGCTAATTACCTACAGTTAATTCACCTAGAAGTTTCCTCTCTTTTTATCGTGTAACTCTTATCTGTACTGACGACCCTGCGACGTTAGGGTTGTCTTTTTTAAATAATTAATAAAAAAAAATAATAATCTGAATACTTAATTAAGCATCAGTAAGTTACGTGTCTAGACTCTATTTTTATGAACAAATAAACCTAGGCTAGGTACTAATAACTCGATAGTCTAAACACAAACACATGACGCGACGCAGCGCGTGAGTAGCATCGAACTTACGTGCGGTCCGGCCAGCGCGCGGCAGCCCACTGAATTTTGGCACCATTAGACGATCCCGCCGTGTACTTGTAGCTTTATACCTACACTGCGGAGTGGACCTGGCTTGCTATGGGTTCTAGATCACGGACAAACATAGATATTTTTTTGTAAACATCCAAATTGGACACAGAAATGTCAAGGTCAAACCAAATAGACATATTAATGAATACAAATATTTGCACTGAGCCGGAATCGAAACCATGACCTCCGACAGTGGAATGCATTACCGCTGCGCCACATTCTCCTTTTTAGGGTTCCTCATAGAATTACTTCGTTGTCCATCTGTTTGTCAAGACCCTTTTTCTCTGGAACGCGTGGAGGTATCAAGTTGATGAAGAAAAAACCTTACATTTTATTCGCAGGCAAATCAAAAACATGGTACTTCCTATTAACCTAGAATAATGAAATTTGGCGAGAAGTAAGGTCTCATAGCACAAGTATAGGAAAAAATCCGAAAGTCCTTGATTTAACATTGACAATGTTTTTAAACCGACTTCAAAAAAGGAAGAGGTTCTATGTTCTTTATGTTCACTGATTACTCAAAGACGCCTGGACCGATTTAGAAAATTCTTCTTTTGTTTGAAAGGGTATACTCCCCAGGTGGTCCCATGGTCATCAGGTCATCATCTTATGATGGGATCCTTGAGAAATCGGAGGAACTCTTAAAATTTTATAGGCACACTTGAAGCGATTTGGGTATTTTGAGGCGCATTGAAGTCGGTGATACTTTTTTTAAAAGAAAATTATTGTTTGCGATTATAAACATATATTTTGCGCTTAGAATATTGACTGTGACGTATATCGGTGTTTGGGAGAGTATTTTTAGAACGGCAAAGTTAAGTTTATCCCTCGGGTAAAAGCGGGCATAAAATTTTACCGAGATGGACGTACTATCTACGTACGGACCCCCTGGTGCGCGAGTTAAGACTCGCACTTATCTGGTTTTTTTTCTTTTACTTCTTTTTTATGGTATAAGGGGCAAACGAGCAGACGAGTCACCTGATGGTAAATGACTACCACCGCCCATGGGCACCTGCAACTCGAGAGTCGCAAGTACGTTGCCAGCCTTTAAGGGGACGTAGGGAAGGGGGGAACAGGATTAGAGCAGGGAAGAGGGAAGGGTTAGGGCCTCTGGTAACCTCACTCACTCGGCGAAAAGCAGTACAAGAATTACTTCACTACCGGTTTTCTGTGAGGCCATGGTATCACTTCGGTCGAGCCGGTCCATATGTGCCGAAGCATGACTCTCCAACGATAATCTTATCATTTTTGTCCATCTTAAGGGTGTCTGATATGGCATACTTATCAATTTTGTGTACTCACAGCAGGAGCGTAGCTACCGCCGTATCAGCCGTATTAATGATACGGGGCCCCCGGGCTGCAGAGGCCCCTAACGTGTGTAAGCAAAAATTAGTTAAATGTTATACACAATGTCACTGAATCTCGTGTTTCCCGGGAAAAAAACATATAAAAACTGTCATAAGTGTCTATAGAGTTTTCACTTCAGAAATGACAAAAGTCAAAAAAGCAATCTCTTTTTTTTCCGGGTTAAGCGTGCGCCCAAAAGTTGGCAACATCCTACATGGGTATTGCAGGATTCCCCCGTTTAAAGCATTTTTTTTTTGTGAGAAATCTTTATCCTTCATTTGGGCCCCCAACTAATTTTGATACAGGGGCCCTGTGGCCCTCCAAGGCACGCTACGCCACTAACTCACAGTAAGTGATATTTGAATGTGTCTTTTAATCTCCAAAAATACCAATGACTGGTCATTAAATGTGGTTCAGATTTCAATCAAATAGCCAATGGAATAAATGTTGCGGACGTCCGCATAATTGCGACACACTCGATCCACTGGCCTGACTGACTGGATTGACTGGCCTGTTGGCCTAGTAGTTAGTAACCCTGACTGCTATGCCATAGGTCGTGGGTTCGATTCCCACCCGAGTCTGGGTGTTCTTTGTGTCCGTTGTTTGTATGTTTGTAAAGTCCCCCGCGACACAGGAGTAATTCTTAATGCAAGAGTTAAAAAAACTGGTATATGGCATTGCCATTATTTGCATTTATATTCTTCTGTCGCCGTAAGGTGTCCTATTACATCATCATTATTCATCATCATATCGGACAAGACGTCCTAGTATTCTCTAAGGACCAGAATTTACGCGAATTAAAAATAAATAAATAATATTGGTTTCTGAGTATTTACACACCATAAACAATAATATTTACCAACTTATTTTAATGAAAATTGATATTGACCAGACTTTCGTCGAAATAATAAAACCATTTGTCGCATAACCAATGCTGGATTAAAATTATCTATAACTGGAAATATAATGGGTGATTCTCATATAACTATGTGAAAACCATTTATTTATACGTGAAGAGAGTTATTAAAATGGAAGAATATATAGAAATATACAAAACCTATGCAGTAACAAGAGTCCTCACCGGACCCTGCAAACTGAACAAACATATGTTCAACCTAAAGTTCGGCGAGAACACAATATGCAGATTCTGTCAAGAACTCAAGAGGCAGAAGAAACTGCAATGCATATTCTATGCTCTTGTGGCTCACTAATGCGGCACCGAAGTATTAACCTAGGGTTACACATCATGCAACCGCAGGAAATACAAACAATCACTGCTGAAAGGATCTGGAGGTTACTCGAAGCCATAAGTCTGAGCAGTGAACTGTAAAGCAAAAGACCAGAAATGGTCGAGATGGCACTAGGCACTTAAAATAATAATAATAATATTAAGAGCCTCGATCAACATCTTAAGAGGCTCGCGTTAGACGGCTGGATCAAGGGACTGATGCAGAAAGCAGTTCTCCTCGACACGGCCCGCGTATAGTGAGGAGGTTCCTGTCTTTGGAGCCTTAACCACCGGTGTCTTGGTCCCTGTACCCGATGTCGGTGGTCTACTATTTTTTATATTTTTAAATATATATTTTGTTTTATACATATTTAAATATGTAATTCATAAGTTTTAAGTTTAATAAAGAGGAATAAATAATATTAAAAGTGAGTAATGTGAAATATGGAATTATTACAATTATAATTTAGGACACAAGAACGCCCAGACTCGGGACTCGGGACAACTATTTGTGGCTCACATAAATTTTTAGTTCCTGTGGCACTTGAACTCGCAACACTCCACGTGGCGTAGGGGCAAGGCGACCACTTATTACACTGCGCAATCTGTGCAGTCATACACTCGTTTAATCTGTACTTACTATTATAAGGCTGAAGAATTTGTTTGTTTGTTTGGTTGAACGCGCTAATCTTAGGAACTACTGGTTCGAATTGAAAAATTATTTTAGTGTTGGATAGCCCATATATTGAGGAAGGCTATAGGCTATATAATATCACGCTACAACCAATAGGAGCGGAGCAGTGGCATAAATGCAGGTGACACTGCGGGGACGGCTAGTATAAATATATATATACTAGCAGCGCCCTGCGGTTACACCCGTGTAAGTCCCCATCCCGTAGAAATATCGGGAGAAAAAGTAGTCTATGCGTTAATCCAGGTCTCCAGCTATCTACATACCAAGTTTCATGGCAATCGGTTCAGTAGTTTTTGAGTGAAAGAGTAACAAACATCCATTCATCCAAACATCCATCCGTGTGATGATATAGGAAATAATAGTACCTGGGAGACAGAGCTTCTCTCGGTAGCTATTCGTAACATCGTCATTCACTTTCTTATATTTTTTTTGGAAAATGGTATTTTTACAGGAAATACAACTATGCAGCTGAACTTAAAATGCAAAACTGTATCTATATACAAAATTTCATCGAAATCGTTAGAGCCGTTTCTGAAATATAAATAGATACATAAATAAATACATACATACAAGGTGCTCGTTTAAAGCAATAACATTTTTTTACCGACTTCAAAAAAGGAGGAGGTTCTCAATTCGACTGTTTATTTGAAAGCTGGTGCTTCCCGTGTGGTCCCATTTCAATTTGGTCCAATTCTGACAATGGCATCCATGAGAAAACCGTGTAAGTCTTTTATGGAATAGTTTTTTTTAAGTTAGTTTTTTTTTTAAAGAATTATTGCAGAATAAATCTCAAACTAACTTGTTATGTTCATATTTACAACAATATGATAAACTATTTAACCTACATTAAGAGAAAAGATTATATCAAAGAGCACTATAACACTATATATAAATATGCAGATTACAAAATGTTAGTTTGTTCATCATATTGTTTTTACCACACTTCACTTATAACTAACTCACTTGATCAATCTATATATTAATACGTGAAGCGAAAACTTTGGATCCCTTTTTACGAAAATTGGGCGGACGGAGGAGTATGAAATTTCGCACACTTATAGTTTATACAGAGAAGAAGTGACGAATGCTAAAATTTTTGAACAATATTTGCTACAAAGTTAAAAAAATGCAAAAACAGGTACATACAGCTGTGAGTGTCCAGTATATATTTTGACCTGTCATGGTACAAAAGTCTATACAATGACAGGTCAAGTAATATTGGCCAATGAAATAAACCATGGTCGAAATTCGACCACCACGCGATCTCTAGTATAAATAAATCTTGTAAGTAAATGTTAACCTATTTCTAATTGTCGTATCGAAATGAAACTTTGTATGTATATGTAGTTTGGCATCTTGGAGCTGATGATGGAGCCAGGAGGTGGGTAGTGAAAGTCTTCATTGACCAGTAGTGAACTCCTCGAATTTGGGCTCATATGATTCGTTTTGTCCAGTCCAACAGATTGCTATGCAGTTAAAATGTTGAGAGGCCGGCGTTTGATATATGTACATGAACTTACAACACTTTTACCTCAGTAAAATTTCTTCTTCTTATTTCCTTATGGCAACTGAGTCAACTAATGTCGACTAATTCTGCCAGCTTCAATATTGTGGTTAGATGGAACACCACATATGCGGCGACTTAAACTTTGTGGTAGGTGTTAGTATCTAAAAAGACGAACACAATATTATTGTTAGGTTAAGTTGTTACATATTGTAATAGCTCTTTGCTAGAGCAGGTACCAAGAAGGATAGATCTATTTTTCTAAGGAGAGGAAACAATAAGATTATGCGACGCAACTTAGGTTTTTTTACTGAAACCTTTAAAATACAATGAAGACAAATAATCAAATGACTTGTAACACTTTTAGATATTCAAAATATCTTGAAGCTCCGCGTGACAGCTCAGGCTACCACACACGCAGACTTCTCCAACTCGAGTCCCCTTCATTCTTCATTGTTCCATTTTCTAGATTAATTCAAATACGAATTAAGATTATGAAGTTGCCAGCAGACTTTCGCGCGACCAAGTAGTATTTATTCGTCAATCCATGAAGGTTGCAAGCGGGCGCGCGTAGTCCTTACAATATATACATATCATACCTTAATATAAAACCTTCGTATTACCATACCATACCATTACCCACACATATATAGATAATATTTATGTTAATTATATTAAAGTTTGAAACTATTATCTTTTATAAATTTTGCTAATATATCACAGAGTTTTGGGGAAAAGTGAGTTAAAAGTGAAGGGAAATTAATAGGAAGAGGGATATTCAATTTGGTTAGTTTAGTATAAAGAGAAAATGATTTATGGTTATTACGGCGGGCAAAGAAAATGTGATCTAGTGTGCCCTCATCAAGTCCGCACTCGCACAGAGAGCTATCGCGGACGTGAATTTTGTGAAGAAACACCGGAGAGCAACAGTGACCTAATCTCAGACGGCACAACACAGAGACAGTTCTTTTGGGCAGCTTCCTTTTCTTAAAGAACCATGGCTTTGAGGGGATTTCAAGCTGGACTGCGGCGTAGAAAGATCCCTTTCGTTTTGAGCTTTGTTCCCATTCAAAAGTCCAGTTAGTGAATAGTTTTGTTTTGCACTATTAGAGAGATCATATCCTTGAATGGCATAATGTTTTCTATCCACATTATGGCAGACAGCATATTTAGCCAGTGCGTCAGCACATTCATTACCGATTATGCCAGAATGGCTAGGAATCCAGGGCAAAGCCACATTTAGGTCCTTTTTTGAACACTGTAATAAGGCATTTCTAATATCTATAGGTAATTACTTTGCTGCGGATTTTACTTTTTAATTGGTTTTGATTTATGACCTGAATACTACTAAGAGAGTCCGAAAATATGATAGATTGCTTTATGTTGTTGGAATCAATATATAGAATAGCCTCCAGAATAGCTGTACATTCACCTGTAAATACAGACGACTCTGGGGGAAATTGACACTGAAAGGCAATTCGCGAATTTTGGTAATAGACCCGGTCAAACGCCCAGGCAACAAATGAGGCCCAAAACTTTATACCGTCAAACGCCCAGGCAACAAAAGAGGCCCAAAAATGTATGGCGCGAAACGTAGTGGGCGTTAGACGGTTTATAATTTTGAATCTTGTTTTTCGACTATTCCCGCTCGTGAGTCGACTAAAAATTTTATATCAGTCTCTTCTCTATTAAATCCTGCGTCTATGGGTATATATTAGTCTGTGGTAGGGCACGCCAATAATTTACCAGTAATTATTAAAAATGGTGATCGAAATGTCGCGTGAGTGTTTCCGGACTCTGTGTTTTTTGTGTATTTTGTTTGTTTGAGCTCTGCGTTTAAAATGTAAGTAATAATGTATTTATTATGCTTTTGTATTAGTATTATATATCAAAATTATCGTTATGAGCCATTCTTTTAGGATATCTAAAAATTTTAAGAATCCAAAGTCTGTAAGTATGTTTTTCGATGTGATACAAATAACTTTTATTTTGTTTTGATTAAAATTTCGCCTTATTTCGTCTTTGTTTGCCGGTTAATCGTAATGTTTTTATATGGTATATCATATATTTTAATAAATTTTATCTGGTAATTAGGAAGACTGGTTATTATTAATATTTAAAAAAAAAAAAAAAATGGATTTTACGTTTTTTGTAATTTACTACAGCCCCCTTTAACGATTACGATACGTGGAGAAAGTTCTAAATTCTAAATAGATCACTTTCTAATTTAAATACATTGTAGTAAGATTATAATTATATATCAACATATTGGTATCATATTAAAGGGAATTGAACCTAGTTTTGTTTTAAAATGTTTTATTTTAAATAAATATTATATTTTAAGCTTACGAAACAAATTTCTAGATTTTTTTTTTTTTTTTACTCGATGCCTCATATTAAACCTCAATTTGAGTATTATAGATATTCACTATTGAATTTTAAAAATAGATAACTTCCATCTATATACGTCTAGCTATATGCCAGTATTTTTATTTTTATTTATTTTAGATGTAAAAAGTATTGGGCCTCTTTAGTTGCCTGGACGTTTGAGCGGATTTTCGGCAATTCTAAATAGATCAACTTTCTAACGTGAATAAATTCTAATAAGATTATAATTATATATCAACATATTAGTATCATATTAAAGGGAATTGAACCTAGTTTTATTTTTAAATGTTTTATTTTAAATAAATATTGTATTTTAGGCTTACGAAACGAATTTCTAGATTTTTTTTTTTTTTTTACTCGAGGCGTCATATTAAACCTCAATTTAAGTATTATAAATATTCACTATTGAATTTTAAAAATAGATAACTTCCATCTATATACGTCTAGCTATATGCCAGTATTTTTATTTTTATTTATTTTAGATGTAAAAAAGTATTGGGCCTCTTTAATTGCCTGGACGTTTGAGCGGATTTTCGGCAATTCTAAATAGATCAACTTTCTAATGTGAATAAATTCTAATAAGATTATAATTATATATCAACATATTAGTATCATATGAAAGGGAATTGAACCTAGTTTTGTTTTTAAATGTTTTATTTTAAATAAATATTGTATTTTAGGCTTACGAAACAAATTTATAGATTTTTTTTTTTTTTTTCACTCGAGACCTCGTAATAAACCTCATTTTAAGTATTATAGATTATTACTATCGAATTTTGAAGTAGATAACTGGCATCTATAAGAGTCTAGCTATTTGTCAGTATTTTTATCTTCGCTGTAGCTGTTATATTTTAGCTGTTACAAAGGTTTTTGTTAAAAATCCGCGACACAGTTGACCCCCTCCGCACCGCGCGGGGCCCGTCGGGGGGTGAGGGGCGTTCGACGGGGGGTATAGCTCTGACAGCTGGACGTTTCACCGGAGACCGCAGCCCCTGTGAATTTTTTGAAGCGTCTGGGTAAAATAAGTGCCATCCCTGCCAGCGATTTCTTTGCAATTGTAATAACCAGAAGAATTTGTGGTTTGAAATGAATGACCTCATATTCAGATGCAAAAAGTGGGAGTATTTTGTGTTGGGATATGGGAGATGCAGAAAATTTAAAGTCCCTATAACTTTTGACTAATAGTGGTAGACATTTTGGATCAAAATTGGAGCAATTCGAATCTACATTAATTTTTTCTAAAATTGGGAGTAAAGGATGGGAATAAAGGGGAAAGACTTTAGCAAGGAAACGATCTGCTAGATACTGAGGGCGAATTTGCAGGGGAGGATCCGAGCATTCCACTTGTAAAGCATTAATTGGTGTTGATTTCATAGCGCCAATAACAACTCTGAGGGCCTTAGTCTGAATAACATCTAATTTATGCAATGCTTCCTTATTACAAGGTTGGAGTGCAAAGCAACAGTAATCCAGAACACTTCTGATAACAGCGTTGTAAACAAGTTTCAACGTAAAAGGGTGATCCCACCAACAAACACCTGCTAGTGCTTTGAGAATTGATATGTTGCATTCACATTATTTATGTATGTAATTAATATGATTTGTCCCTGACAATTTGAAGTCCAGGACTATCCCCAGAAATTTAGCGGAATCCTTTACTGGGATAACTTGATTCTCTATTTTAATTTCAATTAAAGGTACTGTACGTTTACGAGTAAAAACAAAAGCAGAACTTTTTGAAGGAGACAGAGATAGACTATTTTTGATTAACCACTGGTTCAATGATTCTAAGGAGATGTTTAGAGATTGAACAGAGTCTTTAATGGAAGGGCCATGGACGTACAGCGCTATATCGTCCACATACTGTAAGATGTTACAGTCGTAGTTTAAGCATGTGGGGAGGTCAGCAGTATAGATGTTGTAGAGAATAGGGCTGAGGACTGAACCTTGTGGGAGACCTTTCCAAACCATCCTTCGGTTGGGAGCTTCACCAGGTATTCTAAGTTCCACATAACACGGACATAGGATATCGGTTATTATGTTGGTGATCCTTACTGGAATTATCAGCTGTTGCATTTTATGCCTGAGAAGAGAAGGATGAACACAGTCATATGCAGCAGAAATATTTAGAAAGACTGCTACAACAGACTCTTTTTTACTGAAGGATAGTCGAATATCAGAAGTTAGTATACTTACACTATCTGCGGTGCTCAAACCTTTTCTGAAACCAAACTGCGACTTGGGGAGTAATTCTCTATGTTCAATGATAAACTCAAGGCGGTTTTTAAGGAGATGTTCTATTAGTTTAAGAAGGACAGAGGATAGGGCAATGGGTCTAAATCCATTGTGATCATTTGGGTGTTTGCCTGGTTTTAATATCGGAATAATAGTTTGAACTTTAAATTCATAGGGCACAAAGCCTCGCCGAAAGCAAAGGTTTGTCGTATGTATATGCGAATACATTGTGAAGTTAATAATAATAACTGGCAACACTAAGAAGCAGTCTTGGTTCACCAACAGTATATGAAATATTTATATTTTTAATCATAATTTAACAATAAAACAGCACATTTTATAAATGTATACACAAAAATGATTACTAGATACAAATTTAAAATGAAAACACGGCAGAAATCATATAATTGACCATAAAAAGGTATATATACTAAGACATGACATTTAATGTCATGTCATGTCAAAATAATTTATAAATTAATTAAATAACCGAAGACAAAGACAATGCTAACAAGAGCCAGAAGTAAAGTACTTATACCATCCCCGGACTCATCGCTCAGCTCCGCCTCGCAGCCCCCGGAATCCACAGTAAGAGGTCCGGCCATTGCAGAGGCGTCGAGCTCGACTTCGAGCGACGAGTTTTTCTCCCCGCCGACGTCGCCAACACCTGTACGTCGACCGGGGGGAGGCCGGCCACCGTCCTGCTTGGGACCCCGAGGCCCATCGGCTTCGAGTAGGGCCCCCGCTACCGGTGGTAATGTGCGTCGCATGAAATGGACGAGTTCAATGAATGAGAACGTCATGCGAGCATATTTTGTGGCTACAGAGGGAGGAACTAACCTCACTGCGTATCGTGATCGTATGATGCCTCTGTTTCAGGATCTTGAGCCAGCTGTTAACGTTTCGGTGCAAAGACTATCGGATCAAGTGCGGGCCATTCAGCGATGTAATTTGCTGGATAACTCCGTACTTGAAAGGCTACGCTCGGACTTGCAGGTTAGCCTTACTACTTCTCCTCCTTCACAAATTGTGACAAACGCAGACTCTATGTTGTTGCAACCTAATCCTGCTGAAGGAGGGGAGGTAAATGATGCTTCATCTGTAAGTACTCAGTACTCTGATATAATAAGGAATACTTTGGAAGGCGCTATTCTGGAATATCGGTCCATGAGTTTTGAAAGTAGACCACGTTTACCGCGTTTGCCAATGCATAAACGAAACAAAGCGCTAGTATGTACCCTTGATTCGATGTTACCTGTTTATTTTGAAAAAAGCATAGATATCAGCGATACACACTCAATTTTGTATTGTGCGGCTGTTGCAGCATGCCGAGTAGCTGGTGTTAAATTCCCAGGAAATGACACCACTACTCGGTCCAAACCTGTTGTACCGGCGTGGCAATGCAGGATTGAGCGTCGTATCGCTGAGTCGAGGGTACTCATTGGCAAGCTTATCTGTTTCAGATCGGGTAACACACGCCCGAGAGTAATGCGTTTTGTGAATCGGGCTTTTTCAGGAACTGGTATCAGTTCCTGTGATTATACAGCGCGAGTCACAGAGCGCATTGACTTTCTGAAACAGAAGGTTTATGCATGGGCAAATCGCATACGAAGGTACAAAAAAAGGGTGGACCGATATACTCAGAATCGCACATTCCAAAGGGATGAGAGGTGGGTTTATAGAAGGTGGGAGCAGCCTGATTTAGTGAGTGACATTCATTTACCAGATGCTGAAATCACGAATTCATTTTGGCGTAACATCTGGTCGATGCCTGTCGCTCACACTGAGGGTGAATGGATGCGAGATGTCGAACGATCATGTGAGTCAATTAATAGAATGGAGCCAGTATTGATTTCAAACATCGATATAGCTTATGCAGTTCGTTCGTTGCCGAATTGGAAATCAGCGGGACCGGACGGACTGCATAACTTTTGGTTAAAGTGGCTCCGTAGCTCACATGTTTGTTTGGCATCTCAATTTCAATCATGCTTGGAATCGGGTTCGCTTCCAACTTTTATGACCACAGGCGTGACTCACCTGCTCTATAAATCTGGTTGTGCCACGGATCCCAAAAACTACAGACCCATCACCTGTCTACCAACAGTATATAAATTACTGACGTCCATTCTGAGAGTGAAGATAGCATCTCATGTTACCAACAACTCTGTTATGTCTTACTCTCAGAATGGATGTAGAAGTGGGGCACGTGGCACTAAAGAGCTCCTTATTATTGACACGACCATTAACCAACAAGTTCGCCGTAACCGAAAAGATCTGGCGACATGTTGGATAGACTATAAGAAAGCCTATGACTCTGTGCCGCATACGTGGCTCCTGAAGGTGATGGAGTTGTATAAGATTGATACAACTCTATGCACTTTCTTGGAGGCATGTATGCAGCAATGGAGAACAGTTCTTTGCTATCCAGGATGTCGACAATCTCAGGGTGACGGCGAGTATATAAAGATCAAGCGGGGTATATTTCAGGGTGACAGTTTGAGTCCCTTGTGGTTCTGCCTGGCTTTGAATCCTCTCAGCACTATGTTGGAGGGTTCAGGACTAGGCTATCGTTTGCGGAGAGGAGGTCAGGTTATATCCCACCTCCTTTTCATGGATGATTTGAAACTCTTTGCCTGCAGCAATTTCCAACTGATAAAATTACTAGAGGTAACTGAAAACTTTAGTAAATGTATCAGGATGGAATTTGGTGTGGATAAATGTGCAGTCATGCATGTAAAAAGAGGCAAGATTGTGGAATCTGAAGGCATGGAACTCTCAGATTCTACACACCTTAGACGTCTTTCCGCAAACGAAACTTACAAGTATCTAGGAATGTCGCAGGCGTTAGGTTTAAAGGAATTGATTATGAAGCAATCGTTACAGGAACGCTTCTTTGGCCGCCTGAAAAAAGTATTAAAAAGTCTTTTGTCAGGCGGTAATAAGGTGCGGGCCTATAATGATTGGGTCATACCAGTCCTAACCTACTCCTTTGGCATACTTAGATGGACTCGGACGGAACTTGATGCCCTGGATAGAAGAGTCCGTACATTGCTAACCGCGTACCGAATGCACCATCCACGTTCATCGGTAATGAGATTGTATATCCCGCGGAAATGTGGGGGTCGTGGTTTTTTAAATGCCAAGACACTACATAACCGCGAGGTATGCAATCTCAGAGATTACTTCCTTTCTGTTAACGTGGAGGTGCATCGGGATGTTGTGGCAGTTGACAACGGACTCACCCCGCTTGCTTTAGGTAGAGAGAACTGGCGCAAACCTGCAGTACTCAATATTACAGATCGCAGGGAAGTATGGAAGACCAAAGAGCTGCATGGACGTTTTTATCGGGCCTTAAATAGGCCCGAAGTAGATCTATTATCATCTGTGTCCTGGCTACGTTTCGGTGACCTCTTTGGAGAAACTGAAGGTTTTATCTGTGCAATTACTGATGAAGTTGTTATGACGAACAACTATCGGAAACATATCCTGAAGGATGGCACGATTGACATTTGTCGGGCATGTCATCGTCCCGGAGAAAGCCTCAGGCATATAATTTCCGGTTGTTCTCGTCTTGCCAACGGCGAGTACTTGCACAGACATAACCAAGTGGCCAGGATAGTCCATCAGCAACTTGCTCTTAAATATAACCTTGTGACTATGGAATTACCGTACTACAGATATGTGCCCGACCCAGTTCTTGAAAATGGTCGTGTAACATTGTACTGGGATCGGTCTATTATCACTGACAGGACTATTGTTGCCAATAAACCTGATATAGTGGTAATAGACCGATTAGAGCGCCGAGTAATGATTGTAGATATCACCATTCCCCATGACGACAATCTCTTAAGGGCTGAAAAAGAAAAACAAATGAAGTATTTGGATTTGGCCCATGAGGTGGTCGACATGTGGGATGTGGATTCGGCAATCATTGTGCCGATAGTCATATCAGCCCATGGGTTGATTGCAAAGAGCCTCGATCAACACCTTCAGAGGCTCACGTTAGGCAGCTGGATTAAGGGCCTAATGCAGAAGGCAGTCATTCTTGACACGGCACGTATTGTGAGGAGGTTTCTATCTCTGGAACCCTAACCACCGATAGCTTGGTCCCTGTACTCGATACCGGTGGGACACTATTTTTTATATTTTTAAATATATATATTTTTTTATAATAATGTATTTAAAAATGTAATTTATATGTTTTATAGATGTTAATAAAGAGAATAATAATAATAAATCTTTATTTCGGAACAGGTAACACAGGTTTACAAATAAATGGGTTCGATAATGACTGCAGTAGTTAAAAACTGTGGCACAGTCATTAACGCCCTCCAGGAGACAATCGGGTGTATGTTCCACTAGTTTAATGCTAATTTTTTATTAAATAATACGACTATAAACAATAAAATTAAACCAAAGAAAAAGTGCTTGAGTAAGCTTGCGAGTGATTGTGTATGTGTGTGTGTGTGCGTGTGTGTGTGTGTTTGTGTGTTTGTGCAAATAACATTTGTTCTTTACCAGATCGAAGTGAGAAAATTCTCGGTTTCACTGTACGTAGACAAGACAATGTAACCATTTAGTAACACGTGAGTTACGTTTTCACTTCTGACGTGCAGTCCTACGACTGACTGTTTTTTTTTAATTTATAACACAAATTTCTTAGCTTTCTGCACTTCTACATATAAAACCTACATAAACATACGTTTTTAGAAATGACAGGTCATGGAGGTAAATTATTAAAAATATGTTCGTAATAATATAATAACCCCTTAGTAATATCATAAACAGATGGTCAATTTTATTATTCATCGTTTGAGGTTCAATTTTTATTAAACCGCTGTTCACACTATTCTAAGAACTGGTTGATAATCTTACTCATATTATAGGTAAATGTAAGTTTGTTTGTTTACGCATTGACGTTTATTGCTTACACACGTTAGGGGCCTCTGTAGCCCGGGGGTCCCGTATCATTGATACGGCTGATACGGAGGTAGCTACGCCCCTGCGGCTGCGCCTTAAGTACTTAACCGATCATCATGAAATTTAACTTACACGTTGTCAGCGGTAAAGAAATTATGATAAGTACATTTAATCCAGGAAAAAGTATTGTTCAATCAACTGAAGAACCTGAATTTATTGACAAAATGGAAAATATAGCAAAAGCTATAAAAACATAATAAATTTCCCCATGTTCCCTCGTAACTACTAAACGACTGAACTTATTTTGATAAACAAGTCGTTAGATTCGTCTTTATTGTAGTAGTGCGAGTATCTGAATATATTAAAACACAAATGGCGGAATTTTGGCGCCAAATGTTTGTTTTTTACCTTTCGAGTGGGGCATCAAAATGATCAAAAAATATACATATACAACTATGTATTTAGTTGATATTGTTAAAGCAGTCGAGTTTTTAAATATTTACTTTTTAATTTAATTTTTGGTGATAAGGCGTAAGATCCTCATGGATGTCCTCCGCCTTTGGGGGGTTAAGGGGTCTGTCAGACTCTTACCGACTAAAAACCACCCCGGTGTTCCGCTACTTGCCTATGATCGGGGGAGCGCATCGAGCATTGCATTCTTCCGCAACCCCCGATAGGCATTGACCCGTCTCACCCTAGACGGGTCCCGTCACCCGGTGCGACCATCACACGTCGGCCGCACTCCTCTGAGAGCGCGCAAGGAACACTGCAGACTGTTCGGGCGACGACTTCCCCAAAAAGTTTCGTCCCCAGGCCGCTTCCTAAGGTGGCCGGAGATCATTAAACGCCCTCCGGCGCCGGTGCGTCTGCTGCGGGCAGAGAGAGTCATATTCCGCTCTTTCTCCCGTTCCGCCGCCTCCTTTGCTGACATCACCTCCTCGCAGAAAGAGGCGACGGCGTTCCATGCACTCTCGCTCAGAACCATGGCCAGAAAGAAACACGGTTGGGAGCGAGAAATACAGTTGGGAGCTAATTAAGTCTTCCTCGAGTAAACAGTCCTAGCCTAGTTTTAGTTTTTAATATATTTATTGTTTGTGTGTGGCGTTCAGATTGTCAGATTCCCTATGTTGTTTTATTTGTACTAGAGATCGCGTGGTGGTCGAATTTCGACCATGGTTTATTTCATTTGCCAATATTACTTGACCTGTCATTGTATAGACTTTTGTACCATGACAGGTCAAAATATATACTGGACACTCATAGCTGTATGTACCCGTTTTTGCATTTTTTTTAACTTTGTAGCAAATATTGTTCAAAAATTTTAGCATTCGTCACTTCTTCTCTGTATAAACTATAAGCGTGCGAAATTTCATTCTCCTCCGTCCGCCTAATTTTCGTAAAAAGGGATCCAAAGTTTTCACTTCACGTATTAATATATAGATAAGAGATCGCGAGGTAGTCTAATTTCGACCATAATTCATTAAGTTTGGTTTTGTTTTTGGTTTATTTTAATGGCCAGTATAACTTGGCCTATCATTGTAAGACTTACTTACCATCATACCATGACAGGACAGGTCACACATATATTTGAACGTGTGTAATTTAATGTAGCTGTTTTCACGTAATTTTTAAATTGTAACACAAATTGTTTAAAAATTTTAGCTTTCTGCACTTCTTCTATACATAAACGTTGAGTCTTCCAAATTTCACGCGTTCTTCATTCTTGCGGTCGCAAAATTTTCCTAAAAGTGCATACAAAAAAATATCTTCACTGAGGTATTAATATATAGATAGATCTATGTTTAAGTCTATCTACAAAATAGTCTGCTACGGTGGTGGTAATTACATGTTACACACCATCTTTCAACAAAACTTCAATTGTAGCGAGCGAAGCCGCATGACACTGTAAGACAATCAATTTGTGTATAAAAACGAGTTGACCGCCATATTAGGTCATCTGTCAGTCAGTTGTGTTCGCGCGGTCAACGCGCATGCGTGTACTAGTGTTTACAAACATTTCACAAACTATTTTAATAAGTAAGTCCAATTATTTATTATTAATTTAACGTTTAGTAATCTTTATTTAGCGTTTTACGAATTGTTTTAATAAAATAATCCTTGAATACGTTCGTTTTCATTGTTAAATGAAATGAGTTGATCGGAGGTTTTGATTTTTTTTATTTGTAGCAAGGTCAAAGATCTTTTGATAAAGCCAAGATAAAGAAGTTAAAGTAATACCTTTTAACTATGATTTTATAAATATACCCTGTTTCTCAGAAACGGCTCTTACGATATGAATGAGATCTACTTTTACATGTTCCTAACACGCTTTTTTCAACAAACGGTACGTGCCTATATTAATTTATTAACTCGCGACAACAATATTGTCACTGGGGCCATCTATAAATTACGTGACACGAATTTCATTATTTTTAGACCCCTCCCCGTCCTTGTTACAGGTGGCCACATTTGTGGAACCAATTTTCCACCCAGAGCAGTTCTAAAATTATTATTTTTTAGTAAAAGTGTAGTAGCGGATGTAGTCTTTCGTTTACAGATAATGTTTTGTGTTTAATACTTTAGATTTAGACATGTGACGTCACGAAGCTTATGACCCACCCCTTGTCAGACAATGACACACTTCGTTGACCCCCTCCCCCTTAACGTGTGACGTAATTTATGGATGGCCCCTAATCACTAGCAAAACAATAGAGCTACATTATTAATTAGTACATACATACACACATACACTCACACATGTAAGGGGTGGGCTCTTCGGGGAAACACCCACAATTTGCCAATTTAAATTTGGTCAAATTTTTGTCAAAATTCAAATTTATTTATTTGCAGAAAAGTCGGCACAGAAAGATGTTTAAATACTATTATTGATACAAATAATCCTTATCCTTACTATATATATATATTTAATATTATAAATGCGAAAGTAACTCTGTCTGTCTGTCGCCCTTTCACGCCAAAACTATTAACCGATTTAAATGAATTTTTTTACACAGATAGTCTAGCGCATGAGAAAGGACATAGACTACTTGTAGGCTTAGGCTGTACGTGACAATGAGTCATGCTTTTACGTGCGTGCAGCCGACTTTCATCAATTTATACGACGTTATCACGTCAAAAATACAATCGGCTTGAATGAATCTAATCTAACCATAGTACAAACTTGATTTTTTTCAACGTTCTATTTAAATCTTGTATGATGATACGAAACCCTTTGCGTGCGAGTCCGACTCGCATTTGGCCGGTTTTTTAATCCTAATATTAGGCAGAGTAATTGCAAAAACATTGTAAATATATACATACACACATGAGTTTTGTACACACAATGTCATCAACTGCATACTTCTTCTTGTGCTTCTGTGTGTATTATGCTTGTGGGTATGTCGTTCCCGTATCGCTCTTTTCAGCAATCAAAAGCGATGTATCTCTGACATTACTCTGTCCGTCTGCTATAGACGTAAAGGCCGTGAAATAAGCAATTGACGAATTCTAGTTTAAAACTGTATAAAAAACGGTACCTAAATGATATTTATTAAGTAAAAGTCGCTGTCAATGACACCTAAATTAAAACTGTGGACTGGTTTGTATTGATATTTCAAATCGTTTTGTCAAAAATATATACAGTTGTGTTGAAGTTGTGTTGAATTCTATTTTCTAACACGTTTTTATGGCTTCACTAGCTGCACCCCGCGGTTTCACCCTCGTAAGTCCCGCTGCCGTGGGAATATCGGGATAAAAAGTAGCCTATGTGTTAATCCAGGTTTCTAGCTATCTACATACCAAGTTTCATCGCAATCGGTTCAGTATCTTTTGCGTGAAAGAGTAACAAACACCCATACATCCTCACAAACTTTCACGTTTATAATATTAGTTTTTTTATGAGATATTATTAATAAGTTAAGAATAAGTTTTCTTTTTAATTTACAAAGTATTTATTAAGTTTCTGACATACTGCTAATAAATTTTGTCAGCTGTGTGTCAATTTTGTGCCTAAAGCTAATCATTTTTGAGTTTTCAACGTCCTCCGTTTAAAAAAACAGATATAATATCTTATTATAATAGTTTTGAATGCCTTTATCAGAATTCACAGGTTATTAATACATCTAAAAAGATATATTGGCGCCAATTCTGTTATTAATCTTAGTAAACTATTTTTATACTATGTACAACTTTGTTTTATATATTACTAGCTGACCCGACAGACGTTGTCTTGTCTTAACTATGAATATTGAATTCGAATTGGTATAAAAATTGATAAAAAAAACAATCCAAAATCATAGTTCCGACCGATGCATCTGTTTTAAACGATATTTGCAGCGCGCATTCTGTTAATCGCGCCAACTGTCAAACGACTGACAGTTATGTATGTCAAAAGCGCTGTGGTAAACGTTGTCCTGCCGGAACGTAAAAATTATTTTTTCTGTAACCCTATTACAGCGCCATCTACCGGGTCCAATTGTAAATCTAAACCATTCTCGAATCGAAAAACCAAAAACGAATACGTAACATTTTAAGTGATGACATCACTGTGCGCACTTGAGCAGTTGTACGATATGGTTTTACGAGTTCATAATTCAGACACGTAATAATATCAACATAGAGCAATGCTCTAATTATTACATATTAGCATATTATGTACTTGTTTCTTGTTGGTTAATCATATCTAGGGTTGCCAGCTGTAATAATTTTTGATGCCAAGGCCAATAGATTACTAAAAAATTTGTTTAAACAGGTTTAGTTTTATTTTTCCGTCTGGAAACCCCCAGTGGTCATCACCTCACTTGAGCGAACGGTTCACGGTTCATGTTCTACGTTCTTTTCGCTATATATAAATATATTTAATGAATTGAATAATTTGTTTCAAAAAATGGTAAATATTCGGGAAAAAAATTATATTGTTAAAATTCGAAATTAAAATTGCGCCATCTGTTGCCAAAAGTTGCCCGAACTAAAATATGAATAACTAGTATACAATCAAGATTAAATTTAAAATAGTATCGCGTAGAATCAAAATATGGCGTAAACAAAATAATTCAACTCGCGGTCAGAATTTTTCGTTGCGATAACACTTTTTCCGGTTTATTATTTACTGTTGTTTACCAATGGTCCATAATTAGTTCGGGCAACTTTCACAGATGGCGCAATTTTAATTTCCATTTTTTACAGTATTTACTATTTTTTAATACATTTTATCCAATTCATATTATTTATATGACTAGTAAAAGGAACTTTGTTTCAGCCAGGTGTCGAACACCAAAGACACCTCACGCGTTTTTTGAAGTGAAAACTTCTTTAGCGGCGTTGTGCACTTTTTGGGATGGGTAAAAAATGTTAAACACGCGTCAGGACACGTGACCTGATCGAAAATTCGTAAGACGGAGCCACTCGCGTCAGGACACGTGAACTGAAGACGGACCCGAGTTTCTTATATTTAAAAAAATAGTTTTACGCCATTTGTCGATTCTGCGCGATACTAATGTAGTTTGATATATACTTATGTATTATATGGTATAGATCCACTAGAGGGCGCTAATCTAAACATTGAGTTTTGTCAGCTCCTTATTAATTAATCTTTAAAAATGTGTTTTCACTTCTGACGTGCAGTCCTACGACTGATAGTTTTTTTTTAATTATTTGTTGTTAAAGCAGCTACATAAAATACATTCTGTAAAATATTTAACTATTCACCTATACGGTACATGAAATACAGCCCGCTGACAGACAAACGGACAGCAGAGGCTTAGTAACAGGGTTCCGTCGGCAACTTTTGGCTACCAAACCCTAAAAATAACACTACACTGATGTCCGTTTCTTGCAACGAAAATCTTACAGTCTGTAAGCAAATCGTTTCTTGATTATATAGGAACCGGGCATAATAGTCCTGGTTTAGTAAGTTCTTTTCTCAGTGTCCCTCGTCAGACAGACCCAATTCAAGCAGACATCATCTGTGCACTACAGATGAAACACAATTTGACAGTGTCATAAGCCATCCCTAATACCTTCTTACTTACCCAAGGTGAGGTTAAGATCATTCCTAGTTACGTGACTAATGTATGTTTGTATGTGAGCGCGTAACTAGGAAACTGGTTACGAAATAATAGACGCTTTTTCCTTTATGAGATAATTAATGGTTTCCTTTTTCCGTTTAACGCTCTGTCGGCCATATTTTGTCGTCTGTTTTACCTCTTTAGAAATATTCAACAACTTGTAGAATTCTGATGTCGACTGATTGTAAAATGTAGCTCAATTGTCTAGTTATGTATTATTTATTGAAGTGAAAACTTCTTTAGGCACGTTTGTGCACTTTTGCTATGGGGAAAAAGTACTGAACTCGTGACCGTCACGCCAATAATATATATATAAATCCACTAGAGGGCGCTAATCTAAACATTGAGTTCTGTCAGCTCCTTATTAATTAATGTCACCAACCTGTTAATGTGATATTTTAAGTTCGTCGTTTCGTTTCAGTTTTCACTTCTGTTGGCAGTCCCATGACTGACTATTTTTTTTAATATTATTATTTAAACTAAATGCACATAAAGAACAAAAGCGGGCTTAATGACTAAGACATTCTCTGCCAGTCACCTTCATGGTGATGCAGAAAAAACAGGAAGTAAATGCATTAAAAATACTTTATAGTTTATTAAATGCAAACTAAATATCAGACAAACAATATTTAAATACATGTTCAGAATGAAATACACATCATAAACATACATACAAATATGTACACAAACATAATATTATGTACATATAGAAGGTGTATTTGAAAATAAAACAAATGTGTTTAGTAAACGAAATTTGCTTAAAACATAAATTAAAAATTTAAAATGCAAATCCTTCAACGATTACAAAAGAGCTGATGATCTTCGAACGGCTGAACAGATTTTCTTGAATTGTATCTAAGAACACACGAAAAAAAAAAACAGTCGGTCGTAGGACTGCACGTCAGAAGTGAAAACATAACTTCACAATGTATTTGCATATACATACACACACATTTGTACATTTATATAATTAGGTTAAAAATAAAAAGTATATAATAACATATCTAAATGTATACATAGGGTACACTGGAAGTTCTGCGCTCCTGGCCGCTCATTAATGTTTGAATTTCGAATATTATATTTTTTTTAAATATAAGAAACTCGGCTCCGTCTTACTAATTTTCGATCAGGATCAAGTGTCCTGAAGCGAGTTTAACATTTTTTACCCATCCCAAAAAGTGCACAACGCCGCTAAAGAAGTTTTCACTTCAAAAATCTGTCAAATTGACAATCTCCTTTTTGAAGTCGGTTAACAAACAAACCCACTATAGCATTTATAATAACTAGAGATCGCGTGGTGGTCGAATTTCGACCATGGTTTATTTCATTGGCCAATATTACTTGACCTGTCATTGTATAGACTTTTGTACCATGACAGGTCAAAATATATACTGAACACTCATAGCTGTATGTACCCGTTTTTGCATTTTTTTTAACTTTGTAGCAAATATTGTTCAAAAATTTTAACATTCGTCACTTCTTCTCTGTATAAACTATAAGTGTGCGAAATTTTATACTCCTCCGTCCGCCCAATTTTCGTAAAAAGGGATCCAAAGTTTTCGCTTCACGTATTAATATATAGATAGTTTAGATTCTTGAACTAAATTTAGTTTAGTTTTAAATATGATTATTTCTTTCTTGTTGCAGAATGAGGGTCCTTCAAATTCTACTGCTGGTTGCAGCAGCAGTATGCATCAGCGCCCGAACAGCCATTCGCCAGGAGTCAGTGTCAGCTCACATCACTTCTCTGACTGACAAGGTCAGTAACTATCTTCTTATTTAGAATAGAAAAGAATAGAAGGACTCGTGGCTAAGTGGTCATCCAACCTAAGACTGACCGTCTTAGGTTGGATGACCATTCTTAACACATCGAGACCCCTCCGTGCCAGGGAGAGCACGTTAAGCCGTCGCACTATGGGCCCAACCGGTATTTTCCATCTCAAAAATCGATAACTCTGTTGTTTTGTGATGTTTCGCCTTGAAATTTTTTTCACGTATTAATGAATATCTAGGCAATAAAAGCAATTAAACATCATAATTTTAAAAATTATATATTTTTCGTAAAAAAATGACAAAGCAAAAATTATACAGTTATAATAAAATAGCAATAAAAGTTACACTTTCACTTAAAAAAGTTTAAAACTAAATTATTATTATTATTAAACAAACATACAAATAAATTACATGATAAAAAAATTAAAATGATTAGCGCATATCCTGTTCATCACTTTCTATTTCCAACAATTCTTTATCTTCATCAAACAATTCTTTGGATATTAGAAAACTGGGTTTATTTAAACTAGATATATAAGGATCAGATGTATATAACAAAATACGCAGAACGTCTTCGTTTGTTGCTGATCTGGAACACTTCCTAGCGTGATGTAACCTATATTTCTTGTAATCTTAATTTTGGGCTTCCTGGGCATCTTCGGATAATTGTCCTATAGGCAAAACTGCGTAATGATCTATTATTTTAGCACCATGTATAAGTACTTTATGGACCGAAGATGGCATGTAGTACCAGTTATATTTGCTTACGTATAATTGCGCGGTTATCAGTGTATACTGGCCGAATTTTTCTGCGTTTATAGGGAATCCCGATGATATGGTTTGAAGAATCACATAATCTCTTGATTAATTCTTCATCAATTCCGGTTATCCCTGCAGAACATTGGTAATTTTGGAAAAATCTCCTTGCTGTATTTCCGTCATTGCTATTACCGGAACCTTGACGTGGTTTATCAATGTGCAAACCAAGCACTTCTCGGAAACGTTTTTGGACATATTTTTTGTCTTCTTTAAGTTGCTTGTTTTCTGGAGTTGTTGCTGACCACTTCTCAAAACCCAAATTGTAAGAAATATGGAGGATCGTCTCCATAAATCAATCCGTATTTAAGTGCATCTTTATTTTCAACTCTTATTGTAACTTTTAAAAGATCATTCATTTGTCTGGGAGGTGCTCCACAAACAGTGTAGGTAGCACTGGATGATGTGTTCGTTAACACTTGAGCAACTTTCCCATCAATCATTGTCATAAACAGTTCATGTTTAACTTCGATGACTTTGTCGTCAATTGCCACAAGAGTTGGAATCAATTGATTAATTTTGGCTTCAATTTCACTGACAACCGCTGTAGTTTTTTCGGGTGTTTCTTTTGCAAATTCTAATGAAATTGGTCTGCAATATCTAACAGATGAGCAAGTAGGGTCCTGCCATATAACTGCAGAAGTTTCTTCGTCTACTAGTCGCAGTGGTACAAGGGACACTATAAACAAATTAGCATCCGATATTTGTTCGTTTTCTTCAGGTAGAGTTTGTTTATACTCACTTTGCCCAGAGGATCCATCACATCCCCATTTAGTGAACAGCTTGAGACGATTGTGGTTTGTCGATCCTGGCTTTATCTTTATAATACGGACAGACTGTATGGTCTAAGAGATCTTGCAGATTGATTTTTGCGCTTAAATTTGTCACCGTTATACTAGATGCAGGCGGATAGCAAGCCTTTTCTGCTTCACTTAGTATTTGATACGAAGGCAAAACAGAACTTAAATTCTTATCAACGAGCCTTTTTCTTAGGTACGCATATTGGGCTTTGGTTAGATTTGTTTCAATACACATACTCAATGCCTCTTCTTTTGTAAAAGAAAGTGCATTATCTGGATTGATTATGTTTTGTAGAATTACTTTTTTCTCTTCTTTTTCCTTATTTCTGATAATAGTCACAATTGACGCTTCGTCATTTTCACCCATAGATCGTAAACCTTACACATAAGCGTTACGGACATGTCCCATTCCATACTCCTGGACATGTTCCATATTTTTGCGTTTCTTTGTGTTTTCCGAACACTCGTCATATGGTTTTGTTGGTCTACCACGATCACTAGAAGAATTCAAGCCAGAATTTTGAGATGTTGAGGTACTGCAAGAATTCAATGTTACTTTAAACTCACCGTTTAACCAATTTGAGTATAGACTCTCGAACCTGTCTTTCTTTCTTTGAGCTTTCGTCCATTTCTGGTTGCAACTTGATGTTAGATTTTTTTGAATATTCTCTATTACAGTGTTAACGTCAGTTTCCGATAATTGAAAGTTGTTCAACAAATATTGTCTGAGGTCTGAAGTACTTTTCCCTCTTATTATTTGATCACAAAGATCGCGTCGAACACAAACGAATTCACTCATTGTTAGATAACATATGTTTTTTGTCTGTTAATTGATATTGAAAAGAAGTATCTGAACACATTGATGAATGAATGCTGAAAACACGGGTATATAAAGGACCAATATTTTGATGCCTTGTGCAAAAACCGTGGGACAATTGATTATGATAGTTCTCATCGAAATAGTGTAATAATTACTGATTGTAATAAATTACCGCAACAGATAAATATAACTTCCGCAGCAATATAGTTTATCATACTTGTGGTTAAGGTGGTCACCGCTAACAAAAGTGCCAAGGGAAGATTCTTGTAGTCTATTTAGTTGTTAATGTATGCTTCTATCATAGAAATGAAAAAAAAAAACAAGATAGATATCAAAATATAATAATTAAATATTTCATTAAATTAAATAAAAAATTTCATAGTAAAAAAGGAGACCCGTAATTTTCGGATTTTTTTTTTTCCCCCGATTGACTGATTGATTTTTTTTTATTCTCATATTACTGAATAGGTAAGGTCTCTAATAGAGTGATAAACTTGACACTGGCAGCCTTCGGCAACAAGGAAGACTCCAATTGAAATAAACGAAATCGAAATTTTCTTTACTTCACTACAAAATAAATAAATAAATAAAACAATTATTTCTTTTACAAAAACTGAACGTGGTTGCAAAGTGTACATTTTAAGCTATCTAATGATGTATAACACTAAAATGCTTCCTATGAAAACTTCCGAATAATTTTGTGTTGAACTTCCTTAACGGTAATTTAATTGGCATGAAAATAGTTTTGCCCAATGTTTGAGGTTCACTTTATAAACGTAAAACTAAGTTATTTTTTTTTTGTAATTAATTCGCAAGTTCCATCCTTTGAGAGTATAAAACTATAAAAGGATCTATGAATTTACGACTTTCGTCAAAACCATTTTTGAGATGGTAAGTACTGTTTGGTCCCATAGTGCGTCGGTCCCGATTACCGTACGAACATCTGTGGCATTCGTTGCGGGTAGTTGGAGCCTTAAAAAGTCCGACAACCTGATCTAACTACAGAACTTCGATATCGCCTAGTACTTGGGTTGTGGAGGTCTGATGGCAGTCGCTTCACGTAAAATATCGAAGTTCGGCGTTTCGTAGTTAGACTGAAAGCCGACCCCAACTTAGTTGTGAGAAGAGAATAGAAATAGACTATTGTATACTAATTTAACACGGTGGTAGCTTATTGGCTAAGGCGTCGGTCTTGCGATCAAGGGAACGCGGGTTCGAACACCGCACTGTATTTAACTAGCCTGTTGCTTAGTGATTCTGCCTGCTGAGCCAGAGGTTGTGGGTTTGATTCCCATCCAGGACATATTATTGTGTGATGAGCATGATCATTGTTGTGTGTGTATGTATTTAGTAATATATAAGTATATTTATCAGCAGTCTGGTTTCCATAGTATAGGCTCTGCCTAGTATGGGATCAGACGACCGTGTGTGACACAAAATCCCTCTGTGAAGATCCAAAACACACAGCCCCAAAAAATTTTTTTAAATGAAAAAAAAAATTATAAACTTGATTCTTTATGAACTCCTGATCACAAAGCAATAAATGGTGTCTTGTTGCTAACTTTTCATAGAGTTCGCTCCTCTACAATAGATTTTATCAACGCTCGCCGCTCTCAAAATAAACTCGCGCCAAATAGTTCGATAAACATGTCAGTTCAACTGTCATTAACTTCGAACACACGTTTCTGAACAGACCAATTCAAATTCTTGTTCTCAATATACAAATAAAATTAAGTGCCTTTCGTTTATAAACTATTCACTTCAGAACCAGAGAGTGCTTGACCGATATTATATATTTTTTTTGCTATGGGGAAAAAGCACTGAACTGGTGACCTAAACTAATCACGTCACATCACGCTAATAATACATATATAGATCCACTAGAGCGCGCTAATCTAAACATTGAGTTCTGTCTATATAGCTCCTTATTAATTAATGTCACCATCTTGTTAATGTGACGTTTTAAGTTCGTCGTTTCGTTTAAGTTTTCACTTCTGTCGCCAGTCCCATGACTGCCTATTTTTTTGTACGTTTTTAAGGCTTGAACAAAACACATGTACTTAATTCACCTCATTTTTGCAATAATGATTTCTGATTTAGGAAAAAAGTTTGGGTTTGCCGCAATCGGGTTAAAAATAGATAGCAAAATTTACTTAACAGACAGAAAATGTAATAAAATAGCCACAGAGATGCTGGCACGTTCAACCAGTGCGGTGATAATATAAACATTTCTTACCTTTCAACTGACAACTGGATCGCAATGCGCTATTTAGTAAAACATCTGGTAAATGTCTTTGGTCTAATATTAGTCTAGTCATAAATTTAAAATACCCTCGACTCGAAAATTCATTCAACGATTAGAAAAGAGCTTATAATCTTCGAATGGCTGAAAGGCTTCGAAAGGCTCGATCAAGTCATCTTTTAAACAAATAAAAACTCACTTAAATCGGTCCATTCGCTTGGGAGCTACGATGCCGCAGACAGACACGTCTAACTTATAACATCCTTCTTATTGCGTCGTGGGTTAAAAATGGTAAATATTGATTTTTGGATTGGTCTCGTTTTTATCCTGATCCCGTAAAAACTACTACTTACTAAGACTCCACTGTCCATGTCTGTCTGTCACCAGGCTGTATCTCATGAACCGTGACAGCTAGACAGTTGAAATTTTCACAGATGATGTATTTCTATTGCCCTTATAACAACAAATACTAAAAACAGAATAAAATAAATATTTAAGTGGGGCTCCCATACAACGAACGTGATTTTTTTACCGTTTTTTGCTCGGTATTTGTAGACGCTTGAAATATTCACAGAATATTATAGTGTCTAATATTGTATAGGTAATGGTACGGAACCCTTCGTGCGCTAGTCCGACTCGCACTTGGCCGGTTTTTAGTTACTTTTTTGTCAATAACAAAGCACAAAAGATAAAAGTTTCAACTTTCAGCTATTACAGCGAGATAAATTGAACTATTATTGCTAAATAACATCGTACGTAAAGTCTTCGATCATGGTAAACTTGATCTAAGGGTAAAGTAGTTTTACGGGGTTAGCAACTTTTACGATATTTTGGGCCAAAGTAACACTCCACGGCCAATGTATACCACCCTCGCGGTTATACATTATTCTACTATTAAATTTTCGCGTTCAAAATCAAAATCAACATTATTTATTTCAAGTACTCGTAAACCCTTTATAGGTATTTTTGAATTGTCAGGAGGAGTCAGTCAGTATAAGTCGGTCGTGAAGTTAGTTGCCTGTTCCAAAACGTAGATCTTATGGAGAAGAACATGTTTTTTTTTTAAACTTGTTACATTGCTTCTAAATGCCATTTAATGTGAGGACAATGTAACATAATATTGTTCTAAATTGAAAAAGAAAATCACAGAGCTGCTAGGCAACAAAGAAAATTAACTTAATACTTGTGACTACACAATTCTCAAATGTATAATTCAATTTTTTCTAATTAACAAGAAATAAAAAGCGTATCCATGCGTTCCATGATATTATTATGTACTAGCAACCCGCCGCGGCTTCGCACGGGTACAAATTATACACCTAAACCTTCCTCATGAATCACTCTGTCTATATTAGTGAAAACCGCATGAAAATCCGTTCAGTAGTTTTTCAGTTTATCGCGAACAGACTGACAGACGCGGCGGGGGACTTTGTTTTATAATATGTAGTGATATGTAGTGAAGATTTTTATAATTTGTTTTTTTTTCATCATTAGCTCAGCTACATGATATGATGATGATTCTAAACGCAAAAACCTCATAAAGTAATGAAAAGTAAACAGAAACACTATTCGTTCCTACAATTTTCGAGGGTTTCTCTCAATTTTATCAGGATCCCATCATCAGATCCTGACTTCCTTGACATGGGACCACCCTTGATGTACCCTATCTAACAAAAAAGAATAATCAAAATCGATCCAGCCCGCCAGCCGCTCTGCTCCCGCTTTTTAAGTCTGTGATATCTTCTACGATATTCATTTTAATAATATGCTGGAAAGTGCAATTTTGATCTACATGAAATGCACAACGTATCTAATGTATTTAATTGGATAAGGAATAATACTGTATTGTTTAAAATAGTTTGATAAATAACCCATAATTTTTTTGTAATATGTAAAAGATAAAAATGGTTACTGTGGGTTATCCTTAGGAGATAAACATATACCATCGCGGACTTTTTTATTGATATTTTTAAGATATACAATTCCATTAATTTGATCTATCTCGTAAGGTTTAGCCAGCGTTTGCAATGTAAGCGCACAAAAATATGTTACGACATGACATTACAAATCTTTAAATTTCTCGACTTTTCTCTGCAATAATATGCATGTATACTACATATAAACCTTCCTCTTGAATCACTCTGTCCATTGGTGAAAAACGCATGAAAATCCGTTCAGTAGTTTTTCCGTTTATCGCCAACAGACAGACAGACGCGGCGGGGGACTTTGTTTTATAATATATAGTGATAATTGTTATTTGCCTCGCTAGATTAAATCTGTAATATCTTCGAAAATATTCATTTAAATTGCATGCTGTAAAGGGCCATATTGATCTATATTAAATGTACAATGTATTTAAGGTACTTAATTGGATAAGGATTAATGCAGTATTGCTTAAAATCGCTTCGTGAGTAAGCCATTATTTCTCGTAAAAAGTAAAGGATATAAAATGGTTATTGTGGATTATCCCTAAGATATAGACATATACCATCGCGGACTTTTTTGTAGACCTTTTTCAGGTGTACAATACTGTGGTACATTATTTTGATCTATCTCGTAGGGTTCAGCCAGCGTTTGCAATATAAGCGCAAAAAAATGTGTTTATTTACGACATCACATTAGAAACGTCTAAAATTATCAGTGTTTCTCTACTATATTATGCATGTATTATACATATAAACCTTCGCCTTGAATCACTCTATCTATTGAAAAATACCGCATCAAAATCCGTTGCGTAGTTTTAAAAATCTAAGCATACATAGGGACAGACGGACAGCGGAAGCGACTTTGTTTTATACTATGTAGTGATTTACACGGGAAGTAACGCGGTCACGAAATAGGTATTACAGGATATTACATACCTCTGAATTGCCTGACGTTTCGACCAGGTTGCACTGGCTGTGGTCACAAGTAGGCCACAAGCCAACCTATACCTATTTCGTGATCGCGTTAATGCCCGTGGAAATACATTATTCTATTTATTCCATTCGCAATATCGCAAGACTAATATGTAATATATTATCCAGACAGCTGGCAGGCCTCAAATTAATTTCGATATGTTTAATATCGCAGTAATAACCACATTACATCGTAAATAGTTTTTTATCGGTAGATACTTGAACTCAAGTGGCCATTATATATTACAACAAGATAAATTCTAAACATAAACAAAGTATTGGTTTTAGTACCTACCTAATATTTTGTAAGTTATCAGATATATACCGCGTGTGTATATTTTAAACTGACGAAAAAAAGGAGGTTCTCAATTCGACCATATATCTTATATTATATATTTATTTTTTATATATGTTCAGCCCTCTCTCCATTTTTTTATGAACCGATTTTGATTATTCTTTTTTGTTAGGGTATACCTCAAGGGTGGTCCCATGTCAAGGAAGTCTGGATCTGATGATGGGATCCTGATAAAATTGAGAGAAACCCTCGAAAGTTGTACATTAGTACATACGACTCAAAATAAGTTTATATAAAATTTGATAGTTTATGTAAATAAGCTCAATACTTTAGACTTAAAAGGTTTATTTATTTTTTGCTTTTAGTTCTTTTCCTCGCTTTAATTTTTTGTTAAAAAGATTTTTATACTTCTTTTCGTTGGTTTAATTTTTTGTTAAAAGATTTTTATTAGTGGTCCGTAACTCTCTGCACATTTCCTTCACTAAAGTATTTGGTAACAAAAACTCAACGCCAACGCCGTAAATATAATATGGGTATCAGCTGACCTTAATTTTCACCCCACGAGACGGCGCGCCCTAGCGGCAAGGTCACGCAATAACAATAAAATAGCTCACCCTAATGGATTGGCTTTTTGTTATTGTAAAGGTCACGATGACGATAACTTGGTACCGGACTAGATGATATCATGGTAAGGGAGCAGCCATTATTGGGTTTTATTTTTTATATATTATAGGGGGCAAACGAGCAGACGGGTCACCTGATGTTAAGTGACTACTGTCGCCCATGGACACCGAGCACCAGTACCAGCTTCTCCCTCTTGACCGCATTCATGGGAGAGCGACTCGAATCGTCGATTGCCAGGATATTTCAGATCGGTTTGTCCCCTTGGCGTTGCGTAGAGATATAGCTTCACTCTGCGTTCTTTATCGCATGTATCATGGGGAGTGCTCCGAGGAATTGTTCGGACTTATACCGGCCGTAACGTTTCGCCATCGTTCAACGCGACAAAACTTTCAACCCAATCACCTGGATAATTGGCAACCACCAAAAAGGGAGGAGTTCAATAATGGCAAGGCCAAGGCGAACCACAATCAGTACACTACAGACGTGAACGTTATTAGTGCTTTTAATTTAGAAAAACGTCAACGTCTCAAGTCTCAAGTCTCACGTCAACTTTTGAGCGATATTAGTACCGTAACATTGTGTTATGTTTCTGTTTAAGTTTAAAAAATAAATGTAGTCCTTTGAAAACTATAGCGGATGCTCTCAGGAGTATCCAATAATTACGTAAGCTCAAAACGTTGAGGGATCCAGTAAAATGTCATTGAAACATGAGTGATAATCTCACGTTAACTTTTGAAGAATATTAGTATAAGTACCTTAACGTTATACTATTTTTCGTTTTTCCAAAAATAAATTTAGTATTTATGTACCTAATTACTACAGTATAAATCTCACGTGAGAGGGAGGGACAGTCTTAACAAATATTATAAAATGTCAGAATTGATCGCATCCAAATAAAAAAACTACGTAATTTATAGATGCTCCTTAAGGCAAACTACATAACTAAAATCTAAATAATTAAAGTTATATGTTTCATCAAGTCATTTTAAACTACATATAGATGAAATTCCTAATAAATGGAAGTGGGAAATAGGTTTGGTACAACTTTGTATTAAATATATAACAAGGTATGACGTCATACCTTACTGTTGTCAAATCATTCACTGTTAACATTGACAAATAAATAAAAAACAAACTTTAAAATAAAAACAAACAAATTGCCTGAATACATAAAGACATAAGTTCAATATTTTTTGTCTATTTCAGGATGCCAGGAGTAAAGCGAGGGTCCACCCAGCTTTCGCAAACGCTGGTCGTCAAGCTGGTGTTGAAATTTGGAGGATTGAGGTTAGTGACACCTGTTGTTGAGTACCAAGAACTTATCTAAAGTAAGTTTTCTGTTCAAAATGTTTGAATATAACAGATTTGAATAGAATTTGTGGAAGGAGGAAAGGCCAAGTTCCAACTGATTGGGCGGACTGATTGGGCAGTATCGGTAATTGTCCCAATGTAAAGGCTAAGAATCACAGCAGGACTTCCAGAACTACTGTGGAATCAGCCTTCTAAGTGTCTGTATGTCGATGGATGGACGGATGATAAAATTTGAGATAAACAGGCCGGATTTTGAAAGGGAATGGGACGTACGTATCAAGTATTTTCCTTGCGCTGCGTGGCGAAAATTATCTGGCCAAAAACCAGAAGATATTTTGCGCCTTCGTAGATCTGGATCTAAGGAGGAGAGGAGAAATGAGTTATGGAAGGTATTATCCATGTATGGGGTGGACAATCGTCTGATATGAGCTCTGAAGTCTTTTTACAAGGACTCCAGGGCCTGTGTTCGAATTAATTCACAGACTGTTTGAAATCTCAAAAGGAGTCACACAAGAAGCTTCATGCATGAGTAAATTGAATGAAAATGAATGTGGATTGAAGTGCATCTTATATGCTGATGATCAAGTTCTACTTGCTTCATCAGGAGGACTTGAAAGATAAAGGTATGAAAGTGATGGCAAGTAGATCAAATGTATTGGGTTTTGACAAGAATGACTGAATGTATTGTTATGATTGAAAATGAACGTGTAGATCAAGTGTCAGAGTTTGTATACTTTGTTAAAGTGTTATCGAGGGATGGAAGATGTAAATGAGATGTTGAAAGAAGAGAGAAGAGGGACTAAATACGGGTAATCATCTGAATGGCATACTACATGCCTTTATGGGAGGTCAGTCGGTACCGAAGAACTATTGTACTGGTGCCCACCGTAATGTATGGAAGCGAGAGTTAGGTATGGCAGAAAAATACTGAAAGTACAATAAATGTTGCTGTTGAGATGAGATCACTGTGAAGTATGTGCGGAGTAAGATTGACTGACAGAAAGAAGAATGTAAATATTCGGGAGGAGTATGGCTTGAAAGAGAACGTAGTGGTGAAAATTTAAAAGGGTATGTAGAGGTGGTTTGGGCTCACTTTTTATGATATTGGGGGCAAAGGGGCAGACGGATCACCTGACGGTAAATGACTACCGCCGCCCATGGGCACCTGCAACTCAAGAGTCACAAGTGCGTTGCCGGCCTCTAAGGTGGGAGTAGGGGAAGGATGGAAGAAGAAGAGAGGGGGGGAAGGGAAGGGTTGGGGCCTCCGGTAACCTCACTCACTCGGCGAAAAGCAATGCTGCCGGTTTTCTGTGAGGCCGTGGTATCACTCCGGTCGAGCCGGCCCATACGTGCCGAAGCATGGCTCTGCCACGAATAAAAGGAAGGTCGTGGAAAGAATGAGAGTGGAACGAATGACAAAATAAGTATATAAGGCGAACGTTTATGGAATGGCCGGTTGGGGTTGACCCCGCAGAACAAACCAAGAACAAATTAGCGGTGATCTAAAGAAAGTATGGGCAAGGAGTACCCAAAACCGATAGGCTTGTGTGATAGGTTTAATGGCAGTAGAGGAAGCTCGTCAGATATGTAAGTATAGAAGCATGTGGTGCGCTATTAGCGTAAGGCGTGAGCTTATTTATGTATGTAATAGAATTGAACGGAATTCCGTTCAACTCTAAAGTTGAAATTGCAACAAATTCATATTGTCTAGTTATAAAGCAATAAATATATCAGTCACAAAAATATACAGCGTCGCGAAGAATTTACAAACACGTCTTTCTGTGAATACTTATCACAATGCAAAAGTCAATTCATCATAAAAATGCGAGATTATGGATTTACTGTAACTAGAATTTGAGTTACGGAATGTAAACGTAACAAACGTAGGTATCATTTTTGTGCGGTACGGTGATGACCTTAAACGTTCGGCGCAAAAATTACGATTTTACATAAAGCTACCGGTCTCCCAGGTACTGTTATTTAATTGATTACATTGCAGTGTTTGGCGATATGGAGTATTTATTGAGTTTTTTCGGTAAAATGTTCTTTTTACTCCTTGTAATATCACTTATAACCAAAAAAATTAAAATATAAAAACTTTCAGCAGAAAATTCCAATGATTTTCGACTCAGAATGATGACCCTGAATCCACTGTTTCAAGATTCGGCAAGCCGTTACTTACATCCGTTGTAATGTCAAATATAACTGAATACTCTATGAACCATTTCTTATTACCTCTTTTTTATTTCCAGGACTTCGAACCAGTGCCAGTAGCTGCCAGAGACTACGGGAAATTCTACAAGGGTGATTCCTACATTGTTCTTAAGGTAACAATTTCCTTTTTTGTGACTTATAAGTGGTAGCCAATGAAAGAAATTCGACCAGAATCTTTTGTTGGGCAAACACCGCTATTTTTGAAGTGAAAATTTTAGGCACGTTTGTGCACTTTTACTATGGGGAAAAAGCACTGAACTTGTGACCGTCACGCTAATTATTAGCGTGACGATCACGAGTTCAGTGCATATATAGATCCACTAGAGGGCGCTAATCTAAACATTGAGTTCTGTCAGCTCCTTATTAATTAATGTCATCAACCTGCTAATGTGACGTTTTAAGTTCGTCGTTTCGTTTAAGTTTTCACTTCTATCGGCAGTCCCATGACTGCCAATTAAATTTTTTTTTATAATGTCACATAATTATATATATTAATCATTCTAATGTTTGCACCATAGACAACAGCAGACAAACGCAACAATTTATCCTGGGACATCCATTACTGGATTGGAAGTGAATCGACTCAGGATGAGTCCGGAGCGTCTGCCATCCTAACTGTAGGTCTGGATGACAAATTCAACGGCGCCGCTGTGCAGCATAGAGAAACATTGGGACATGAGAGCCAGCAGTTCCTTAGCTACTTCCCTTCAGGTAACCTTGAAGGAACCTCAGTGTTTGTATATGAAGGTATATATTACCAATATTTTTGAAGTGAAAGATTCTTTAGCGGCATTGTGCAGTTTTTTGGATGGGTAAAAAATGTTAAACTCGCGTCAGGACACGTGACCTGATCGAAAATTCGGAAGATGAGCTTCTTATATTTAAAAAAATATAACATTCGAAATTCAAACATTTATGAGCGGCCAGGAGCGCAGAACTTCCAGTGTACCCTATGTTTACATTTAGAAATGTTATTACCTACTTTTTATTTTTAACTTAATTATATATATAAATACAGGTGCGTGTGTGTATGTATATGCAAATACATTGTGAACTTATGTTTTCACTTCTGACGTGCAGTCCTACGACTGACTGTTTTTTTTTCATCATGCTTCGGTTAATTGCTCTTATTTTTAGTTCTCTCGTCATTCAATTCAACTAAGAAACTATTGGATACCAGCTCCCATAGATAAGTGGTCTATTACTCGAAGAACAATCAATTAATTGACAATTGTAACGTTTACAATTGGTTCAAGGTTAATTGCTGCTTGCGCTATCATATGATGGTGTGTAGTGGTGATGTTGCGGATGCAGAATTTATGACATTCGCTCGCATCCACGGATTGGGATACAGATCTCCAAATCGATGTAGAATGTGGATGCGAATATCCGCAATATCCCTGGTGTGTAGAACATGGGTTGCTTGAATTCTCAGTAACGTAAGCGGAAGGGTGAA
Organism: Euplagia quadripunctaria; assembly: GCA_963859945.1. Taxonomy (NCBI): domain Eukaryota; kingdom Metazoa; phylum Arthropoda; class Insecta; order Lepidoptera; family Erebidae; genus Euplagia; species Euplagia quadripunctaria. Next base: position 6,064,033 of record OY982589.1, on the reverse strand, counting down.
TATTTCTTAATTTAATTCTTACTTTTTCCGCGTCATTAATGTCCTATAGAAATCTATATATTAATACGTGAAGCGAAAACTTTGGATCCCTTTTTACGAAAATTGGGCGGACGGAGGAGTATGAAATTTCGCACACTTATAGTTTATACAGAGAAGAAGTGACGAATGCTAAAATTTTTGAACAATATTTGCTACAAAGTTAAAAAAAAATGCAAAAACGGGTACATACAGCTATGAGTGGCCAGTATATATTTTGACCTGTCATGGTATAAAAGTCTATACAATGACAGGTCAAGTAATATTGGCCAATGAAATAAACCATGGTCGAAATTCGACCACTACGCGATCTCTAGTATATATAAATACGTATAATTAATCGTTGGTAATGAGATAGTTGAATATCGGGAACAGCAGGTATTTTTTTACGATGAACGTCTAGCAATGACAATTTAACTTATATTGGAAATTATAGGTAAAAAATGTATGATACGTAATAACGGTTGAATGTCGGTCACCAGGCGATTATTAAATTTCAATATTTCTTTTTCCACAGCCATCCAGTATTTGAGCGGCGGACACGCCACCGGCTTCAATCATGTTGTCACTAACGCGGGAGCCGAGAAACGCCTTTTCCAGGTCAAGGGCAAGAGGAACGTTAGAGTTAGACAGGTCTGTGGTAACTGTCTATACCGTATATAAATTAGAGATCTTCAAATATTACCAGAGACAATACTAAAATTTGAAAACTGTAAAAAAAAATTAAACTGCCGGTTTTAACTAAAACTTAACTTAAAAAAAAATAGTGATTTTATTCAAACTATGCAGAAACTTTAAAAACTTATATTCTTGTGAACCCCTCTAGCGAAGCCATATGCCCCAAGGAGTCCTGCAGAAATATAATAATAATAACTTGAGACACACGGCCGTCTGATCCCAAACTAAGCAGAGCCTTTACTACGGTAATCAGACTGCTGATAAACATACTTATAAATTGCTAAATACATACATATTGTAGACAAATTACACCCGGACACAGAGCTTCTAGAAGCCTGTGAACACCCCAGGAGACTTCTGTGCTTCTGGAAAAAGCTAGGCTGGCTCAATTATGCCGCGTTCCAATAATGAAGAAACGATTCGTTTTGCTTACGGACGGTAAAATTTCGTTGAATTTTCGTTTTTGAGTCTAAATGTGGAAACAGAGCCCTCTACCAATACCCAGACACAGAACAAATAATTGTGCTCATCGCACAATAACTTGTCTTCGAATCGAACACATGACCTGTGACGAGTAGTCAGGATCACTAACTACTAGACAAATAGGCCCATCATATCACTCTTCTGTGCTCTAGAGAAGGGGTTCCCAAACTTTTAAGGTTACGGAACGCTCATGAAATCCTTATAATTTCATGGAACCCTACATTCATGGGTATATCCTGTTTTTTTAATTTATTCCGTGGTTGTTTAACCTCCCCGAAGGGGGAGGGGGGTTAAAAGTGACACTCAAACGTTACTTTATTAAACTTTATAGGAACGTCAGTATATCATATCGCCTGGATATACTAATTCAGTTCGTCTCGGGCCACGAGGACGTACTGAAGTAATATATTTTGTATAAACGTGTCCGGGGGCCGTAAGATTTTCGCTAACTACCTAAAAGTTCCATTACCTTTATGTAGTTAGCGAAAACCATGTAGCATAGCAGAAGAATCATTTCCTCATACATACCTACATACTCACGCCTGTATTCCCCAAGGGGTATAAAACAGTACAAGAGTACCCACGTAATAGGGGGCAAGCCTATTGCCGTCAAACGGTCACTTTGGGAATTAAAGATGACAAAATCGGAAATATATTAAAAAAAAGTAGGTGAGAAGTAACCTAACTATGGATATAATAAATTATTTGGTGGAACGCTGGTGACGTTCCCACGGAACCGTACTTTGGGAAGCGCTGGTCTAGAGACTTGCTTTTCTTTCGGGGATTTTTACCTTTTTTGGAGGGCATATGTTACTGGTGTGTTTCTGTTCTGCCATTTTAATATAATAATATATTAGTCAAATTCTTTATCTATTTCCAAATATGCCTTATAAATAAATTTATATAAGTGGTTGCACAAATGTACATTAATAATGAAAATATGTTGTCTCCACTAATGTTATGTTCGTTTTAGGCTATTTCTAGCAATGTAGTTCCGTACCTTCTGAACTAGTTGAGGCTGTATCTCAGGAGGTAACTGTTCATCAGTGCTAATAATATCCTAAATTACAAATTTCATATGTGTGGATATAGAAATGCGCAAAAACAATATTAGGTAAGTAGTGGTTACACTTATGGTAGGATATCACACATTTGCCAAGTTGTAACTAGTGTCTAGAAAAGATTAACTAACTAACTGGCACAGCGATAGTAGAAAAGATTCCAATTCAGTGCAAATACTTGTAATGAATAAATATATTCATTTACATTGTTCTGTTTTTCTACGAATATGTATAGTGTTGTGTATGTATTTGCAACAATAAAATTATTTAATTATTGTTACGGAAGCCTAAATTGATGCGGGGCGCCATCTAGTCGCGAGTCGCAGGAACTATATTGAGACGCACGGCGCCATCTTTTGACGAATACATAAAATAATCTTTCTATCAATAAGAATGGTCTACTTAGTTCTAAAAGTTCGAACAGCGGTCGAGTCAAGTAGATTGCACGAGATGTTTCAGGAAAGTTTACGAACTCTATGAGATGTTTTTCGAGCTATGTAAAGTAGTTGCAATGCGCTATGGACATTCAGTTCTAGTTGAGCGATACTGCGAGTAACAAGTGCGAAGTATAGCGAATAGTACAAGCTGTGCTTAATTCGGGTCTAAGCAGTGTGTAATATGTCCGAGAACATTTTTGTGTTCAGGTGGATCCGCTAATCTCCTCAATGAACAAAGGTGATTGCTTCATCCTGGATTTAGACCAGACCATCTATCTTTTTGTTGGTGACAAAGCCAAGAATGTTGAGCGTCTCAAGGCAATCTCTGTTGCCAACCAAATCAGGGATCAAGATCACAATGGAAGAGGAAGAGTTGAAATTATTGGTTAGTAAAGTTTTTGTGACTAGATATAAGTACTAGGGTCCTTATTCTTCGACAGCTGTCGTTGGTTCTCTGGAGTATTGTCAAGAACTTTTATTTCTTTTACGTGTTATGTAATGAATTCTGCTATTAGATGGAAGAAGATTGATTAAAATCTGACTAGAAGTACCAGAGCTTAGCGCGTTCAACCGAAAGAAACCAGACAAGTGCGAATACGATACAGAGCTTCAGGGGACCGGCAGACATAAGTGTTTAATGATAATTTCAACTTGATACCTCCATGACTTCCTGAGAAAAAGGATCTTGACAGACAGACGGACAATGAAGTGATCCTATAAGAGTCTCTTTTGAGTAACGGAACCCTAAAAAAACCAATTCTTCAGCTTTGTAACTAATGTTTACAGACCAGTACTCCAGCGAAGTGGATGTTCAGAAATTCTTCACAGCCTTAGGATCTGGTAGCAAGGACATTGTGCCCGATGACAGCGCTGGAGGCGATGACCAGGTACACCACGTAGAATGTTCTAGATTTTAAAATATTTTCTTTTAAGGAATTCCAGGAACTGGGGTCACAAATTACTAATAATCTTGTTGACTTTTATACAATACCTATGCACTGGAAAGGTGTTGTTAATAAATGTTTAAATAACATGAAAATAAAGTGGGTTTTAGAAACCATATTATTTTCTTTGAACATCTATATATTTATATATTTTGTGGAATGTGAAATTTGGAATAAGTACTTAAAGTTTATATGTAGAAAAAATATATTAACATTCAGCGGTGTATGTTCGATTTTAATAAATATATAAAACTAGAAGCACCCCGCGGTTTCACTCGCGTAAGTCCCGATCCCGTGGGGATATCGGGATAAAAAGTAGCCTATATGTTAATCCAGGTCTCGAGCTATCTACATACCAAGTTTCATCGCAATGGGCTCAGTAGTTTTGGAGTGAAAGAGTAACAAACACCCATCCATCCATCCAAACTTTCACATTTATAATATTAGTGGGACAATTTCGGACTTGCACCATCGCATCTTAACATTCACGAATTTAGGCAATTTACCGTAACATATACCGGGTGTATTTGAAGAAGGAACACTTAAATCACAGAAACAGCATGGCTCTAGCATGCAGTTACAAAAAGAATTAAAAAAAATTAGCGTTTGAATTTGCAGGTATTTTTATACTCGTTTTTCATAAAAATAGATGGAGGTGAATATGTAAAGATGAAGATTTTAAATCGTATTATTTTTTTTTGGAATATTTTAAAATTCATAAAAAACTAACTTCGTAGCTATAAGTTAGTTATTATGGATTTTCTCAATAATTAAGTGAATTTCTTCTAAAATAAAAAAATATGCATGTATCGTTCAGTCGTTTTAAGATCATCAGCTCTTTTCTAATCGTTGAAGGGATTTTCGAGGGGGAGGTATCTTAAATATATGATTATGATGATAAATATATACTTTTTAAATTCTAGGCATTCGAAAGGAGCGAAGAACAGTCTGTTGTTCTATCTGAAGTGTCAGATAGCAGCGGTAAACTGAAAGTTACTCCTTTGACTAAGCCTTATAGACAAGAACAACTCAAGCCCCAGGTAAGTCTTTGGAAAGACGTATCGTGTATTTAGTACTAACTGTCAGTGTGACAAAACAATAACAGACTTATCTTACCTCAATAATATAAAAACTTACCTCATATGGCGGCATCTACATACAGCGCCATCTAGCCGCCGAACTACGTAGTAACTACTGAACTTGGAAAGAAAGGTGTCGCTCTAATTCAATAATGTTAGGCACGCCGGGTCACGCTGGGTCCGCCAGGCATGGTCACTTAGCCTGGTAAGAAGATCTTCTCTTGGTGTAGGAGGGACATGACAACGTTCCTAAGCTCATGAAATACTGTCGAGAATCCATATTTTAAAAGTTGTTTTAAACCTTTTTGCTGCAGGAGATCTTTTACCTCTCTGTGTATGTTAGCTAGTAATAGTAGTTTGATTTCTCAGCTTTATGAAGTTCATTCGCGTTTCAGTTGAAATTTAGTCTCTAATTTATTTGATTTTGATAATATCTCAGTTTTTTTAATAAGTTGACATACATGTCAAGAAAAAAAGTACGTAAATTGTGATCTAAAAAAGCCTGGGAATATTTCGAGGTTATTTTTGCACATATCTAATTAAAAAGTACATATCTCTCGAGTTAGAGGTACATATGCGGCCATTTTGTACTCTTCGTGTCCTTTTTACTGGTACACTGGCACGGGTTGAGTTTTTGTACCTATAGTGTTGACATGGAGAGTGCTTAAATAAAATTTGTGTACTTCATTATAACACACGCTCTACCTTACCGTCATAATCGTTGATAATGTAGGTATGCCTCGTTTAGACGTGCCAGTTGACTTGCCTACTCGCCATAAAATTAACAAATGGTTCGGTTACAGGAAAGCTACATTTTAGACACGGTCAGCGGAAGCATTTACGTATGGGTTGGAAAGCAATCGACTGAGAGGGTAAGAGAGTATTAATTTGATAACTTTGTTAAAAACGTAATTATAAATAAGTTAAAGTAAAATAAATATAAATAAAAACATGCTCTAATATACAGGGTTGTAAGTGATTGTATTCAGACCATCATTCTGAGTCGAAAATCATTGGAATTTTCTGCCGGAACATTCATTTTTTTATTTCATTTTTTTTTTACTTAAAAGTGATTTCACAAGGAGTCAAATTAATACAGATGTGTTAAACAATTAACCAATGAGTTTTAATACGCAAATGCACAAAAATGACACCACGTTGACTATGACGCATTTTCTGAAGGCTTCGTAGCACGCAGGCGTAAAGACAAAGACTTTAGGAAACACTGTATACTTGTATTCTATCTCATGCTCTCGTAGGCTAAATCCTATTTATGAATATGTTTGTCACTTTTTAGCGTCGTTTAATCGAATTTTCAAATCACAACAATTCTAAAGAAGTTTCACTTTAAAGTTGTGTTACAAAATAAGATTTCTGTATTTAACCCATGTCAACCCCCTGTCCAAAGAAATATTAACTTTATCAGACAATTTTCATGTTCAATTAGTCAGTTTTAAAATAAGATTTATTAAAAATTACGAAATTTCCTAAAATTGTTTCCACGATTAACGTAATTTACTTGGTCTAATGTATGACCCTTGTTTTTTTTTTAACGTGTTGAAACTTACACGGGTCGTCACCCCTCCTGGAATAATGACCACACCTTTCTGTAACAGTCTGTATTTTAAATTTGTTTTTACTATTTCAGGAAAAAACTGAAGCTATGGCAAAGGCTCAGCAATACTTAAGCGCGAAGAACTATCCTTCATGGGTGAGTAGACATGCCGAGACAAAAAGACATAAATAGCTAGGTGGATGAATGGATGGATGGTTGGATCTCTGTATCTATCCTATGATAACACTCCAAATGTTAAAATTTAACAAGTTTAGAAAAAATATTTGTCCCAACAATTAATTGAAAGGCTGGCCTGTTGGCCTAGTGGTTAGTGACCCTGACTGCTACGCCATAGGTCGTGGGTTCGATTCCCACCTGAGTCTAGGTGTTCTTTGTGTCCGTTGTTTGTATGTTTGTAAAGTCCCCCGCGATACAGGAGTTATTCCTAACGGGGGAGTTGTCTTTAAAAAAAAAATGAAAATTTAATACAATAGTGACAGTAACAGTTGCACATTGTGCCAACCCTAATGAAAACTGGGACAAGGGCAGGAGGATCATGATGATGATACAATCAAAGAATATATGATTTTAACAGATGTGCACCTGTGCTTAATAGAAACAGTATACGAAGTTCTGGCCAAGAGATAGAGATTTTGCTCGACCCCCTCCCCCCACCCCTAATCTCACGTGAGATTTTACAACATGCATACGTTTACGGAAAATAAATTGTAGTAGGAGCAACTGCGGTTGTAGTACCATTTACTCCACCATGTAAAGTAGTAGAGAGACTCTCCCTACTACTTTACATTATTATACTATTTACATTTTACATTACATACTATTTTAGTGGAGACACATTTCTTATTTAATTTAAACCAGTTTTCTCGCAATTTTACACTGTTTTTGCGGAAAAAAAATTACGTGATATCTGCCGAGGCCCCCCCTCTCTCCCACGTGAGATTGGGTGAGATTTGGCTCGATACCCTCCCCTCGCTAAACACCTCATGTAATTAATAGACGCCCCCTTATTGACAAGCTTTAGCGGTATCAATAAAAGAACACTTGGCCGTCACGGGATACCCGGCAGATGCAAAAAAACTCACTAAGGGAGCATGACGGCATTAAAGAGCGTCATGCCGTTTGCCGTGACGGCAAAAATAGTCGATTTTACTACCAAGTGCGCCTATAGATATTTCACATTTAAAAATTTTAAATGGTTTGTTGACTGTCTTCTTCTGAGCTTTATTTTTATCAATAATCGAATTTGGATCTCTGGGCGATAACTTTCTTTAATTTCGCTACAGGTCCATATTGCCAGAATCCCACAAGGCACGGAGCCAGCTGCCTTCAAGCAGTACTTCAGTACTTGGAGAGATGTTGGCATGTCTCACAGCAGAATTGTATAATTTAGTAAGTATCGATATAAATAATATGATAACATAAACCTAGCATTTAGAAAAAAACTAAATTTGTATTAAAAATGAATAACAAACTATACCTTTGCTTTTCCAAAAATTACAATATAGCTACGTAAAAAATACTATATTCACCCGAAAAAAATGTTGGCAACACTGAATTGAGTTGAATATGCACTTGGCGGGAATAGTTGACGAGATTGTTGTCAAAATGTTTGATAGGCTTCTTTATTTTGTTTCAGTATTTCTTCAATTGGTGTTTATTGGTAATCCAACCACGTGCCAAAATGACATTATATAGACGACAATAAGTTTGAAATACCTAATCTATGTAATAACTCAAATTGATATATTGAAATAAACATATATTTTTAGAAAATACTATACTTAAGTACTTTTATTACTTTATTTTTATTCCTTACTCCTCCTTATATAAATGTGACATTTAAAATAAGTAGATATTAAATTTAGGTTTTAGTTCAAAGTTTAAAAAATAATGCGTAGACGCCTACATCAAGCTACTGACGCCCAGTTGGTACCTATATATGTTGACCTGACCTGTCACGGTTCGGTAAGTCTATACAATGACAGCTCAAGTTTTATTGGAAAAAGATGTAGAACAAAACAGTTAAACTTAGTGAATTATGGTCGAAATTGGATCCCTAGGTTATCCCTAGTCTACATATACTAATAATTGTGCTGAACAGTTTATTTTTTTGATTGAAAGGGCTAATCTCAAAATACTATCAGTCTCAGAAAAATTATTTTTGGATGTTATTGCCAAATTTTTATTTTCACCTGATAAGTGACTACCGCACCCGAGAGAAGGGAGAGCGATGGGGGTGGAGGCTAGAGGGGGGGGGGGGGATATGGGGAGAGGGAAGGGTTAGGGCCTCCGGTAACCTCTCTCGCTCGGCGAAATACAACGAAGCATTGCTTCACTGCCAGTTTTCTGTGAGGCTGTGGATCACTGGATCACTCCGGTCGTTCTGTATTATACGCTCCACGTTACAACTCTTAGCAGCAGCGCAGTGACTATAAATGCGGCTGAAATTGCGAGAACTTCTAGTAATATTACCTATATTATTATTACCACATATTATTATAGAAAGTCTATAAAAAACACATACAATGTTATAAATTGTTTATTTAACCAAATGATAAATTTACAGTAATTAAAACTAAAAACTAATTGCGGAGATTAATAACCAATTTAAAATGTGAAAGTAGCTCTGACTATTGGTCACATTTACACGAATAAATTTCTATAAAATCGTCATGAATTAAAAAATATGTATAAAGCTGATTCTTAGAGAAGGACACGCTTTATAAGGAATGATTTTTTAAGAAAGGTTTAGTCAATAACTAATTCATTGATCAAATAATCCCTAACGTAACGTTACATCTGAAATTCATGCATTCATTCATTAATGACTAATCAGCGTAAAAAAAGGACCATAAATGTGTTACATAACATATTTTAATCTTTAGCCCAGTAAATAACAGTCGAATCTAACAAAACCACAAACTTTACAATGATTATTAATTTTAGCGTAGGGAAAATAAATGAACCATAATGTGCTACATAACTTATAATCTTCAGCCCAGTAAACAACAGTCGAAACCACACACTGTAGCAAGGAACTTTTCCGAACTTTTTTTAATAAACCCAAGATAGTACAACAGTTACTATAAGGAATGCAGTAAAAAAAAAGTAGGCAGTCATGGAAATGCCGACAGAAGTGAAAACACATTTTTTAATGATCAATTAATAAGGAGCTGACAAAACTCAATGTTTAGATTAGCGCCCTCTAGTGGATCTATACCATACAATACATAAGTCTATATATATCAAACTACAGTAGTATCGCGCAGAATCCACAGACGGCGTAAAAATATTTTTTAAATATAAGAAACTCGGCTCCGTCTTAAGAATTTTCGATCAGGTCAGGTGTCCTGATGCGAGTGGCTCCGTCTTACGAATTTTCGATCAGGTCACGTGTCCTGACGCGAGTTTAACATTTTTAACCTATCCCAAAAAGTGCACAACGCCGCTAAAGAAGTTTTCAATTCAAAAATTATTACTTAAGTCACAGATTAAATAATACTATAACAATTGGCTTACATTACATTTAAATAAAAAGCAACTTTAGTGACAAAACTAATAAGGTTCAATCTTGATAGCTTGCTATACTGACACTACAAGTTTAGCTTCTCTGAAATGTCGCACGTGAAGCCTAAAATGTGCTAAATTACATCTCGCTAACTGGTATAGCTGTCATTAATCTCTCGACAGTGGACGGGTGCACGTCACAGTGTAGCTCAAATGCTCTTTTTAGAATAAAAAAACATTATCCTCAAGTATCATCACAACAAAAATCAATAAAAAAAAAGAGGCAGTCATGGGACTGCCGACGGAAGTGCAAACTTAAACGATACGACGAACTTAAAACGTCACATTAACAGGTTGGTGACATTAATTAATAAAGAGCTGACAGAACTCAATGTTTAGAGTAGCGCCCTCTAGTGGATCTATTAGCGTCTCTCACTCTCTCACTCACTCACCCCACTCCCCCTCCCTCCCCCCCACTTTCCCTCTCTAGACACATTTTTTACCCATCTCAAAAAATGCCCAACGCCGCTAAAGAAGTTTTCACTTCAAAAACAAAGCCACCTTTTTCCTCTGTTTTTTGATTTTGATATTTTTTTTCAAGATCAAAAATCAACGTGCGGGTTTGTTTGAAAGGTTCAATGCCAGTAGAGAGTAAAGGGCGCTCGTGAGGTTACATACCTATACCTTATATTTATAGGATAGACGAAAATGGCGGGTCTCTGCCTTCCCCGGAGAAATGCGTGAGCGTATGTTCCTATAACCTATCTCCTTTTTTCAGTTCGAAATTACGGTCATATTTTAGGTCTTTGATTTTAATAATTCTTTATACATCAAAAACTTGTATATCAACGACTTCTTTTAACAACATCGTGTGCACGTGTCATGTGTCTATTTAAACAACTCTTATGACTAAAACTGTAATCACATAACTCACAAGAAAATGGTTTTTCACCAGTGTGTACACGAATATGATCAGTTAAATGAACCTTCTGATAAAAACCTTTGTTACATTCATCACATTTGTAAGGCCTATCACCAGTGTGCGAACGAATGTGAGTATCTAAATGACTCTTGCGTTTATAGCCCTTATCGCATTTATCACACTGAAACGGTTTCTCATCACAGTGAATAATAATATGTTTGTTTAAAGTACTCCTTTCGCTAAATGATTTTTTGCAGACATTGCACTTGTATGGTTTCTCACCAGTGTGTGTACGCATATGGCTGATAATGTTCCCTTTACCAGTAAAACCCTTTTTACAAATATCACAAGTAAATACTTTTAAAGCAGTATGATTGTTTAATTTATTAGTTGAAGTGGGATTTCGAGTATGTTTCAAAAAGATATGTCTTCTCAAACTACCCGTTGTACTATAAAAATTTTTGCATGTTTCACATTTGTAAGGTTTTTCACCAGTGTGCACGCGAATGTGAGTTTTCAAATTGTTATTACAACGAAAGCTTTTAAGACATATATGACATTTGTAAGGTGTATCACCAATGTGCATACGAACGTGTCTCCGTAAGTTTTTGTTAGAACTAAAAGATTTATAACATGTCTCACACTCATATCGATTTTCACCAGTGAGTTTATAATTATGTTTTGATAAATTGGTATTTTTATTTGGTTTATTAAAGTTTTTGTATCTATCAAATTTAAAATTTTCTTTATTATAACCTATTTTGTTTTTATTATCCATACTGGTAGTTTCATTCTTTTCAGAATTGTCTTCTGCTACATCTAGGGTAAATGGAGTCTCTTCAAGGTCCCCTCTTTGAGCAACTAGTCTAGATTTTTCAGGAGCTGGTGAACAAAAATAAATGTTATTATTCATATTATGTTCGTTCTAATGCATTACCAATTTTTTTGGCTTTAAATACAATTCCTCGTTTACCAGACTAAGAACATTTGTTGCCAATTTCAACAATGGCAATAATTTCAAACTTAAATATCAAAAAACTAGCCTTTATAAAGTTATATGTGAGGATTGTTCATAAAAGCGAACACAAAAATTATTAACCCCTGAGGTACCCCTTGTTTAGGCTAGGTTTTATGATCAATACAATCGAATGCCTTGGACAAGTCACACAATGCTATCGAAATAACTTTTGCATAAAAGCTGATATAAGAGGAGGTTTGCGTTGCTGCAGCAAAATAAATCTAGCAGTTACCATTTTTAAATGTACATATTACTCTCGTAACCTAGAATAATTTTTTTATAATACATTTATATTTTTATTAAATCCAAGAATATTCTAGACTGTTAAAGGTGGTTTTATTTTGAATGGCTTACCTGTGTCTAATATAATAAAATCTTCTGAATCCGTAGATTGGATGTTGTCTTCTAGCGTTATGTAATATTCTTGAAGGGACTCATCTCCGCTATCTGGGAAAAATGGTTGTAGAGTAACATTAGAATGTATAATACTTATAAAATTATAGCGATACCGCTACCAAATGTGACATTGACATGTCTAATGATGCGGTTTCATTCTATTGTTAAGTCTTCCCTGAGGTTTGCTTCTTAGGGTATATCCAGGTCCCTTGCAATAGACGCACTTGTGACGGAACACCGTGTGTGGTTTTAGTCAGTTCGATTCCGACATACCACTTCACCGTTAGCTTCGGTGAGGTAATGACCTCGTCCACACGGAAAAAAAGTACTGTACAGCAACGCGGTGTGAAGTCATTCTAACAGAAATTGACCCTGTTTTGATTGATTTGTTGTTTGTGGACATCCAAAAACAAAATCAAAGGTTTATATTAGGGTATAAGGTCAAATCATAGAAGTAATAAATTAGGTCACAAAATTTAATTTCATCTGAAAGTTTTTTGGAGTTTATCACTGAATGAAACTATACATCAACCGTTCCTTCACATTAAATCTACGGCTACGGTACTAGGATCCATAAACTTCATCTAAAGTAATGAGCTCAATTCAAAATTATCAAAAAATTAACGCCCATGAAAAATTATGGCCCTTTTCCAAAGTGTTAAATATATGGCTAAATATATGTTAAATATATATCATACCTTCAGGATTTTCCCGCTTCACTATAACTTCTACTTCTGGAATTTCCTTCTTGATCTCATAGTCTGCAGACTGGACTACACTGTTCAGGACTTCTCCCATGCTGAGATGTATAACTGGAGTTATTTTTAGGCTGTCTGAACAGAGCATGTCTTCTTGTTTGTTTGGTACTGACTGCAATCAAACCAAGAGAAGAATAAGGTACATAATAGTTAACTATTAAATCAAATCAGTTTCTCTATATCAAACGTCAAATAGCGGATTCTGTTGAATCTTGTTTAAAATAGTGACTTGTGACGTCATACGTTGCCATCGTCATATCATTTAGTTTTTGTGTTTTTGCTTTGGTAAAAAGATAATAACAAACGGGGTTACAGTTACTGATATGAGGGTAAACCGGGCCGCAGCAAACAAAACAAGTGTGGAAGACATTTTTGGCAGCCTGTGGGCAAAAGTTATGACATTGAATTTTTTGGGGAGTGTCTAAAAATTTCAACAGTAGGAAATTACCATATGGTATGGTCGAGTGGTATTGGTATCGGTATAGGGCTCTGTTTCTTTAGATTCATAGGCGGTCCATTATGCGTTCAGATAAGGCGGACTAGTTGAGCTAACCTAGCCCCTTCCAGAAGCACAGAAGCCTGAAGCGTTCACAGGCTTCTAGGAGCGCCCTCGCACCCGCGAAGATATTTGCCTATTGTGTGGCCACTCCTTTGCACTCCAGAATAACATGGGCGGGCGTTTCCTCCGCATTGAGACATCCTCTGTATAGAGGACTGTCTGTCGCAATAATGGTGAAGTGGTCGAGGACAGAAACATATGTACCTGGGGAGCCATGGGTGCCTCTTCTGATGATCGCTTTTAATGTAAACACTTGTTTTGTTCAGAAGTAAGAAATTTTTAAGAACAGAGTTCAAAGAGATTAGTAGGGTTCCAGTTGTGAATGCTCATAGATACAAGGAATAACTTAACATGAGGAGTACAATTTTTTTTTTTTTTATAAAGAGAGAGAGAGAAAGAGAGAGAGAGAGAGAGAGAGAGAGAGAGAGAGAGAAAAGGTTCAAACAAACCAATTCCCATTTATAATAGTATACAATATACCGGGTTAAGTACCTTGGCTCGCCAGGGTGACTCCGAGATCGTCGGTAACGTGAAAGGGCTTACTGGGATTCTTCGGGGAGTTAGGGTGGCTGGAATAGCTTTTATTCCCACCAACGCAAAATACGCGCTTTGTCGTGGAGTTGCGGAAACCAGCCCGTGAAAACCTAATAATATACAATAGGAACCCACGATTATATTTTATTAAAGGTGACACAACTCACCACATTGTTGGCTAGTATCTGGGTGAAGAGCTTCTCACTTTGGAGACATCTCATCCTCAACTGGTAGCAGTTCTTGAGCCTCGCACAGCAGATATAGCAAGCAAGTGTTGGCCTGCTGTCTTTCGTTACAAGCTGCCAAAGTGAATAACTTGATTAACACACCAGTACCATTCGTATGAGATTTTATAGCGCTGTAGAACAAAAAAAAGAGTTTTTTGTTTGTTTAAACACACTACTTTTCGCAGTAGGAGAGCCATGCTTCGGCACGTATGGGCCGGCTCGAACGGAGTGATACCACGGCCTCACAGAAAACCGGAAGTGAAGCAATGCTTGCATTGCTTTTCGCCGAGTGAGTGAGGTTACCGGAGGTCCTAACTCTTCCCTCTCCCTTCCTCGCTCCTTATTTCCCCCCTTTCCCTACTCCCACCTTAAAGGCTGGCAAAGCACTTGTGACTTTTGAGTTGCAGGTGCTAATGGATGGCGGTAGTCATTTATCATCAGGTGACCCGTCTGCTCGTTTGCCCCCTATACCATAAAAAAAAAAAAAGACATCTCTGGAATGACCAATTGGATTTAAAAAAATCTTTTTTGTTTTGGATAAAGCACAGATAACCAATTCATTTCATTTGGGGTTAGTTTTTTAAAGAATATGACTGTCATGGTCCGTTTCTACTATATTTACAGATGAGTTCCAAGCCCCTATGTTGAAAAAAAAAAAAACCAGTCCGTCGTAGAACTGCATGTCAGAAGTGAAAACATAACTTCACAATGTATTTGCATATACATACACACACACACACACATCTGTATATATATAATTAGGTTAAAAATAAAAAGTAGGTAATAACATATCTAAATGTATACATAGGGTACACTGGAAGTTCTGCGCTCCTGGCCGCTCATAAATGTTTGAATTTCGAATGTTATATTTTTTTTAATATAAGAAACTCGGCTCCATCTTACGAATTTTCGATCAGGTCACGTGTCCTGACGCGTGTTTAACATTTTTTACCCATCTCAAAAAGTGCACAACGCCGCTACATAAGTTTTCACTTCAAAAAATCTACAAAATATTATTTAATTTTTATTGCTGATATGTAATTCTTCATGCAGGTAGTTTGTAATAGTGTTACAGTTCTTTTTATATTTGTGATTTTCCCTTTAAAATGCCAGATGACCGTTTTACACTGACTCTGAAACTTGCTTACCTCAGAAAACTAAACATATTGACGGGTCCTATGTGTACCGTGTGCAAAATTGTAGCTTTAGAGGAGAGTGATTCAGAGATTATAAAAATTTTTACTTTGTACTAAAATAAAAATAAAAAATTGATTTGTATCTTTGAAACTAATCAATATTTTAAAGTAAATTTTACAGAGTATAAAACATAGGTTAAGCTACAGCTACTAATGCAAAAAATCTATTTTTGTCATTTTGCTGGTTATACCAGTACACATAGGATCAATATGCTTATATGCGTATAGGTACACAGAAGCCACTTATGAAATGAAAATCATACTTTTGGAAGTAACTTTATATTCGTACGTATACATTGACATGTCCTAAGTATAGTTAATACATCAGTATAGGTCAGAATAAAAGAATCCATCAAATAATTTTGAATTAAATCATGGTTTTAACGTATTTTTGCACTTCTTTTATTTAATGTAGGTGGTAGAGAAAACAGAGTAACTTACCGGCATCGCAGTCAGGTCTTCGTACATCGTTTGGAGATGTGTATCAACTAGAAGATACATTCTCGCATCTGTTGATAGACAAATCCTACACATGGATAATTTTTCCATTTTTTTTTTGTTTTTTTTTATACAATGCTGTAGGTAAAACTTATATCAATCCTATTGTTCGTGCTGTGATTTTATCAACGCGCTTTTAGATGATAATACTTTACTCTCCGATTTATGTTCAATAACTAACAAGTAGGTAACAATAAATAGACAACGTAATTTTACAAGATTTTCGTAATAATCTGTATACTTCTTTTATGGACGTGAATATTGCATACTGTGTACTTTATAAACCTTTTTTTTTTATACGTACACTTTAAGGTGAGCTTTGTATAAACTTTTAATAAATCTCAAGAAAATAATCAAAATATTATAACCTAACTTTCAATAGGTAGTAAATAAACACCTTTGACAGTTCACACCAGTTTCTCATTTAGACAAATAGACAGTGTTGACGTTTTAATTATGCATAAACTACTTTCATATTTTTAAAAAAATTACTATAAAAATTAAAAAAATTAGGTTAGGCACAATTAAATATAGAGCACACTTCTGTCGTGCATACACATTTTGTAATTCACGTTCTATTTTAATAACCGTATCGTCATAATTTCCTTGCATATAAAACTAAAACTGTTCATTAAAAAAATAGGCAGTGATGGGACTACCGACAGAAGTGAAAATGTCACATTAGCAGTTTGGTCAGTTTGGTGACATTAATTAATAAGGAGCTGACTGATTAACGCGCTCTAGTGGATCTATATATTATGTATTACTAGCATGACCGTCACGAATTCAGTGCTTTTTCCCCATAGCAAAAGCGCACAAACGTGCCTAAAGAAGTTTTCACATCTAAAAATGTGTCTCGAGGATTTACTAAAGAGATAGTGCTAATGCACATACAAATTGCTATTGTTATTAACAAAATAAGATGAAAAAAGAACAATCTTTCATAATACACTAATAGCATTGAGCTCATCATTCAAAATTGGCACTGTAAATTGTTCTTCAGAGTCTTCCTGTTTGTCATTTTCCTTTTGAACTTCTCGTATAATATCAGTCTCCGTAGCTGGTGCACAAATTGCAATAGAGTTATCTATATCAATGAACTCCTCAGCTTCAGTAGTAGACAAAGCAGGTCGTAAATTGTGGGCTAATTGAGCCAAAGAAATATTGTCCTCCTCATCATCAGTCACATCATCTGAGGATATTATGTATAGAGCAATTAGATATAGTTTTTTGTGAAACTTTTACCAATGCTTCTGATATCATCAAGGTGGCATCAAGAACCGTAAAGCGTTTCTGGTCATCAGTGTCAAGGTTTTGTATTAAGTTTAACACTTGCAGTCTTCTATAATGAGATTTTAAACATCCTATTACACCTTGGTCCATAGGTTGCTGTACAGATGTAACATTTGGTGGTAAGAACTCAAGTTTAATGCATAACAGATTAGTAAGAGCCGGATGAGCACGACAATTAACAACCAAAAGTGGAACTTTCTTATTGTTTGCTTGTCATTCAGCGTCCCACTTTCGTAACCATTTTTCAAAAATTTCCGATGTCATCCATGACTTCACATTGTTTTCACGTTTTTACGTTACCGGCAGTGAGCGTATCTTTTTAAAGTGTCTTGGTTTCTAAGATTTGCCGGTAACTGAAAGCTTCCTTTTACAGGATCCTGTCATATTTACTGAAACCATGATCGTTAATTCGACCAAGACAAGCTTGGACATTTTCCTCCAGAACAATTCTTTCCTTTGAAATTTAAATAATTGAATTCCTGTCTGGTGTCATATTGTAAAAAAGTCCGGTTTCATGTGCGTTAAAAATGTCATCTGGTCCGTAGGCTTCGTATAATGTAGGCCACATGTGCGTCATTCATTCTTCTACCTGTATCAACACTGGTAGTATCACCACTCATTTTCCCGCCGACAATACTGTGCCAAGCCTGAAAACGTTGAATCCAACTAAGTAGACGAGCAAACGAAATCTTCACCAAAACGCTGAGCAAAATCGTTTGCTTTTTGTTGAAGAATTGATCCATTTATTGGCACATTATTTTGTCCTTTGATATTTAAACTACTTTAACAAAGCTTCCTCAATCTTCGTATGCTTCGTCGTGCTCGTTTCAGTTTAAAAAAAAGGCTGTCATAAAGTGTTCGAATTATTTCTCTCTCTTTCCAAATGGTTGAAATAGTCGAATGTGATGCACCAAAATTTCTTTCAACAAGTCTTTGTTTGGAACTTCAGTCTGTAGCTTTGATATAATACGCGATTTTTCTCGATATTAATTTATTTTCTTTTTCTTGGCGTCATGTTAAAAGTTTCACAAATAACTCGATAATATGTTTTGGTGCGTCTTGTGTGGAGATAAGTAACAAACTGACTGAAGAGATATGATTTGACTCTACTGCATGTACGTGTTTTATTTCTAAGAATTACAAAAGACCCTAAACTCGACACATTTTTGTTTACTTTTACGATGGTAATAGCCATTGACTACTACACTGTGGATACCTATTCAAATTGTTTACAATACAGCTGAGCTAGTCGTTATAAAAGATATAATTCTCCGAAAATATTGGTTAAATGTAGTCTCTCAATGACGTATGCCGTAATAAGCAATGTAGTAAAAAGCTATATTTTTGATAAGGATCATATAGCATTCAGACGGGACCTTTGATTTTGTTCTATTTTACCGGTATGTTGTTCTAAACCATGTCGTCATAAACGGTTTTAGCTGTACTTATTTCATTATTCTCATATTTAAAAAATAAAAAAACTGTTGGTCATAGGACTGCACGTCAGAAGTGAAAACACATTTTTTTAAGATTAATTGATAAGGAGGTGACAAAACTCAATGTTTAGATAAGCGCCTTCTAGTGGATCTATATATGTATTATTAGCGTGACGGTAACGAGTTCAGTGCTTTTTCCCCACAGTAAAAGTGCACAAACGTGCCTAAAGAAGTTTTCACTTCAAAAAATGTGGGAGTGTTACAGGCAGAGATCGGAGTAGGTAGATTGATTTTTGCTACTTGTATCAAAACGTCTATATTAATATGGACATTCTTTCGGTATTCCGGAAGTGGTTATTTCGGAAATTAGAAATTCGTAGTACTTAGATAAATAGATTTTTAGTATTGGAATTGGTTTATTTTTACTGAATTAAAAATTATAAGGTTACAAAGATGTTATTGATCGACATTAGATAAATATATCGACGAAGAATTATGTCTTCATCGATATATTTATCTAAGTCGATATCTGACGTCACCTATAAAAAACGTATGTGCAACAGAGAACATGACGTGCACCGTCTCATTGCAAAGTTTTTTTTGCACCGTTTGCGACATGCCAGTTGCCTATAGACAATGTAAGTGCGACAGAGAACAAAATATGCGCCGTCTCATTTAAACATTTTTTTTGTACGTATGCTACGAGTTTTGCTCTTGCGACATTCCTGATGTATGACGTCACCTATAAACAATGTAAGTGCGACAGAGAACAAGACATGCACCGTCTCATTTTAACGGTGACATGCGAGATAGTGCATCTAGATGGCTTACTTGCTTACTTCGGTTCGTTGAGTGCACATCTTTGTTTGTTACTGTGTTGTGAATACCTTTTTTGACCCTGGCTTGTGTTAATACGGGCTTCTGGAACTGCTCAAAACGACAATTTGGATCGGATATAGGATCTGGACTTTTCAATATTGAATTGGATTTAGTTACGTCAAGTTTTGGTAAGTAATACATATTTAACTTCTTATAAAATTGGATATTTTTTTTTGTCTTGTTTAAGTTTGCTTTACTGTTATCCATACCATGGATTGTAAAATCGTATAAGCTTTAATAGAATATCAAACTTAGTGTGAAATAAAAATATGATATTCTTGAATGTGAGTTGGTATGAATACCAACTCACATTCAAGAATATCATATTTTCAGCTCTATTTTTGCCCACATTTTAGCATGATTTCATATATCATGTTTATGTATTAAGTATAATCCATGTTCCGTGACCTGTGTCCACATATATAGAAATAATCTTGCTCCATTCGTAAATATTAACGACAAACAGACTAACTTTTAAACTGTCTCTGATTTTTCTTCTTTCCCTTTAACTCTCTATAACGTTAAACTATGCACAGTCCCTTGAGTGTTTTTATACAGTATTTACACAATTTCTAAAATAGTGAATAGTAAATCTGTCTTTCTTTTAATCGAGCCATGAAACATTTGAAAGCAAAATTATTATAGGTATTTTTTTATCACTTTGTTAAAGGTGTACGACTTACGAAGTTTCTTCTCTCCAAAAGAGTTAAAATATGGCGAATGTGAAGGCTACTACTGTAGAAAAATGGTTATCCGGTCATCCCGAACTAATTTACGATCACTCTAGTGGTATAATATACTGTTCGAAATGTGAAAGCCATTTGAAAAGCATTAATAAATGCAACATTAAAAGACATATCGAAGGAGCAGTACACCAAGGCACGTTTAAGCCGCCCAAAGAGGAATTTTATTTTGACCTTATAAAATTTCTCATTTTGTGCAATATTCCATGGTCGCAGATGAAAAATGCTACCTTTCAAGAATTCTTTAATAAATATATATGTAGCGCTTGTTGTTGTACGTGTACTAATCGTAAACTGCCAGATGAATCTCAGTTACGTAAAATATACTTGGACAAGTTTTATAAGAATAAAATGGATTCTATTAAGCAAAATAATAAACATGAAAAACTATGGATATCTTTGGACGAAACGACCGACTTTTTAGGTCGATATATAGTCACTTTTCTAATAAAACCATTACATGTTAGTAATATTAGTAGACCTTATATGACCGCGTGTAAAGTGCTAACTGTAGTTAACGGACAAACAATCACGCAATTTGTGTTGGAATGTTTAGAAAATTTATGGGAAGACTCTTTTGAATCGAGAGTAAATAACGTTCTTGTCCCATGCACCGATAGCGTAGCCTATATGCTAGCTGCAGGACGAAATTTAAAAAATTACTTACCTCAAATGAAGCACGTAACATGTTTGGCGCACGCGCTCCACCGAGTATCTGAGCAAATTAGATCTGAATATCAGGATGTCAACATTTTAATATCAAACGTAAAAAAAAGTATTTTTAAAAGCCCCAAGCCGAATCAAAATTTAAAAAAATAAGTACTCCCCAACCAGTTATTACTAGATGGGGCACTTGGTTAGAAGCAGCATTCTCAACAGCATGCTCAACATTTTGAAAAAATTAAGGATGTACTAAATTGTTTAAGCAGCTCTGATGCCATATCTATCCGAGGAGCTAAATTAATTATAGAGAAAGAAAATTTAAAAGACGATTTACACTATATCAAAGATAATTATTTAATAATTCAACTCTCCTTAAAAGAATTACAAAAACATAATTTAAGTTTGATGGATTCACTTTTAGCTTTTGACCAAGTGAGAGCTGCTATTAATGAATGTAACTCAGAAAATATTAAAAATAAAATAGAAAATGTTATGGAACGAAACCCGGACTTAGAAACACTAAGGGCATATAGTGTGGCAATTGAAAAAAATGAAGCATTTGGTTTGATTCCTTTCTATAAATTTGCTCCTTTGACATCCTCAGATGTGGAACGATCTTTTTCCACATATAAATGGATTTTAGATGTAAAAAGAAATAGACTAAGAATAGAAAATATAGAAAAAGTCATGGTTATTTATTTTAATTGTATGGAACACGATTACCAGGATGCTGAAAGTGTAACCGATGAAGATAAAAATATGATTTTAATCTTCATCGGTATAGAATACAGAATTGTATATACTTCTACTTAATATTAAAAAACGTTGATTTTATTTATACCTTGTTTTATTCAACGCGTACTCTTAATGACTACCATGCTATTGTTAAGTATTTGCAAAAACTAGTCCTAATAAAGTAAAGTAAAGTACTAGGCATAAATTATACGGAACAGAAAACGATGAGGGCGGAGATGCACTTCATTTCAATTTATTATTATTCAAGTGGTAAATGAAAACAAGCTTAAATAGTTTTGATATCTTACTATAGTTTTGTATTGAGTAGGTACTAATAATATCACTACTAACAAAAACATTTGTTATTTGAAATCGGAAATACCGGAAGAAATTCCTATATTGCGCTTATCCATGTTATTCTTTCGGTGACCAGTTATGATATAAGTAGCAAAAATCAATCTACCTACTCCGATCTCTGGTTATAGGACAACAAACTGAACTCATTTCTACCATTTTTGGAATTTGTCTCTGTTCGTCTGTTGTTCTCGCAACACTTAAAAAGTACAAAACAAACATGGAAACCTTTTCTGTAAAAATATTGTACATAGTTGACTATATACATATCCAGTACCAGAAAAAAAAACATATTATTATGATGATGCTGACTTCATTGTAATCAATTTCATGTTTAAATTCATGAAATACAAAACTAGATATCATTACAAGCAATTTTAAATAACGATGTCTACAAAAAAAAACATAATCTCAATAACATACGATAGGTATATTTTTATTTTTAACTAGCAACCCCCCCCCCCCCCCCCCGCCTTCGCGCGGGGACAAATTATGCACCTACTAAACCTTTCTCATGAATCACTGTCTATTAGTGAAAACCGCATGAAAATCCGTTGAGTAGTTTTTCAGTTTATTGCGAACAGACAGACAGACGCGGCTGGGGACTTTGTTTTATAATATGTAGCGATGATCATATGTTTATTACCGTAGACATTCCGTTATTGGTGCAAATAATATATTAACGAATACACGTGGTTATTTTTAAATATTCCTTTATCAAATAAAAACCTAAATATTAATAATAAATGAATATTTAAAAAAAAAATATATTAAATTTAATACTTTCTGAAAGTGCACATAACCTGTAAAGTGTTGTTTATGGGCGCTTTATGGCTTATGAGATATATATTTGTAAGATGGCTTTGTGGATTTTTATAAATCGCGGTGTTAAGATTCTCTTAAAGTGATAACCTTTGTGCATTTATTTCCTTAAATTGACGTTTTTTTTATATTATAGGGGGCAAACAAGCAAACGGGTCACCTGATGCTAAGTGACAACCTTGCCCATGGACACCTGCAACTCAAGAGTCACAAGTGCGTTGCCGGCCTTAGAGATAGGAGTACGCTCTTGAAGGTTTGAAGGCCGTATCGGTCCGGAAATACCGCAAGCGACAATTTGTTCCAGAGATTGGTTGTGCGAAGCAAAAAATTTCTGAAGAACCGCACAGTGGTGGATTGCCAATTATCAGGGTGATGGGGATGAAAGTTTTGTCACGTTGAACGATGGCGAAAAGTTGCGGCCGGTATAAGTCCGAACAATTCCTCGGAGCACTCGCCATGATACTTGCGATAGAGAATGCAGAGTGAAGCTACATCTCTACGCAACGCCAAGGGGTCAAGTCGATGTGAAATATCCTGGCAATCGATCGATCGACGGACCTATGTTTTCTCTATGCGATCATAAAATTATTTGTATACGGTTACAAAATAATAAATTAATTCATTTACGGCAAGTTTTGCTATCGTGGGATAGCATAGGGCAACGCAGTGTGTGGTTATCTGCTGACCGTGAGCATTACGCATTGTCACGTGAATTCGAGAACGGATGTCACAAATAAGAACCGCTATAAGTTGAGAAGCGCGAAGTGAGTTTTACTGACTGAGAGTACCATGCACCATAACGCGAGGCGACACAGGGCTATATAACCGACCGCTCTCTAGCATTAATATGTTTTTCTGTGGTGATTGTGGAAACAGCAGGGGTTTTTTTTTGGTTGTTTGCCGATCCTAGAGTAATCTTGAGCCGGTTCTTAGCTATGCCAATGAGCATTTTTTTGGAACGAGTTTTTTCGTTTATTTAGTTCCTTATGGCGCGTTGCGAAAGGGGGCTAGGCGAAAAATTAAGACCAAAAAGTTGTAACGACACTTTTTTAACCGACTTCAAAAAGGAGGAGGTTCTCAATCGATTGGTATTTTTTTTTTTGCTTATAAGGATTTAGTTTTGCAACAAAGTTCCTTATGGGGCGCTGCGGAGAGGACAGGGACAGGGACATAGATATGGGCAGGGGCAGGGGCAGGGGCAGGGACAGGGACAGAGGCAGGGGCAGGGACAGGGACAGAGGCAGGGACAGGGACAGGGACAGGGACAGGGACAGGGACAGGGACAGGGACAGGGACAGGGACAGGGACAGGGACAGGGACAGGGACAGGGACAGGGACAGGGACAGGGACAGGGACAGGGACAGGGACAGGGACAGGGACAGGGACAGGGACAGGGACAGGGACAGGGACAGGGACAGGGACAGGGACAGGGACAGGGACAGGGACAGGGACAGGGACAGGGACAGGGACAGGGACAGGGACAGGGACAGGGACAGGGACAGGGACAGGGACAGGGACAGGGACAGGGACAGGGACAGGGACAGGGACAGGGACAGGGACAGGGACAGGGACAGGGACAGGGACAGGGACAGGGACAGGGACAGGGACAGGGACAGGGACAGGGACAGGGACAGGGACAGGGACAGGGACAGGGACAGGGACAGGGACAGGGACAGGGACAGGGACAGGGACAGGGACAGGGACAGGGACAGGGACAGGGACAGGGACAGGGACAGGGACAGGGACAGGGACAGGGACAGGGACAGGGACAGGGACAGGGACAGGGACAGGGACAGGGACAGGGACAGGGACAGGGACAGGGACAGGGACAGGGACAGGGACAGGGACAGGGACAGGGACAGGGACAGGGACAGGGACAGGGACAGGGACAGGGACAGGGACAGGGACAGGGACAGGGACAGGGACAGGGACAGGGACAGGGACAGGGACAGGGACAGGGACAGGGACAGGGACAGGGACAGGGACAGGGACTGGGAGTAGGTAATCTGTGGAAGTGTCATTGACTGACTACTGACTTACTACAGCGAGAGTCTACCAGTTGGTAGGACGAAAAGAAGCGTTAGGTGGTCACAGTTGTTATATCGCGATCTTCTGCGAGGAGAATATCTTTCACAAGAAGGTAGAGGAGGCGCTGTAAGTAGTAGTAAGTGTGGTTTTAGTCGGTTTAAGTCTAATATACACCCTAACTAATAGTCCACTGAGTTGAGTTCAGCAAACAAAGCAATATTTTTTTGTACGCTCCTTGTTTTACCGCCAATACAGTTTAAAAAATCCTGCCTGGAAGATTCCACCTTTCCCCTTTTCAAGAAGAGGTGCAACGCCTATTACAAGCAACATATTGCTGTTTTACAACATGAACGCGAACGAAGTCGCGAGCACAGATAGTATGTAAATGAAACTGTTCATTAGAAATAAAAAATAGATTTTTTACTTGCTATATTTAGCAATTTGCTCTGAAATGTCCATCACTCTTCATTGAAAGAAGCACTCTGGCTCTCCCTCACCTCTCTCGACCCCTGGAGTCTTGAAATAAGGCCGTGTAAAGATTTTTTACCCCTTCTAGCCCTCAGAACTCTTACCTACGTAATTAATGAAGGCCCCTATTTGGGCTGAAGAGGTCTATACCTCTATGAAATCCAGACAAGACAAACCCGTCCACCCATTTGTCATTTCTCTACTGTTCCTTCGAATCTGGAGTGTGTTCCACTCTCGCCTGCCCAGAACATTAATTAACAACACTTTCCCAAAAGCAAAGTTACAGACCTACTAAATAAACTACGAAGAGATATTTTGATCTAGCAACACACTCTTTGACCTAACTATGTCCTATGCTGCTACTCCAATCTAAAATACAATGCAGAATGCTAAAAGACAAGGTCACATAATTTAAAATAAATTGCAAATGTTTTTCGGAGTTAGATGTCTTACAAAATAACACACAGCTCTGTCAATCTTTGTAGTGAAATTAAATGTTTATAAGAACTTATTAGCAATAATACATATTATGAAAGAGAATCGTCTGGAACATTTGGAATGCACATTCATTTTGAACTAACCTACCTCAACAAATTCTGTGTAAAAAAAATGGCAAAGGACGGAAATCGTTTTGTTTTATTCATAAAAATGAGGATTTATAGCGTCTATTTTATTGAATAATACATTATCCGCTTATTTTAATAATGTCCTGTTTGTTTCAGCTTTTTTTACGTTTTGTAATGTTTTATTAATAAAGTTTCATGTTGTTTTGATGTTCACTATTCTAGTTCAGTAGCCCTACTATGCGTCTGCAGTATCTAATCCGGATTTTTTAATCTGTAAAAGTTTTTGATACTCTCTAAAATAATTTATTGATTATACTTCGTTTTTGTATTAATTTCGCATTGTTTCTGCTGAATTTGTTAGCATATACGTCGATTACATAGCGAAAGTTAGAGAAGACGTAAACTAGCGTCATCTGTTGGACATATTAAGTAAATAAAAGGATAATATACTCATTTGTTCACCTACTCGATAACAGATGTCGTTAGTTGAACCCATGCTAAAGTTGAATTTGGTGATTCTCTAGCAATTAGAATTTGTCCTATTATTTTCCTAAATTAATCCTAGCACCTAGGGCTGGCTTTAACTCTGACTGGCAATATATTAGAACTGACAAAAGTGTCTGGTTACTTGGGAGACATCTTTTAAGATCCTATGACAAAAGTAGACTTTCAAATTTATCTAACTTAAGGGGCAAACTTCTGTCTGGAAGAGGTTCTGCTGCAATCTGCAATTTAATAGACCTTTGCTGCTTCAAAGCTGCTCTTTACCAGGAACTTTTTCCTGCCTCTGTTGGGCACATGAGCAGACAAACTTTGAGCTTTTATAAAATGACGAAGGTCTGGCGATTATGGGCTCTTGGACTACTATCTTAATTATTCCAAACTCTCTTGAATTGAAAATGTTTTAATCTTCAATTGCCACACGTACACTTGTATCTGTTTTATATGACAATCTTTTTAACTTCACATGGTCACGCCTTAACCAGAAGGATAAAACCACAAACAAAATAAAATCTATAGATTTATTAATAACTGTAGAGAATTCATCGTACCCCTTGTTTTTAACCCCCGACGGAAAAAGAGGGGTATAATAAGTTTGACATATCTGTGTGTCTGTATGTCCTCTGTGGCATCATAGCTCCTAAACGAAGACGGGGAATTTCCAGGTAGCAGGTAATGAAGGTATATAAAAACATTACTTACCTCACGTATATTCTCCTAGTGCTATCTCACACGGAGTGAGACTGTAGCGTGTCCTACAAGCAATCCAAAAATGTGTGTTACTCACTTAGCTATTTATTTTGTTAAATTGAGATTTTTTTTACTAACATAGGTTTCAAGTTTGAGTAACACATATGAGTCATTGTTACTTAAATAAAGAATATTTATTATTATATTATTTTATTTTATTAATTAGAACTAAAAAATATTTGAAAAAAAATTGCACTTATAGTTTTTAAAGTTTTGTACAAATAAAATGTTTTTTTTTTTGTAATAATTTTATCAACTACAAAATTACAATTGTAATTAAATTCTATATACAACTTACACATTAAAACTAATAAAAAATATATTTATGTATATATATCCGGGCTGTATATGTATATACATGCATGCGTCATAAAATTATTAACAAAAAAATTCTATTATATATTTATATTAAATATTTTTAAACAAGTTTTTAGAATTTATTTAATTGTTAAATAAAATTAAAAATTGGTCAGGCCTCCTTGGGGAAGAATGACGAACTTACGTGAAGTTAAGTAATTATTTTGGGAGCTTTAAAGCGTCTGTTAAGCAATACGGCCGATGGAAAGTGTTTGGGAGTATTGTCGACTTATTTTTAACGATATTATCTAAAATATACGTGAAAATCAGCTAGGAGAACATACGTGAAGTAAGTAATGTTTTTATGTACCTTCATTACCTGATACCTGGAAATTGGCCCTCTAACCAAGCTAGCAGGTAGGCATGCGATACTAGTACATACTGACACTATACAATCGTCCACATTTCGTTCGTCAGAAAATACGTGACGTCTGGCGGCCTTGCTCTAATACAGAAAGTTTCGAAGTTCAGAAGTGGCTGCTCATAAATGTTTGAATTTCGAATGTTATATTTTTTGAACTTAAGAAACTCAATCATTGATTAAAAAAAAAATGGCGGGGAATCGCGTGTCAATTGTTTTTTTATTACAAGATGAAGTTTGTCGTCCGTAGTAAAAATGGAATTAACGCGAAAAGATTTGGCCATGATTTTTACGATTTTAAAAGTTCAGTGACTCCGCAAGACTGCACTACTCGTTTTTAAAATGCTTTTGGGAGGGAAGCACCTCATTTGAGCACCATGAGACGTTGGTACGCAGAATATGATCGTGGCCGTGTTTCTCTCCATGGTGAAATTCGTGAAGGTCAATCCCTCAACTGCAATAATTGAGGAAAATGTGGCTACTGACAGGCAACTAATTGAAGAAAACCGGTGTATCACCAATGAGGTTGATTCGATGACATTTGGGGATTGGTATGAGCAGCCAAATTAAAAAAAATTTACATCAACATTTAAAAGTTAAAAAACTTTGTTGCCGCTGGATTCTTTACGAACTCACCCCAGAACAAAAACGGACTCGTGTTGATTGGTGTAAAAAATGTTGTTAAAGTACGATCACGGACGTTCAAATGTTGTGTGTGACATTGTGACAGGAGGTGAAACATGAATATATTGTTACATGCCGGAAAGAAAGCAACAGTCTTCTGTATCTATGGGTGTCCGAAGGTGACAGCAAACCAACAAAATTGAGGGAGGCGAAAAACGTAGGTAAGACACTGGGCAAACAAATGGTCGCAATAATTATTATTGCGACCATTTGTTTGCCCAGTGTCTTAGAAAAAGTCAGGGAAAAACGACCAAGAAGTTGCATCCTATAGTACTAGCACCATGACAATGCTTCGGCACACACCACGAACAAGACAAAGTCATTTTTGACTTCTGAAAAGGTAGAGCTAGTGACCCATCCCGCACATAGTCCTGACCTGGACCATGCATTTTCTTTATTTGCCCAAAAATTAAAGATTTGATGAGAGGTATGACATTTACGGGGCCGGAAGAGGCCGTGATAGCTTTCAACCAGCACGTGAAAAACATGCCCTTAGACCAGGGGTCGGCAACCTTTTGAGACGGAAGAGCCAAAAGTTAATTTACAAAAATTTACCCCTGCTTTAGACTAAGTTTTCAAAAATGGTTTGACCGAATGAAAAAGTGTTTAAAATGTAATGGAGAATACTTCGCAGTAAACATATTACTTTACAAATAAATTGTTTTATTAATGAGTCACCCAAAAACTTTCAGTGTACCCCAAGTACAATAATAGTCACAGATGGCGTAAATAAAATAAATTGAGCGTCTGACGTGTAACGTGCGGTAAGAAGCTCGTTCCAACTTGTTTCTAATAAACGTAAACTGTGTCTGAAACTAACAGTAGAGGACAGGAGGACATGAAGGTATATTATTGATTTCATTAATCTACGTCCTATAATTCGAGAACATTTGAAAGGTATGTACGTCATGGATTATATTCCTAAAAGTCGTGCCGATAGTGGCGTTCGACTCCATTGATGGTTGATCTGTACGATGGCTGGCGTGTGCGTCATGCTCGTGAACGGGTGCCGTTGGACGGGGCTGGTCATCTCCGAATTGCTATTACTTAAATATGCATAGTAGTAATTAGCGCGTCTATTTATATGAGAATAATAGGTATGTTACATTGTCCTCACATTTCATTTACGCTTATAAGCAATGTAACCAGAAATTTGTAAAAAACATTTTGAAAAAGAGTGTCCTTGGAGTTTCTTGTCTGTTCTTCTCCATGGGATCTACGTATTGGAACAGGCAACTAGCTTCACGACTGACCTAGTCTGACTGACTCCTGCTCCTGATAATTCAAAAATACCTATTATTGGTTTAATTGAAATAAATGGTTTTGATTTGATTTGATTATTAACCCCTGACGCAAAAAGGTAGGATGTTATAGTGTATTGTAGGTTAACGTTTATATCTGTGTATATGTATTTTTACTGCATGTGACTTGATTGAGTGTTCTTAGCTATAATTCAAGAAAATCGGTTCAGTTAGTACATTGGTTCAGAAAAAAATAATTAACAACAAAGGTTTAAAAATAGCTTATGAAAGTTTTTTAAGTAGTATGATTTATAAGTAGGTTGTAATGTTTTCATAAGATACTAGCAACCCGCCCCGGGTTCGCACGGGTAGCAGATACATCTTCAACAATCATTCTCATATTACAACCAATTTACACAAAACCTTAAGAAATTATACCTTCCTCACGAATCACTCTGTCTATTAGTGAAAACCGCATGAAAACCTGATCAGTAGTTTTTCAGTTTATCGCAAACAGACAGACAGACAGACGGGGACAGAGGTCTTTGTTTTATAATATGTATGTAGTGATGACTGTCAAGTCCAATTACTAACTTGTGACGTCTTACTGTGCTATAGGTAGTCAATATATTTACTTTCATTGTTCAAAAATTAAACAAGTACATACTTATTAAAAATTTAATACACCCCCGACTCGAAAATCCCTTCAACAATACAAAAGAGCTGATGATCTTCGAACGGCTGAACAGATTTTCTTAAATTATATCTAAGAACACTAATAATAATAATAACTTCACACATCTCACACACGGCCGTCTGATCCCAAACTAGGAAGAGCCAGATACCAGACTGCTGATAAACATACTTATATATTTCTAAATACATACATATTATAGATAAATTACACCCAGACACAGAACAAATGATCATGCTCATCACACAATTATTTGTCCTGGGTGGGAATCGAACCCATGACCTCTGGCTTAGCAGTCAGGGTCACTAACCACTGGACCAACAGGCCAGTCTACACTCTCGATCAAGTCACCTTTCAAACAAAAAAAAACTTAATCAGATTAGACAGGCACATAAAAATCCCACGTTAAACTTCCCTCCTTTTTGGGTCTAGGGCAGAGGTCGGCAACCTGTGGCTCCTTCGATGTAAAGTTGTGGCTCTCCAGTTCCATATGTAAAAAAATATTATTTACTATCAAAACTCTTAAAACCTAAAAAAAAAGGTTATCCAATTCCTTTTACGGTGAACAACATCCGCAACAACCCTCAAATATTTTTTATGAGCACTAAAAAAAAAAGGTCGTTATAGGGGCGTCGCTTGTATTTACAAATTTAATTGGCTCTTTAAAAATTGTAAAATTTTGGCTCTTCCGTCTCAAAAGGTTGCCGACCCCTGGTCTAGGGTTAAAAATGATAAAAAAAAGGTGAAATTTATATCTAACTAGCAGCGCCCCGCGGTTTCAACCTCGTAAGTCCCAATCCCGTAGGAATACCGGGATAAAAAGTAGCCTATGCGTTATTCCAGGTCTCCAGCTACCTACATACCAAGTTTCATCGCAATCGGTTCAGTGGTTTTTGCGTGAAAGAGTAACAAACATCCATCCATCCAAACTTTCACATTTATAATATTAGTGGGATGAATATTTTCTACGTCTTGTACAAACACTTAATTTTTAAAGCATTCTTCAAATAATTTATTTCAACCATAGACAACAATCCTATTATTATCATTATATTAATACGTGAAGAGAATTCTTTGTACGTATTTAAAAAAAAAATCTAAGTCTATACAATGACAGCTCAAGTTATACTGGCCAGTGAAAAAACCATGGTCGAAATTCGACCACCACGCGTTCTTTAGTTATTCATTAATCTATATTAACCTTGTATGGCCTTCAAGATCAATACGTCTGTCATTCCTGATACATTTTCAATGGATTGAATATGGCATCAGTAAAAAACAACTGTAGCTTTTGGCAACAGGATTAGAAGGTCGTGTGAAGGCTGGAATTTTGTTTCTAACCGCCTTAAAAAAAGAGGAGTTTCTCAATTTGGATGTATATATTTTTAGGGTTCCGTTCCTCAAAAGGAAAAAAAGGAACCCTTATACATTAACATTGTGTTGATAATATAATCCTAATATTTTAAACGTGAAAGTTTGTGAGGATGTATGGATATGTGGATGTTTGTTACTGTTTCACGCAAAAACTACAAAACCGATTGCGATGAAACTTGGTATGTAGATAGCTGGAGACCTGTATTAATATAAAGGGGGAACTTTGTATCCCGATATTTCCAAGGCACCGGGACTTATGCGGGTGAAACCGCGAGGCGCTGCTAGTATTATAAACGTGAAAGTTTGTGACGATGTATGGATATGTATATGTTTGTTACTCTTTCACGCAAAAACTACTGAACCGATTGCGATGAAACTTGGTATGTAGATAGCTGGAGACCTGTATTAACATATAGGGTACTTTTTGTCCCGATATTTCCAAGGCACCGGGACTTACGCGGGTGTAACCGCGAAGTGCAGCTAGTTAAATATAAAATTAGTTGTAATGTAAACTCAGTTGCATAAAGACCATAAGAAATTAGGAACATGATAGGATTGGCAATTATCTTCTGGTTTGACTGGCCTGTTGGCCTGGTGGTTAGCGATCCTGACTGCTGAGACAGATGTCGTGGCTTTGATTCCCATCCAGGACAAATATTGAGCAAGAGCATGATCATTTGTTCTGTGTATGCGAGTAATTTATCTATAACTAGCAGCGCCCCGCGGTTTCACCCGCGTATGTCCCGATCCCGTGGGAATATCGGGATAAAAAGCAGCCTATGTGTTAATCCAGGTCTCGAGCTATCTACATACCAAGTTTCATAGCAATCGGTTCAGTAGTTTTTGCGTGAAAGAGTAAGTCCTAGTTTACTTCCAACAGAACCAATTTAACCACTTAAATTGGTGAAAAAGCCCAAATGAAGGAGTTCGTTCAGACTGCAGACTGCTCAGTCTGAAACCCTCAACCGACACGACATCAGAATAGTTGTAGGAACCATTACGGGACATTTGGTCCTGAATCGGCATCTATTCACCATTAATGCGACAGACAGCCGTCTATGCAGAGGCCGTCTCAACGCAGAGGAAACGGTCGCCCACGTTATCCTGGAGTGCGAGGGAGTGGCCACACAATGGGTAAATATCCACACTGATGCGATAGAAGCCTGTGAACGCTCCAGGAGGCTTCTGTGCTTCTGGAAGGAGCTGGGCTGGCTTAACTAGACAGCCATATCTGAACGAATAATGGACCGTTGTAGAGTCTAAATGCGGAAACAGAGCCCCTAAACAAAAAAAAAACTGTCAATCGTAGTACTGCACGTCAGAAGTGAAAACATAACTTCACAATGTATTTGCATTATACACACACACACATCTGTATATATATAATTAGGTTAAAAATAAAAAGTAGGTAATAACATATCTAAATGTATACATAGGGTACACTGGAAGTTCTGCGCTCCTGGCCGCTCATAAATGTTTGAATTTCGAATGTCATATTTTTTTTAAATATAAGAAATTCGGCCCCGTCTTACGAATTTTCGATCAGGTCACGTGTCCTGACGCGAGTTTAACATTTTTTACCCATCCCAAAAAGTGCACAACGCCGCTAAATAAGTTTTCACTTCCAAAAAAGTGGTCAAAAGCTCAAATGAAGGAGCTTATTCCAGCGGGTGTTTTAGACCAAAATTTCGCAAATATATTGGATAGAACGGCTAGACTGACTCTTTATAGATTTTATAATTGATTTAGTAAGTAGATTATTTACGAAACTCATAAAATGGTAGGTGTGTAATAGATAATTGTCATCATTAATATTAAATTGAACCATAGACATAATAATATGGGAAAAAAAGAAGTAAGAGTGCGTGATATTGCAGCGACCCAGGAGCCTGGGTTACCGGGTCGATAGGATTTATATTATATTGCGAAGAGAGTAAATAAAAGATTAGGCAGGCACAACTGATGCTGTAATCAGGCTCAGAATAATCATACAACGATTAATTGCAATACAATGAATAAATTAATATTTCTCGAGCAATTCGTGCATATAGCACGACGTCTGTCACATCAGTCTTCCAAGACGATTGTCCTTTCTTCTTCCATTTCGAATCTTCTAAAATTTATTTCGAATCTAAATTCGAGTGCGGCGCCGCCAGCCAGATCCTTCACGCCTTCTCCAAAGAGTTCTTATTCCAATCGAAGGAGGTTACAAACAGCGCGGGGGCTCATCACAACAATATGCAATGGCTGAATAAAAAAAGAACGCTGTAATATGTGCTCCCTGTGTCTCTTTTTAGCCGCGATTTCGCATTAATAAATGTTGACAATTCCCATGAACATACACACACACACGATACATGCTCTAGACAAGGATAGAGGGACCACGTCTAGCAAATTTATCTTTTCATAGAATTATCGCATCCATTTACATTACACGATAGCCATTACTAGCGATTTCTTTTCTTATATTGTATGAATTGAACTGTCATGATCTCCCGATCTCGTTAAAACTGTGACATTTCAAACGATTTTAAGTAAAGAAGGTTTCATTACAAAATAATATGGGTAAGTATATAAAATAATGTCACGAAGAAAGGCAGTAGGTACCTATATGTATAATAAAAAAACTGGACAAGTGCGAGTCTGACTCGCGCACCGAGGATTCCGTAAGCAAACAAACTTGTATGTAGATTTTACGTCATTCTCGGGAATAAATTCTCGAAGACTTTTTTGTCAAATTTCATGATTCTAGGTCAATGGGAAGTACCCTATAGGTTTTGATTTACCTGCGAAATGTTCAAATTTGGTAAAAGCTAAGGCTTAAATGGCCGTATCTTATGATTGCGTTGACTTACAAGTTTGATTATTTTTACAGCTTCAAGGGACCGGCGCGTTGATATAAGTATTTGATGTTAATTTCAACTTGATGCCTCTACGGGTTTCTGAGAAAAATAGTCTTGACAGACAGACGGACAACAAAGTGATCCTTTTAATCATAATAAGGGTTCCTTTTTTCGTTTTGAGGAACGGAACCCTGAAAAACAAATGCTTTTTTAATGAAAAGACAAACCTTACATGGATACAGCAAATCAATTCAAAATATGAAAAAAAAACTGAGTGGTGTCGTGGGACACCAGGTAGGAACGAAGTTCCTTATTATAAAAATAATAATTTCAAGTTCTATTCGAGGTATAAAGAAAATAATTATTCGGGTATACATTTTTTATTATGATTTTTTAATCAATAAAAATAAAGAAAAACTACTTCACAAAATTTTCTTAACACCATTATTTTATTTACAATGATTTATAAAAATATATAATAATAATAATAACAGTCATCACGTAGACTATACATTAGACACTGTAATAGTATAGCCATCATACATAGACTATACATAAAAATCTAACGTTACGGACGTTTTTTGCCGGCTAGGGTACCCCTCCGCAACGCCCCATAAGGAACTTCGTTCCAAATAATATTTTTACACATTGTATTAGTAAGAATTTTGAATTAACGTAAGCTTACAATATAACAATATCACTACATATTATAAAACAAAGCCCCTCGCCGCGTCTGTCTGTCTGTCTGTTCGCGATAAACTGAAAAACTACTGAACGGATTTTCATGCGGTTTTCACTAATAGACAGAGTGATTCATGAGGAAGGTTTAGGTGTATAATTTGTTATCATTTTGTGTAAATAGATTGAAATATGTTGATGATTGTTGAAGATGTCTCTGCTACCCGTGCGAAGTTTATAGATAAATAACACCCAGACACAGAACAAATGATCGTGCTCATCACACAATTATTTGTCCTAGGTGGGAATCGAACCCATGAGCTCAGCAGTAATCACTAACTAGACCAACAAGCTCATCGCAACAGCTGGCCTTAAATAATATATTTTGAGTCGATTAAAATACTTTGAAATACAATTTAAATACATCAACCAACGCCCGCACACGTGACTGTGACGCACCCATACGTAATGTTGCCATTTAAAGTAAACAATCTGTCATTTTAACATTCTCAATTTGAATTTCATAAAACCCACGCAAGCGTGTAGATTATTTTAATGGGTAACATTGACGATGCATTGGATATAGAAGTGTCTGTTGTGTAATTATATAAAGCAAAGCACATATTGATTTTTTCCGTCATCTTCAACAATCATCGTCATATTTCAGCCATTTTACACAAAACCTTAATCAATTATACACCTAAACCTTCCTCATGAATCATTCCATCTATTAGATATGGAAATACGTTCGGTGATTATTGAGTTTACAACGAATAGACAGACAGACAGACGTGTCGGGGGACTTTATTTTGTTTATGTAGTGATATGCAATCGCTTTAAATTTAAGCTGCGTTATTTAAAACCAGACAATTATTTAACAATAGCAGCGCCCCGCGGTTTCACCCGCGTAAGTCTCGATCCTGTAAGAATATCAGGATAAAACTAGCCTATGCTTTAATCCAGGTTTCTAGCTATCTACATACCAAGTTTCATCGCAATCGGTTCAGTGGTTTTTGCGTGAAAGTAACAAACATCTATCCATCCATCCAAACTTTCACATTTATAATATTAGTGGGACTAGCGACGGATGCGACGGCTTTGCAAGGGTGGAATAGAAAAGTAGAGAAGAAGAGTAGTAAAGTAAGTGGGAGATTAAACGAAACGAAGAACTTAAAACGTCACATTAGCAGATTGGTGACATTAATTTTTTTTTTTTATTTTTTTTTTTTTTTTTTCCAATCATACATTATTTTTACAGGGTGCACCCTAATACAATAATGTAGCTACTTTGTATATTATATACTAATTTACTATTTACAGGGTGCACCCTAATACAATAATGTAGCTACTTTGTATATTATATACTAATTTACTAAATTAATAAGGAGCTGACAGAACTCAATGTTTAGATTGGCGCCCTCTAGTGGATGTATATATGTATTATTAGCGCCACGGTCACGAGTTCAGTGCTTTTTCCCCATAGCAAAAGTGCACAACGTGTCCAAAGAAGTTTTCACTTCAAAAATAGAGATACAGTACCAGGCGTGGCAGGTACCTACCTCCAAAGCCTTAAATTGCAATCTTTCGCTGGCATGTAATCGCTGGAATGTAAATAGATCGACAAGCGGTTCCTCCTCTGCACGAGGCATCCTCAGGACAAACATGTGTATCTGTGTGTCTGTCTGTGCCATTGTAGCTCCTAAACGGATACACCGATCTTGATTTCGTTTTTAGAACGAAGTTCCTTATCCCACGTTACACTTTAGACGCTCGGTGGGACTAGGTGAAAAAGTGTTAGCACAACGAAAAATGCTGGCTGCCTAGACTTCACACCTTGCGACTCAATTCGTTTCCTAAAATTAAAGACGAACTTAGAGCCACACGTTTTAAGAACCCACGGTGAATGCGAAGCCGTTGAAGAGGTGCCTAACGCTGACTGGTCCAACTGCTTTTTGCAATGGTTCCAGCCAGAGCCGTAACAATATTGGGTGTCCAGGGTATCCAGGGGAGGGAGGGAGGTACGGAGGGATAGGGAGGGAGAGAGAGGGACTCCAGTGAATTGTAAACTCCAGTCGTGCGTCAGAGCTGACACACATTTTTTTTGAAGTGTAAACTTCTTTAGCCACGTTTGTGCACGCTAATAATACATACATACATCCACTAGAGGGCGCTAATCTAAACATTGAGTTCTGTCAGCTCCTTATTAATTAATGTCACCAACCTGTTAATGTGACGTTTTAAGTTCGTCGTTTCGTTTAAGTTTTCACTTCTGTCGGCAGTCTCATGACTGCCTATTTTTTTTTGTCCTTGGACACCCCCTACATTTTGAGGGTTGTTGCGCCCCTGGTTCCAGCAAATACAAAAATGTATAAATTGTGAGGGCATTTATACTTTGAAAGACGATGTTGAATAGTTCAATAAACGCATTTAACTTCCAATTATTTTATTCATCAAGTTATAAAAATTAGTGACAGATAAAAAGAAAAGAGCGGCAATCAGTTTTAGTGTGGCCAGAACAATAACAAAAAAAAACCAGTCAGTCGTAGGACTGTACGTCAGAAGTGAAAACATAACTTCACAATGTATTTGCATATACATACACACACACATCTTTTTTTTTCCGGCACTAGGAATTACTCCTGTCGCGGGGGACTTTACAAACATACAAACAACGGACACAAAGAACACCAAGACTCGGGTGGGAATTGAACCCACAACCTATGGCGTAGCAGTCAGGGTCACTAACCACTAGGCCAACAGGCCAGTCAATCTGTGTATATATAATTATGTTAAAAATAAAAAGTAGGTAATAACATATCTAAATGTATACATAGGGTACACTGGAAGTTCTGCGCTCCTGGCCGCTCATAAATGTTTGAATTTTGAATGTTCGAATTTTCGATCAGGTCACGTCTCCTGACGCGAGTTTAACATATTAACCAACCCAAAAATGCACATCGCCGCTAAAGAAGTTTTCACTTCAAAAATTAATAGCATTGGGATACATGTCATTGAGCCAAACTTACAGACGATAAATGTATGTACGTCTAGTATTTGGTCTTATTTATCAGAATCCAGAAACTTTCCGTATGACCTTAGTGTTAATAAAAAGAGATAACAAAACAATACCTTCATTCCTCGTTTCGTCAACAATTTTTTTGTATATTGACAAACTTTAGTGCTACTGCCCTGGCCTGTTGGTCTAGTGGTTAGTGACCCTGATTGTTGAGCCAGAGGTCGTGGGTTCGATTCCCACCCAGGACAAATAATTGTGTGATAATCATGATAATTTTTATGTGTCTCGGTGTAATTTATCTATAAGTGTATGTATTTAGAAATATACATTATAAGAATGTTTATAAGCAGTTTGGTTACCATAGTACAGGCTCGGTGTTCTTACATTACTTGTATGAATACATCGATATACGTCATAGTAAATTTTCCGAGCGCATAATATAGGTTTATAATCGCAAAAATCTTTTTATAAGATACCAGCAGCGCCCCGCGGTTTCACCCGCGTAAGTCCCGATGCCGTGGGAATATCGGGATAAAAAGTAGCCTATACGTTAATCCATGTCTCCAGCTACCTACATACCAAGTTTCATCGCAATCGGTTCAGTGGTTTTTGCGTGAAAGAGTAACAAACATCCATCCATCCATCCATTCATCCAAACTTTCACATTTATAATATTAGTGGGATAACAATAAATTAACGACTTTCGGAATTTTCCTCTACTTGTGCCTCTCACGTTATCCTGGAGTGCGTGGGAGTGTCCACTGGCTACCGGTGGCTTTTAGGAGTGATCTTGCACCAGCAAGGATATTTGCGCCCGTGAACGCCCGAGGAGGCTTCTGTGCTTCTGGAAGGAGGCTGGCTCAACTAACCAGCGATATCTGAACGCATAATGGACCGAGTATGAGTCTAAATGCGGCAACAGAGCCCTTTATTAATACACATATGATTCAGGGCTCATGGCAAGTGTTCTGAGTACGTCTATGCAACGGAAATCGTCTACCATGAGGGAGAGCGTGAACAGCATGGAGAGAAGAAAAAAAAACCAGTCAGTCGTAGGACTGCACGTCAGAAGTGAAAACATAACTTCACAATGTATTTGTATATACATACACACACACACAAAAAAAAATCTGTATTTATATAATTAGGTTAAAAATAAAAAGTAGCTAATAACATATCTAAATGTATACATAGGGTACACTGGAAGTTCTGCGCTCCTGGCCGCTCATAAATGTTTGAATTTCGAATGTTATATTTTTTTAAATATAAGAAACTCGGCTCCGTCTTACGAATTTTCAATCAGGTCACGTGTCCTGACGCGAGTTTAACATTTTTTACCCATCCCAAAAAGTGCACAACGCTGCTAACTTTAAAAAACTTAGTCATGGTTTCTCTCCTTACTTACTGTTCCTGTGGAGTAATGTCAGCGTGAGATGTCTCTCTGACATTACTCCATAAATCGACAAGCAATCGTAAAGCCACCAAAAGTGATGGGTTTTTGGTGGCTATAAAGACTGATACGGGAATGAAGCATAACACAACATATTAGGAGAAGTTTGCGGTTGATGAAATTGAGCCCCCTTTATGTTGTTTTGTTTTCTATCAGCTAGTGCATCTCAACAAACATTCCCCATTTTTGGTGGTTAATTATGAAAGAAGCCATGTCTGTCTTGCCACAATCTTTAAAGCGGAGCAATGGAATCAGTTTGTATTCATATTTAAAAATTGCTGAGTTTACTTAAAAAAAAAGAATTAAAAAAAAATTGGCAGTGGGACTGCCGACAAAAGTGAAAACTTAAACGAAACGACGAACTCAAAACGTCACATTAACAGGTTGGTGACATTAATTAATACGGAGCTGACAGAACTCAATGTTTAGATTAGCGCCCTCTAGTGGATCTATATATGTATTATTAGCGTGACGGTCACGAGTTCAGTGCTTCTTCCTAAAGAAGTTTTCACCTCAAAATTTTTTTTTAGAAAATTCTTTTTCAAATTCAAATTCAAATTCAAAATCATTTATTCAATTAAGACACTAAGTGACATTTATGAACGTTAAATTGAAGCTACTGTTAAAAATCATAGATCGACGCAAACAGACGCCACAGCATGTACTGGATTGTCGAGGTAAATTAGGTGAAAACACCAAAATCTATTGCCTGCTTGTGTCGATCTATAACTTCCAGTTTCCAAAATGTGTAGGGCCTTATGAGATGAATACTGGCAAAGAAACTCATGGCCACTGTTTTTAAAAGTCTTCAGGTACAATGGTATTAGTGTTGCATAAAAGGTAAACATGATGCAAGCTGTTGCCACCTGAATTTCATTTTATTGAAATGCTTTTATAAACTTGGGTTTATTACCGCCCGGGGCAAATAATTGAGTGATGTGCACGATTATTTGTTCTGTCTGAGTGTAATTATCTTTAAAATGTATGTATTTAATCATAAGTATGTTTATCAGCAGTCTTGGTACCATAGTACAGGCTCTGCCTAGTTGGGGATCAGATGGCCGTGTGTGAGATGTCGCAAGTTAGAAAAAAGAAATCCTCATTATCGAATCCCTATAGTTTCATTTATGTCAGCTGTCTCTCTCTCTTACATAAAATTACCTTTATTGGTTTATTTTCCAGTTTAATTTGTCTTGTGTAACTTGTAGTATCTAGGATCTAGGTCCAGGATCATTGGAGATGAATAAAAAACACACATCATTGCAAATGTAAACTATAATTTCAAATTCTACTTTTCTACCAATCACAAATTTTACTACTACTCTACTTACAGTTTTTTCTACCATAGTCAGCCATATTGTTTTATTTTTTTTTTTACAATTGACGAAAATATTCGTTCCAATCACTCATTTTTAGTTTACTATTTTAAATTTTTAAATAATCTGTTGCTATTTTATAAAGATTACAACGTTTCTTTTTTTTTAATTGAAATTTAGTTCAGATATATTGTTTTAAGTGGATTTTATTAATTTGGTTACAATATAATAATATACTAAACATTTTTCTTTGGAAACCCGCCATAGTTAGACATTTTTAAATCAGTAAAAGTATCATTAAAAGTCTAGTTAAATATTTATTCCTTTTTCTAACAATGTTATTAAGAGTTTTTTACAATATTCCCCTATTATTTCTACTTAAAAATACCACTAATATGTAACCAGTTCCATTTAAAATATAATTCATACACACTTGAAGCAAAAATTTTAAATAACCGAAGAAATGTATCCATTAATATGAAATATTTAATTTTAAATTATCAAAAACTACTATCTACTAGATTATGTTTTATCTATGGCTACATTATATTTTTTTTAAAGACTATAATTAAAAATACTTTTCTCCGGTCAAATTAAGAACATACATCTAATTATAAAACAGCCAATTTTGACGAGAAATTATAATTAAGGAACTTTCGATACACCAATTAAGTGTTATTATATTATTAAAAAGTATACCAGTGCTTATATCTATGCTTTTTATATTTTTTTACTATAACCATACTAAAAGACCCGAAAAATGAGATACCTTCGAACAGAAGTCAGTCATGTGTTCGAACATTAATTACCATAGAGAAACAAAACATTTTATACATTTGTGCCAGTTGTACTTTTTAAATGAACTTTTGAATTTCGTACTTGTGTTTACAATCACAAATAAAATAAAAATGACGAATTTTTATTATTCAAAGAAATAAATTATTTTGAGCGTTTAGCGCTTGTGACATGTTTATGTGTAATATTCGAATTAGCGTTAATGTATATTAATAGTTAATAATGACATAGAGTTCCGTTGGCACCCTAAAATTTTGTTGCTGTCTAATTCAAATCGCGATATTGTCAAAAATGGTGTCTGTGTGTCTGTCTATAGAGTCACAGTCTTAAGTCTCGAATTTAGATATTTTCTCCAGCGTTCCAAAAAAAAAAACAATTATAGTTCTATTATATCCTTCTAGAAATTAAGTTTCTGCCACCTGCAACTTAAAATATAAAATAAAAGTGCTTGATTATTCAAGTCTATTAAAGTATTAACTACTAACAACTCTAAATACCATAAATACATTTTTTTTAAAAAGAAAACTGCATACTAGTAAACTTTTTTGAATCTGGAAGTGTCAACATCAAAATTCAAATTTTAAAAAATAATGCCATAAACACATCACAGCTAAATTGTAATATAAATAATTGTTTTACTGCTTCCTAGGCACCAAATATAAACTGTATGTATCTTTCGGCAAAGCTACACAAGCAGGCTTCTGTCTCAGGTCTTCAGCGTGTTCAGCACCTACCTCAAACTCTTGCATGATGCTGGCAAACATTACAAAACTCATCGTCGTAACCATAGTCTGACCAATACATGTCCTTTTCCCAATGCTGAATGGAAGAAAATGTGGGATGTTCTTCATAACACTCCATGCTTCCTTCTCACCTTCCGTCTTAATTGGTCTTTCGCTATCAGACTCCATACCAGAATCACAAAGGGAGTTCCTACGTACTTTAACTTTGCTCTTCTCCAAAAACCTTGTTGGATCAAATTTTTCAGGCTCCTTCCAGTATTCTTCAGACATATTCAGTTCGTAGTTATTAATAAAGACTATAGTGCCCTTTTCCACGCCATAACCAGATACAGCAGCATTTTCTGTCGCGACGTGAGGGACAATCGGTGAAGAAGCGTATCGAAGACATTCGAGTACAGTGGCTTCAGTGTATGGTAAGTTCGGTCTATCTAAAAGGCTTACGGGTCGTTTGCCTTTAGTCAAAGCATCCAACTCGGCTCTTATCTTCCTGCCAACTTCTGGATCCCTGGCGACGGCTGTAAGACATAACATTACCAAGTTACCCACCGAAGAATGACCGCCGAGGAAGTCTTCTAACATAAAAATTATCGTGTTTCTGTCAACGGTAGGATCTTCGTGTAAAACCCTGAGTAAACCATCTAAGAAATCTTTTTCAGGGACTTCAGTGTCCAAGTTCATTTCTCTTTGTTCAACAATCCTGGATAGAATGAAAGATCTAATTTCCTGAGACCAGCCGGATAACTTGTCCAAATGCTTCTTGTAAAAGGGCGCCAACCAAGGTAGGAAGTCGACTGCATACCCTTGGTTGATCTCCCAGAAGATTTCGTCGAAATGGTCCACGATTTTCTTGAATTCTGCATCGTTTTCTGTATCGAATCTGACATTGCACATGTAATGGCTGAACATGTTCATTGCTGTGGTCATTAGGATTGGTTTTAGATTGATTGCTGCGTCGGTACTTCTTGCAATTCCTTTCAATGTTTGTATAAGTTCAACGGATTCGAAAGTAGCGACGTCTCCAATTCTCGAGAAATTATCAGTGTGCTGTTTTGGTCCACAATGGCGTCTTGCTAAGTTACGTCTTTTCAACTGTAGGTTGGACCAGTCGCAGAGCGCCAAAGCTATAACAATAAAAATGAACTATTAAGAATTGTTTTGTTTTTACATATTAACATTTACTAGAGATGGCCTAGGGCTAGGCATTTGACCATAAGTCATTAAGTTTTATATCAATAGCCGGTATAACTTGAACCGTCATTGTATAGACATTCCGAACCATGATAGGTCAGCATCAGTACACTGCACTGGACCCTTGTAGCTTTTTTTAGGTGTTTTCACATTCTATTTAAACATCGTAGCTGTCTGCGTTTAACATACAAACATGAACTACTCCAAATATGACATTCTGTACACGTATTAACATAAATATATATATATACATATATATATATATATATATATATCGTGGGAGAGCCATGCTTCGGCACGTATGGGCCGGCTCGACAGGAGTGATACCACGGCCTCAAAGAAAACCGGCAGTGATGCAATTATTGCATTGCTTTTCGCTGAGTGAGTGAGTTTACCGGAGGTCCTAACCCTTCCCTCTCCCTCTCTCCCCTCCTCGACTCCTATTGCTCCCTTCCCCTACTCCCACCTTAAAGGCCGGCAACGAACTTGTGACTCTTGAGTTGCATTGGTCGAGTACCTTCTCCGTACGGAAAGCTACAATCTCAGATGTCGCGCTTATTTCTAAACATAAGTGTGTAATGTGATAGATGTGCCGCCTGCCATTAGTAAGCTAAAAAGGCGTTTATTATGCTGTTTAGTCGAAGAACTAACAACAAAATAAGACAATCGAAAGCGCTGGAAATAGCAGAAGATTTCGGAACTTTTCAATTTTGTATCAACTTTTACACAATATTTTGACAAATAAATGTATTGCTCGTGGTAGCCAAGTGGTAACCGAGTAGGTTAGCACATTACAAGGTTAAGTAATACTAGCCAGGTCAGTCTTAGGATGGATAACCATTTTTAACACATCGAGACCCCTCCGTGCCTCGGAGAGCACGTTAAGCCGTCGGTCCCGGTAAGGCTTTTTACTTTTATTTTGGAAAAAGACTTAGGGTTCCACGCAAAATATATAAAGATGTACACGTGAGCGAAGCCGGGCGCCAGTGAAAGTCACGTGGAAATCGGTAGACCCGTTCCGGAGATTAGCCAAATAAAAAAAAACTGATTTTTAGGTAT
Organism: Euplagia quadripunctaria; assembly: GCA_963859945.1. Lineage (NCBI taxonomy): Eukaryota > Metazoa > Arthropoda > Insecta > Lepidoptera > Erebidae > Euplagia > Euplagia quadripunctaria. Next base: position 6,019,087 of record OY982589.1, on the reverse strand, counting down.
AGGTATTCTGCAAATAACTGTAACTGAGCTAAAAAAAACTATTATTTTGACATTACAAACAGACACTTAAATTTTATTTATTTGTATTGATATGTATTTAAAGATGTGGCGAAAAGGAAACGTATTTGTATAATATTATTAATAACGAATTTACGCACTTATTATATAAAAGCAAGTAAGTCATTTATGTATGTCACCTAGAACAAATTCCGAGCTAAATTCAAAGTTTCGAATTTCGAATACTTGCATATTAAAGTAGGAAGTTGTGCATAAACAATGTTAGGTATAGAGTTACATTTTTTCGGCACAGACAACAATTAGCAACGGCCTATAATTTTAGATGATGTATTTATTTACACTATATAAAATACTAATTTTAATTTGACTGAGTATTGTATTTTTTTTGGTGTATGTTACGCGATAGATACCTTTGCCATTTGTGAACCGATTTCAAACATTCAAACAACGGACACAAAGAACATCCAGACTCGGGACAAATATTTGTGGATCACACAAATTTTTGTCCCGTGTGGGATTTGAACCCACAACAATCGGCGCGGCGTAATGGCGAGGTGACCACTTAAACCATTGCGCCATCCGTGCAGTCCATATTATTTACTAGCAACCCACCCCGGCCTCGCACGGGTAGCAGAGACATCTTCAACAACCATCAACATATTTCAATCAGTTTACATAAAATTTTAAGAAATTATATACCTAAGCCTTCCTCATGAATCACTCTGTCTATTAGTGAAAACCGCAAGAAAATTCGTTCGGTAGTTTTTCAGTTTATCGCGAACAGACAGACAGACGCGGCGGAGAACTTTGGTTTATAATATGTAGTGAAATATACCTACATATTGCTTTTGTATATAACTTCTATTAAAATTTGTTGGACATTGATGTCACTCGCTAATTATTATTTAATAACTCACGTTTTTCTCCAGCTTCACCTGCGTTTACGGTCACTACTCCGCTCCTAAAGATTGTAGCGTGATGTCACATAGCCCATAAATTTCCTCCATAAATACTCTATCTAATACAAAAATAATTGTTCGGATCGTACAAATAGTTGCAGAGAAAAGCGCGTTTATAAATAAACAAACAATCAAACGAAATAATTCTTTAAAAAAAAACCGACTTCAAAACAAAAACTATTCCATAAAAGACTTATATGGTTTTCTCATGGATGCCATTGTCAGAACTAGACCAAATTGAAATGGGACCACACGGGAAGCACCAGCTTTCAAATAAAAAAAGAATCATCAAAATCGGTTAACCCCTTTTTTGAAGTCGGTTAAAAAGCTTTTCAGTTTTATTTTATGATGGTATAGATTAGGGGCAAGTTTCAGTGTTTAATATTCTAAGGGGTGAGTGGGTACACTAAGCCAAGAGAGATTCTTAAGGAATAATCTCCAAAAATTGAGGGGCGAATGGTGCGAACACTTGGCATAAAATGATATTACAATCATGTGGGAGAGCCATGCTTCGGCACGTATGGGCCGGCTCGACTCCGCTCGTTACCACGGCCTCACAGAAAACCGGCCGTGAAGCAATGCTTGCATTGCATTTCGCCGAATGAGTGAGGTTACCGGAGGCCCTAACCCTTCCCTCTCCCTTATTCCCGTCTTTCCGCTCTCCCCCCTCTTCCCCCCCTCCCCCTCTTCTCCTACTCTCACCCTTAAAGGGCGGTAACGCACTTGTGACTCTTGAGTTACAGGTGCCCATGGGTGGCGGTAGTCACTTACCATCAGGTGACCCGTCTGCTCATTTGCCCCCTATAACACAAAAAAGCACTTAAAATTCCTTAACACTACCTAAAACCCGATAACAATTTGCCCGTCCCACGAAACGAACCCAGGGTCTCACGATCGCATAACATAAGCGCAAGCTTTGATGCAGTTACACCTACTTGTCTCGAATTCATTTGTTTGTGTTCATAGAGAAACATAAAAGTATGGCCACACTTGTTAACATTCGAACTTAGAGCAAGTAATCAGAAATAATGCGGTAGTACACTGTCCAGTCAATTAAGTATTGAACAGTCCTCATTATTAAACGTTAAAATCGTACGTTCAGTAGAAATTTGTATGAAATAAAGAGTTATGATGTCATACCTAACTATTGCCAAATCAACTATAAACTATTGGCAACGCATGCGTGACTCTTGTGTCTCAGGTGCCCATGGGTGGTGGCACGTCTGCTCGTTTGCCTTCTATCCCATAAAAAATAGACAGTCATGGTCATTATCTAAATTAATTATACATGTGTGTCCACACACTTATTTCCGCCGCCATGGCGCCTTGTCAGGTAGCAAGTAACCAGAGCCAAATAATCAAGATACTCCGTAACCCGAGTATTGCACCTCAAGGACGAGGTTACAAGACATAAGCGGCAGCGATTTTCAATGCATATGAAACGATTGCTTGTTAAAATAATTGACCAAGCTATTGATATTATTTTCTTCATTAGCCTAATGTATCCATTCAAATAAGCTTCGTGTTATTTAATGTCAAAACGTTAAAAAACTTGTTTGAAATAAATCATTTTTATTGTTTGCTTTAAAGATTGCGCAGCACGTTCTAGTTCACACATGATACTTTAGAGATAAGCTAAACGTTGTTACTCTCTACTCGTTGCTCGTCCTATTACTGCTTGTTAAGACAAATACAATACGCGATGTGGTTTGCAGTAATAGGCGACATGTAGCCCTATCAACAGAACAGCTTTCCATACATATTGTTTATGTAATCCTGTTTTGTTTATGTAATCCTGTTAAAAATACTTAAAACGTTTAGAAAACTGTACGCTGTGCCCTAAACTCTAAAATATTCACACCATAATCTTGTAACTTACGCCATGACAGGATGCATTTAACTCTACGTCATTAGATCCTAAAGAAATTCAATATGCACTTTATTACTTGCGATTTAACGATGCTATTTAGATTAAATTATAAGAACTTACACTTATAGAATGATAATATTCATTTAATTTTACATAGACTATAATAAGAGTTATTTTAACAAGTTTGTGTAGGCACAGACCGCCAATTCGTCGGCCGCCGCGCGCCTGTAAGCCTGTGTAAAATTTCATATTATTGAACTTTACAAATTGAGGATAAATAAACCAATATTAATATTTTAACATTAATTCCATATATAATATTAGTTATACCGCCTTCAAACCTTCAAGAAAAGAGCGTATTCCTATCTCAAAGGCCGGCAACTCCGTCTGCTCATTTGCCCCCTATAATATAAAAAAAAATCGGACAAGTCTAATCTAAATCCATCTGCTGATTTACAAATTTTTCTATGCGCTAGTAAGATATAAAATAAGTATAATTGTACAAAACCATTTTAAAGAAAAGCCGGAAACGGCCATTTGGTTGTTTAAATATAATTAATTTTAGTCTCTCACACCAATTAGTTTTGTCACAGTGACATATTTATTTTTTAATTACGTCTAGGAAACCAGACACTGTGCATCCGATGACCGAGGTCTTATCTCAGTAGAGGCCGAATGTGATGTATATTTACGTTTGCAAAAAAAACCGGCGTCGTTTGTCTATTTGTCTTTCGGTTTACGAGCTTTTATTTATTTTTATTATTTAACTAGCGCTGTACTTAAGGCGTTCATGTAAATGTTGTGTACGTATTTATTTAAAGTAGTGTATCATTTATCTTCTATCAAAAACGCGGATGATTGTAACTTAGTTCATTACGATATTAACCGCTTCGTTAAGTGGTGTGAGCATTATAAGATGTTTTTAAATGTTGACAAATCTAATTACTTAACCTTCACTAGAAATAAAACAAAGGTACAAGCATCATCCTTGCTTATTATAAATGCGAAAGTAACTCTCTCTGTCGCTGTCTTGCCTTTCACGCCAAAACTACTGAACCGATGTAAATGAAATTTGGTAAACAGGTAGTCTAGAGCCTAAGAAAGGACATAGGCTACTTTTTAATGCGAAAAAAGAAGTGTAAGAGCTTTGAAAGGTGGGGATGAAAAGTTGTATAGAAGTATCTTAAAAATTCTACTTACAGACACTATTCCACGCGGAAGTAGCGGACACAGCTAATACGTTATAAATAATCAGCCGCTTTAACGAGCTGAATGCATGCGCGATTTGGGAGTCCTAATAGACAATAATGCACATTTAGATAAAAAAACTACGTTTAAAAAAACCGACTTCAAAAACTAAAAAGTATAAAATAACTTAATAAAGATTTAATTTAATACACCTCTTATGCAAACTTCATACCTTTAATATTAATAAAATATTATTATTTGTATGTGCTACCTATTGATAGGTTTGAAGTCGGTGCCAAGCCAAATGTAATAGTAGGTACCTACACTCGCCGCTTATTAACCGCTTATTAACAACTTATGAACCGATTTCGATGATTCTTTTTTTGTTAGATAAGGTATACCTCAAAAGTGGTCCCATATCAAGGAAGTCAGGATCTGATGATGGGATCCTGATGATTGAGAGAAACCTTCGAAAAATGTAGGAACGAATAGTGTTTCTGTTTACTTTTCATAACTTAATCAGGCATTTGCGTTTAGGAATCATCACATCATGAAGCTAAGCTGATAATAAAAAAAATCATAAAATAAAAATCTTATTAAATCGACGAAAAGAACTAAAAAGCAAAAAATAAATAAACCTTTAAGTTTTGAGTATTATTTAGATAAACTATCAAATTTTTAAAAACTTATTTTGAGTCGGCCCCAAACAACAAACAGATAAATTATCAAAATTTTATATGTACTTACGTAGAGCCATTTCTACGTAGGTACTTATAATTAATCATTTTATTATTTTGCGCCGACTCAAAATAAGTTTATAAAAATTTGATAGTTTTTTATTTATTTTTAGCTTTTTTGTTCTTTTCGTCGGTTTAATTTTTTGTTAAAAAGATTTTTCAGCTCCAAGTAGGTTACTACTCTCGAGTGTCTACAAGTTGTTTAGTTTACCTAGATATAAGATTAACTTAGGTCTTAACTCACCAATAATCAAAATGACCAAATCGTATATCGAACTTTCTCGATTGTTAATCGTCAATCGTCAAGTCAATCATTACCAAAAGTCATTATTGACGGATGTTCGTTGGTGTTTGATGAAATAATATCGACTTCAAAATCTCATCATGCCGTCAATCACTGAATTAGATAGGTTATTCGTCAATCACCGTTTTGATTGTGGCAAAACTGACAGCAAAATCTACCGTGTAATGGACACCTTAGAGTTAGATATATTTGGTGATAACTTCCCCAAGTATAAGAAAAAAATTACAGATAATCTTGGGTTTAAACTTGGGTAGGCACGTACTTAGTGTTTGAGCTTTAATCATCTATATATTAATACGTGAAGCGATAACTTTGGATGCCTTTTTACGAAAATTGGGCGGACGGAGGAGTATGAAATTTCGCACACTTATAGTTTATACAGAGAAGAAGTGACGAATGCTAAAATTTTTGAACAATATTTGCTACAAAGTTAAAAAAAATGCAAAAACGGGTACATACAGCTATGAGTGTTCAGTATATATTTTGACCTGTCATGGTACAAAAGTCTATACAATGACAGGTCAAATAATATTGGCCAATGAAATAAACCATGGTCGAAATTCGACCACCACGCGATCTCTAGTCTGTATTATTACCTCAATTTAAAAATATATATTTTTGTTAAAGTTTTAATTTTTTGAAGTTATACTTCTATTGGCGCGTTAGGGAAAAATGATGAGAGTAAATTTTTACGATGCGCGCGCACACCGTCACAAAAAACCGACACCCTGAAGTTATCTAGTCAACATTTTAGTTTTTCAAAAAAGTTAGGTACCAACTTCACGATAGTGATAAAAATGGTTTTTACATATTACTTTGAGTACGTTTGTAGAATTTGAGGTTAGTTGACGGTATATATTATTTATTATGATATCTAATATTATTTATTATGATATCTAAATAAACTTTATAAAGTATAACTTCATACGTGCGTACATAAGTACACACACTTTTTAATTTTTTTTATTTTTTAGTATGTATTTTATAATTTTGCTATAATTTAATTTAACGGTACAAGTTCTGTTTGTGTTAGTTGTGGTTTTTTTTTGCTGACGATTTGGAAGATCCTCATGGATGTCCTCCGCCCCTTGGTGTTCCGCTACTTGCCTATGATCAGGGGAGCGAGAATCGCTATTGCATTCTTCCGCAACTAGTTGTGGTTGCCTATAATTGAATCAGCACAAGGCTATTTGTAATTTAATTTCTTTTGTCGTATTAGTAATGTGTATCATTTGTTGGCTATCCTAATAAATAAAAAAATCTTTTAAAGTACACGATTAGTTGTTCATCTGGAAGCGCCGAGAAAAAAAACGAAATCACGTGAACTGATGTAATCATAATATCTCGAGAATTTTGCCGATCCGATGCCGAAGCAGAATTCTATCAACTTTTACACACACTAAATTTTAGGCAAGTCCGAAAAAAAATTATTCACAATAAAGAACTACATGATATTGCAATATATTTCAAATCAAAACAATAATAATATAATATTAGTACATCATCATCTAAATTATGAAAGCACTTATCAGCAAAAATTAATATTGTTCATTCATAAAAATTGCATGACGCTCACGCTCTGTTCGAAACAGAGTCAGATAATTTGGCTTCAAATTTAGAATTCTTTGGCATTCGATATTATTTTTAACAGACTTCAAAAAAAGAGGAGGTTCTCAATTCCACTGTATGTTTTTTTTTATGTTTGTTACCTCAGAACTTTCGACTGGGTGAACCGATTTTGATGATTCTTTTTTTATTTGAAAGCTGGTGCTTCCCGTGTGGTAATTTGGTCCAATTCTGACAATGGCATCCATGAGAAAACCATATATAAGTCTTTTATGGAATAATTTTTTTTGTTGAAGTCGGTTTTTTTTGAACTACCTGAGCCCGAAATAAAAAAAAAGTTATATTATAAGTACAACAAAAATCTTAATAAAAGAAAAATCAATTGAGATACTAATTTAATATTGCAATAAGGACTTATTCGTTCTGCGACTGAAATTAACATATATTAGGTAATTAGATTTTTATGTGTTATGAAATACTAGCTGTTATGCCTTTTTATGTAGATTTTTGGAACGAAGTTCCTTATGGGGAACCCTAGCTGGTAAAAACCATCCGTAACGTAAGATTTTTATGTATAGTCTATGTATGATGGCTATACAGTGTCTAATGTATAGTCTACGTGACGACTGTTATTATTATTATTATATATTTTTATAAATCATTGTAAATAAAATAAAGGTGTTAAGATAATTTTGTAAAGTAGTTTTTTTGATTTTTATCGATAAAAAAATCATAATAAAAAATGTTTACCCGAATAATTATTTTCTTTATACCTCGAATAGAAATTAAAATTAATATTTTTATAATAAGGAACTTCGTTACTATCTGGTGTCCCACGACACCACACAGTTTTTTTTTATCCAGAAACCCTCGCAGGCGTTCTTTGAAGACCCTGGTAAAGTATCGTCACAACTAATCAAGTTTTACAAATGGATAGAGGACGAACATATTTACATTGATTTTTATTTATGTAGAAGATAGATGAAATCTAAATCGAATATCGGGATAAAAAGTAGACTATGCTAATCCAGATCTCCAGCTATCTACATAGCAAGTTTCATCGCAATCGGTTTAGCAGTTTTTGCGTTATATTATATATCAACGAAAGCAGTTACATACATATATAATATCGGATATTAAAAGAGCTTTCGAGTTTCAAAAAATCAATTTAATACGTAATAATTTATTAACGTCCATTACCAATAAAATTTATAATAAAAAAATTAAATTAAATTTATATTTTGACAACAGTCTATCGTATGCCACGATCACATCCCAGGTAAGTACTATACTGCTAAATTTAAAATAAAATGTATGTAATTAACATGAAGTTCATAAAAATAGACAAGAAACTAGCCAACTAGGATAACTCAAACAATTACATTTTTGAATTTCTATTATTATAAACCATAGTCAACGTTGGTTCTATATTGTGCAATAAAAAAGTATAATGTAGGTGCAATATTTAATTTGGCAAGAGTATCCATAGATACGGCCTATCTCATAAAAAAGGTTAAACATACTCACAGTTATTTCTGTCTCCAGCGAAGAGTTGATGAAACCTTAAGAAGTCCGGCCGACCGCCGAAGAACTTGCCATTTTGATTTAGAACCTCCCTGATCAATTCTAAGTTATTAACAACCAAACACTTCGTAGCTCCCAACTTGATGCTAAATATATCCCCATATTCCTTTGCCAACTCCGTGAAGGATTGGAAAGGTGTCTCGCATTTCCCCAAAAGGTGTAAACTACCTATAACCGGGAGTGGAGTCGGGCCCGGTGCCTCTTTTAAAACAACCGTCTTGCTATCACCATATTTTGTAGCTTTTTTGTAAGTAATGGTGTTTTTTAAATAAAATCTATACACCCCTATCAAAAAGACGGCGATCAAAAATAGTGCACTCATCATTTTTTCTTTTAAAAAAAGATTTTTTAAATTTCGAGTGACTACACCGGTGCTGGGAACTACTGGTTCGGTAGCACTGAGTTCTGAACGAAGCGGCCGCCATATTTATAGTGAGCGCGCGAAATTTGCATTCTCAATTTGAATTTACAAACTGCTTTTGCGTTCAGTCAGTTTGAATGCTTCAATATAAATATTGAAAACTTTTTTGACAGATTGCGTTCAGCTCTCTGCTTCTAGAGTGAGTTTGGTACGTCATGAGGTTTAGGTTAAGTTAATGTATTTATGGTTTTTCATATCGACTTTTTTCGCTATGGCCCGTGAAGATTCGACCTCAATATTAATAGCTTGGTCAATTTTGGCACTGGTTGACTATGGTGCCCTAGATATTCAAACGACACGATAAAAAACAACATGATCTTCGAACGGTGGAACAGAATTTCTTGAATTACAGCTAAGAACACTCTCGAAGTCACTGTGTAAACTGTGTATTGTGTCGTTAATTAACCTTCAGTCTAGATATATCAATACCTCTACAATAGTCATGCACAAAAACACACATTCATATTGTTTTCTTCTAAGTAATGTTTATAACTGTTTAAGGAATATTGTTTTATCCCACTAATATTATAAATGTGAAAGTTTGGATGGATAAATGGATGGATGGATGTTTGTTACTCTTTCACGCAAAACTTGGTATGTAGATAGCTGGAGACCTGGATTAACGCATAGGCTACTTTTTATCCCGATATACCCACGGGATCGGGACCTACGCGGGTGAAACCACGAGGCGCTGCTAGTTCTTAATAATAGTACTTTTCTCCATAGCATACAAACATTATACCGAATATAGATCTTGCTACCGACAGCAAATAATATATCCACGTCAGAATCTACAACAGCATAAATTTTGCCTTAGATAGCCTGTTTATTTAGTTAGGTAAGCAGGCTGTTTACAATGATGCCATGGCCTAAAAGAGCGGGAAATAAGCTTAAACGTTAACACTTCTGGAAAATGTAGTCAAGGACAAGGAACGACATGAAAATATTCAAAGAGAAAAGATAATTCTCTATTCTCTTCAGTTGGGAATAGACAGCGAAAGGTACAGTAACTGCGTGTTTCAGAATATTTTAAGTAACCGAAATTCTTTTTAGGGTACCTCAAAAGGTAAAAAAAGGAACCCTTATAACATCACTCTCTTGTCCATCTGTCTGTCCGTGTGTCACCTCCGACTTCTCAGGAACGGGTGGACCTAGCAAGTTGAAATTTATACCAGATACTGAGGTCTACAGTCCCAATTAGGTGTATAAACATCAAGGTCCTGAGTCAACACGATAAAAAGATATGGGTAAATTTAGATTTTTGCAAAAACTTGTAAAAGTACCAAAAATTACTTTAATTTTCAACTTTTTTATTTTTCGGAATTTCCCCTAATGCTGTAAGACCGTGCTTTTAACCAAAATTGACAACTTCAGGTCAACCGGAAGTACCCTAGGTTTAGGGTTAGGGTTTTGGGTCGAAAACCTTTAGGGTACTTCCCATTTACCTAGAATCATGAAATTTGATAAGAAGCAAGGTCTGACATCACAAGTGAAGAAAAAAAATCCGAAAGTCGTTAATTTGTTGTTATGTCACATAAAAAATACAGTCAGCCGGAGGACTGCACGTCAGTGAAAACATAACTTCACAATGTATTTGCATCTACATACACACACGCACACACGTACATGTATATATATAATTAGGTTAAAAATAAAAAGTAGGTAATAACATATCTAAATGTATACATAGGGTACACTGGAAGTTCTGCGCTCCTGGCCGCTCATAAATGTTTGAATTTCGAATGTTATATTTTTTTTATATATAACAAACTGGGCTCCGTATTATGAATTTTCGATCAGGTCGCGTGTCCTGACGCGAGTTTAACATTTTTTACCCATCCCTAAAAGTGCACAACGCCGCTAAAGAAGTTTTCACTTTAAAAAGTTTTTGTGATTACAAACTTATATTTTGCGGTTGGATTGTTTACTTTGTCGTACATCGCAACCCCAAAGTTAAGTTTGTTGTTAAGTAGTGTTTCGAAAAAGACGGGTAAAAGTATTTGAAAATCGATTCCCGAGATGGATGTATACAAGTTTGTTTGCTTACGGAACCCTCGGTGCTCGAGTCAGACTCGCACTTGACCGGTTTTTTTTTTAAAAGTATCGCCAAAGTTTTTAACTGCATAGTTTAGCCACAGGCCTACACGTATTTCTTATAATTATATTAAGTATTACATTAATTATAATAATATTGCAATCGAATTATATTGATATTTAAGTAGAGAATTAAGTGCTGGCAACATTTAGCTAACATTTTGATCATTTTTAATGAAAATACTTTTAATAACCAAAATACTATCCATTACAGAGGCGCTCATTTGAGTGTATGTAAAATTCTTCATTTTAGATTACGAAATTAATCGTAATAGTCATTTAGTTCAGAAGTCGTGTCCACAGTGGGCAATTATTACGTGCGAAGAAATGTGTTCGCAAGATGGCCACCTCGCTAAGAAAGATTTGACAGATTTGACAAGAAGAAGAATAATACGCAAGAATAACCATAAACTTAGTAGTAAAGTATATTAAGTTTATGAGAATAACATAGATCTGGGGTTACAGTGCTAAAGTATAGAGCGAGGAGGTTAGGAGCACCATCTTGTGTGGGCGGCAACCCAAAAAATGTCCATCAGAGAGTAACTAACGGAACGAAACAAAAACTGAATTGTTTTTGTGTGTAAGTGTGGGTGTGTAAGTGTGTGTGTGTGTGTGTAAGTGTGTGTGTGCGTGCGTGCGTGCATGAGTGCGTCCGTGCTTGCGTGCGTGCGTGCGTGCGTGCGTGTGTGTGTGTGTGTGTGTGTGTTTTCACTTTTCACGTGCAGTCCTATGACGTGCGTGCATGCTTGCGTGCGTGCGTGCGTGCTTGTGTGCGTGCGTGCGTTTGTGTGTGTGTGTGTTTTCACTTTTGACGTGTAGTCCTATGACTGACAGTTTTTTTTTTGGGAGATGGAAGAATTTTTGAAGTTATACTTCTTTTGGCGCGTTAGGGAAAAATGATGAGAGTAAATCTATCTTCTAAGATGAACATCTTAGAAGATAGACATACAGCGTTGTTACAGTTTAATACATCTTTTTAAGAGGAGTAATTCCGTAATAGCTAGATAGACAGGTACTCATTATTGCACATTATATAATACAATCATATAAAAGAAATACATCAGAAACAGTAGTACAATCGGCGGCCTTATCGCAGTCTGCAATCTCTTACAGGCATTAATAGGCAGGTTTATGCGGCATCTTCAACAATCATCGCCATATTTTAGCCAATTTACACAAAACCTTCATGAATTATTCACCGAAACGAAACAACGAGGAGTGAGTAGAAGAGTAGAGGACGACCAAAGAAAAGATGGATGGACTGAGGAAATGGCTAAAATGATAAAGTACAATGGAAGAAGAAAACTCATTGCAACGATTAGAAGATGAAAAAACTGTCAGTCGTAGGACTGCACGTCAGACGTGAAACACACACACGCACACGCACACGCGCACACGCGTGCACACACACACACACACACACACACACACACACACACACACACACACACATGTGTCTGAGCGTGACGGTCACGCGAGTTCAATGCTTTTTCCCCGACTCAAAAGTGCGTAATGTGCCTAAAGAAGGTTTCACTTCAAAAAAATTAGAATTTAGATTTTTCTATTAATGTTTATTTTGAAAAGAAGGCAGGCGTAAGTGTCTCAGTCCTAATTACTACACCCTCCGGCTAGGTAGCGCCACCTACATACACACTTTTGAAGGACACTTTTCAAATACAGAGATGACACTCTATACCTCTACCATCCGTAACAAAAACAATAATTGTCTATTCATACGGTGTAAGTACAAACCTCGTTTTATGTGAAATTCTAAATATTCTTCGTAAAATATGCACCGACCTCGTTTGTTTGTACTTAGAATTAGGACAGGACGTGGCGTTTGTCACGTACGTGCGTGCGTACGGGTTCAATAGGTACCTATGTCATCTTTAATGTAGTAATTGGTTTAAAGCTCTGATAATAATAGCTTACAACGAAGAGGGGTGGCACGATTACCAGAGGTTTAAATATTTTGAAGTTGAAAAGTAACTAATTAATAAAAAAAAGTGTGTGTGTACTTATGTACGCACGTAAGAAGTTATACTTCTTTGACGTTCGTAGTAACAAGATAAAAATCTTTGTAGGAAAAACGACACTAATAATAGAAAAAAAAGGTATTTAATACATTGAAAGTTTTATTATAACGCATTATCTAGTTAAATAAAGTTTATTTCAATATCAAAATAAATGATACAGACCGTCAACTAATCTCAAATTCTACAAACGTACTCAAAGTAATATGTAAAAACCATTTTCATCACTTATAATCACAGTAAATTATCTTTAAATCAATGAATTGTTAATGAATATCAGTCACCACGATATATTATTTGAAAAAATATATGTTTATTTAAATTAATATATATATATATAAATATAGGTATATATATATATATATATATATATATATATTATACGGTCTGATACACAACACGTGTTGTAGGTTCAGAAACACTTGAATAAATATCGTGAAGTTGGTAACTTTTTTTGAAAAACTAAAATGTTGGCTAGCTAATTTCAGGGTGTCGGTTTTTCGTAACGGTGTGCGCGCATCGTAAAAATTTAATATGTTTTTCAAATTTTCGTTAAGGCACAAGGAAGGTTCTTATGGAGAGAAAAATGTAAAAATAGTAAAAACAACACTTCTTTTCCTTTACAAACCATAGAGCAAATAATAATTAGTAAAACACACTAAAAACACATGTCCCCAGGTGTCAAACATTTGACGTCAATTAATAACTTTGACAGGTTTTTTTTTTCAAGATGGACGAATAGACGTCCATTTTTTTACGTTTTTATTTGACATTGGCGGAATTCCTGCGCTGATTCTTCGCGCGGGATAGAGTCCATAACAAAATAATACTAGAGATCCCGTGGTGGTCGAATTTCGACCATGGTTTATTTCATTGCCCAATATTATTTGAAGGAGGTACTACAGGTGAAAATATATACTGGACACTCATAGCTGTATGTACCCGTTTTTGCATTTTTTTTTTACTTTGTAGCCAATATTGTTCAAAAATTTTAGCATTCGTCACTTCTTCTCTGTATAAACTATAAATGTGCGAAATTTCATACTCCTCCGTCCGCCCAATTTTCGTAAAAAGGGATCCAAAGTTTTCGCTTCACGTATTAATATATGGATAACTTTTGACAGAACGAAGTCTATCGGGGCAGCTAGTTTATGATACAAATAGGTCAATGGAATAAAACAAAACATTTAAAATTACTTATGGTTGAAATTCAAAAAACTGGGTGGTCCCTATTATAATGTAAACATGTCAATGCAATACTTATCGATAAAAGTTACGTGTAATATTCAAGGCAATGGCTCGTCAAATGTATGTTGGAGAGACGAGTGGTAATCTGGGCCTTGGAGTGGTACAGAGCCCCCTCGTATCGGCCGAATTGACCCCAAGTGGACTGGGGCCGTGATATGGGGGTTCAATATTAAAAATGTTTTGACGAAGCAACCGGATAATAAAAAGCCAAATTAAAAATTTTCGGAAAACCCACGACGGTTAAAACGTAATCGAAAAAGGATAAACTAATTAAAAAACCCTCGACTTAACCAGATTATGTAACGAAAGATAATAAACGTAAAAAGATTTGTATAATAGAGTTGATCTCGCGCGAAGTCGGTCATATAAACAATGGAGTATCAGTTTTCACAGCACTTCCTTAGGTGCCTATTTGTTTCTCGAAGATATACTTAGATGTGGTAATAATAAATAACAAATTGAACTACCTATGAACTTAATAAACAACCAAAGAATATCCGCCGGGGCCGCCATTAAATGAACTAAAGTTTTGCAGTTTTATAGTAACGTGAATATAATTATTGAAGATGTTTTACGACCTCATAATGTAACACAGGATATCTTCATTTTAGTTGAAATTTGAAATAGAGATGGTTGCCCCAGACGGATATTCTTTTGTAGTTTATTAAGTTCATAGGTAGTTGAATATGTTATACCAATACAACTTCGGTCAACTTCTTTGGACCAGTTGTACGCAGAAGACCATTAGTGCTCTTCGGGTTCAGTATAACAATGCATTTAGGATGCTGTTGGGGCTGCCACGGTGGTGCAGTGCCTCTGGCATGTTCGCCGATGCTCACACAGACGGTTTTGCAGCAATCAGGCGAAAGCGAGCGGCTTCACTGCTGCGAGGATACGTGGTAGCCCTAACCGTCTCCTGAGTGTCATTGCGGGCAGATATGACAGTCCCATAATTAATTATCTATGCCAATTGCATGTACTAACATAGTGTTAAGGTCAATTGTATACTAACGAATTATGGATATATTCTGAAATAAATGGATTATTATATTATTATTATATTAATACGTTAAGTCTGTCTGTTCCACTTTCCCACTTAAATAAACAGCTTAACAGATTTTAAATAATTGTAGGTAAGATCGCACAGGGGGTAACGGGTCGGGCTGACAGTTACCCTTGCAGAAGCAGGCCCAAGACGGTGGCGCGACGTGTTCCACGCGCACCTCTCTGATCTGGAGGGGGGTTAAGCCCCCCGTACCCCATGATGTGGTCGCCTGCTGAAGGCGGCCAAGGTCTGCAGGGGTTCCCGGAGGACTCCTTCCTAGGGTATACCCGGGTTCCCCTGCAATAGACCCACTTGTGACGGAACACCGTGTGGTTTTCGTCGGTTCGATTCCGACATACCACTTTACCGTTAGCTCCGGTGAGGTGATGACCCGTGGGGGTTTCCACACGTTAAAAAAATAAAAAAAAAAGGTAAGATCGCACAAAGATAAGTGCGATTTATCTTATCACATAAGTTAGTAAATAACTGATCTAGATCAAATGAAGCTTTTTAACAAGCCACATAATAGCATAGCGTCGGAAGAATTAGAGCGATTGAGAAGCACTTTCCGCCGGTCGCAAATCGATGAAACAGAAAAACCGTTGCGCAGTTTCAAAATCAGAATCATTTATTTCAAGTAAACCCATTGTAGGTATTTTTGAATTGTCAGGAGAAGTCAGTCGTGAATCTAGTTGCCTGTTCCAATAAGTAGATCCTATGGAGAAGAACAGGCAAGAAACTCCAAGGACACTCTTTTTCAACATGTTTTTTTTACAAGGTACTTATTACATTGCTTATAAGCGCAATTTAATGTGAGGACAATGTAACATAACATTTAAAAGATCTAAACGTATAGATGTTAGAAACAGTCTCACAACCACTGATATAAAATATAAAAATCACTAACTAACAGTAACTGCCAAGTTGTTCGTACCACTATTCACACTCAAGACAATGTTCTGAACTTATTACTACCCTTTTTATAACCCCACTATTCATTAATATTTATCAATCAACCAATACCATTGCGTTACCGGTATAACAAGTCAAAATAATGTCTATTAACTTATTCTTATTAAATAGTGAACTGTGTTATCATCTATTATAGTTTGTCCCTAATTTTAATAAAATAAATAAGAATTTTTGATGTGGCGACGACATAGAGAGAGATGAAAAGATAAATAAAATGATTTCTAGTTATTGTTACGTTTTATCTGTCTTAGTTGAAACTACCGCCATAAATACAGTTAAATCAGCATAATATTTCGGTTATGTCCATCCCTTGTTGATATATGGCGTTGTTTACTGGGTAAATTCTACGAATGTAGGTTAAATTTTTACTTCTACAAGAAAGGTGTTTACGTATAATTTACAGCATGCACAATACAGTCCGTATTGTGCATGTTGTTGAAGTTTTTAAAAACAGTATTTATGGATAAAGATTTTCATACAATAACATTTATATGATGAAATTTACAGATACATACATACATAGCTGCTACATCTAAGCGGCGGTAGCGTAATGGCTAAGGCGTCGGACTTGCGATCAAGTGGTTCGAACCCCACCCAGTGCACTACCGTCGTGAACCCACTCCTAACACAAGCATTTAGCTTAGCTGGAGGGGTTAACAAGAATACTAGTAATGTCTAACCCACGTTGCTAGTATTCTTTATAAAAAAAAAAAAAAAAAAAAAGAATTGATACATATACAAAAACGAACATTCGAAATTCATACAACCACAATATTAACTTACTTCCCATAAATAACATTATTTACTGTCTGGTTTATTTAAAAAAAGTGGCCGTGAGTTCGTTTGCCCGATTTCTTCTCACAAGGCTCAACCATTTGGAAACGGGCGGTTATAGATCGAAACAGGCAGATCTGATATTATGTTATCCATTTTTTTTCTTTTAATAATTTTACATTTGACAAAGGAAAATATTGTTACGATGACTCTGTGTGTGATCTATAATTTTTAATTATAATAATTATTTATTAAGTCGACGATTTCGGATAATTGATGATCAATTTTATGTAACAAAAATATTGAATTTGAATTTACTGTAAAAGTACGTATATTACGGCTATAAGGGTATTTAACCACATTCCAGTACATTAAAAAAACTGAATGGCAATATTTGTTCAAGAATACTCTAAGAAAGTGGCTTATAGAAAACTAGCGACCCGCCCCGGCTTCGCAAGGGTGCAATGATGATACTAAATATACTGCAGAATGTCTTTATATACAACGTTCACAGCTTTTTTGTCATTAGACAATACAAACATGTTTTCTTCAGAGGTTGAAAGAGCGACATATTGGCCATGTTAAAAACACACAACGCTCAAATCTAAGCCTGTAACGTTGAAAGTTTGTCCCTGCGATTTATTAATGGTCATTGCAAAAGATATCTTTACCGGAAATTGTCCGGCCTTCTGGCCGTTACCGCCCCAATCGCTATGTCCTTGCATTTTAAATCTGTAATATCTTCGAAAATATTCATTGAAATTACATGCTGTAAAGGGCCATTTTGATTTATATTAAATACACAATATATTTAAGGTACTTAATTGGATAAGGATTAATGCTGTATTGCTTAAAATCGCTTCGTAAATAAGCCATTATTTCTCGTAAAAAGTAAAGGGTAAAAAATGGTTATTGTGGGTTATCCCTAAGAGATAGACATATACCATTACGGACTTTTTTGTAGACCTTTTTAAGGTGTACAATACTGTGGTACATTATTTTGATCTATCTCGTAGGGTTCAGCCAGCGTTTGCAATGTAAAAAAAAATATGTTTATTTACGACATCACATTAGAAACCTTTAGAGGTTATCAGTGTTTCTCTACTATATTATGCATGTATTATACATATAAACCTTCCTCTTGAATTACTCTATCTATTAAAAAAAACCGCATCAAATTCCGTTGCGCGTCGTTTCGTTTAAGTTTTCACTTCTGTCGGCAGATGGGACTGCCTATTTTTTTTTATCTTCTTTTATAACATTTCTCACGAAAAGTTTTCAACAACAGCCAGTTCGAATAACAGGTATGCAACCTTGACATGGTCGAGCTACTCATATTGTTTACGCTCCTCAATCCTTCCGTATATAAACAAGTATTCGATCACTGACCAAAACTACCATAAAAAGCAGCTTTATTGAAAGCTCGCAAACTAAACAAAATAACATAATTCTTTCAAAAAAAAACCGAATTCAACAAAAAAAAACTATTCCATAAAAAACTTGTATATGGTTTTCTCATGGATGCCATTGTCAGAACTGGACTAAATTGAAATGGGACCACACGGGAAGCACCAGCTTTCAAATAAAAAAGAATCATCAAAATCGGTTCACCCAGTCGAAAGTTCTGAGGTAACAAACATAAAAAAAAAGAGTCGAATTGCAGAACCTTTCCTTTTTTGAAGTCGGTTAAAAATATTATAAACGTAAAAGTTTGTGAGGATGTATGGATGTTTGTTACTCTTTCACGCACAAACTACTGAACTGATTACGATGAAACTTGGTACGAAGAAAGCTGGAGACCTGGATTAACAAATCGACTACTTTTTATCTCTATATTCCTAAGGCATCGGGACTTGCGCGGTTATAAGCTGTAGTCCACATCCATTAATTTTTCACCGTTAAAGGAGGAATATTTTCTTCAAATTTAAATGGGACCAACTTTGAATACAACAAATTCGATTAAAACAAGAATTTTTAAAATCAGTTGACAAATGGCAAAGATAAGATACCTGCACATAAATATCTTTTAATAAAAGTATCACCGACTTCAATGCGCCTCAAAATACCATAATCGCTTCAAGTGTGTCTATAAAATTTGAAGAGTTACCTCGATTTCTTCAGGATCCCATCATCAGATCCTGACCTGATGACCATGAGACCATCTGGGAAGTATACCCTTTCAAAAAAAGGAAGAATTTTCCATATCGGTCCAGGCATCTTTAAGTAATCAGTGAACATACATAAAAAATAAATACAGTGGAACATAGAATCTCCTCCTTTTTGAATTCGGTTAAAAAAGCAGTATTCAGTCTAATGAGAAGTTCCTCCTTTTTAAAATCGGTTACAAAAATAGAAAATCGGTTTGCACTACTTATACATATACTACAAAATATCAATTTTACACTCACTAGGCTCAACGGGACGTTATCGGTGCTTAAGGTACCTGTCAAATACATTTCGCGCCAAATAATAAAAAAAATACACGCTTTTATTACATTTTCTGTAACTAAACTAAGCGTAAACAAATATTGGATGTAAATTTTGATACACCTACTCCTGAAGCCAGTTGTCTATATATATATTAATACCTACGTGAAGTTGTCTTATTGAGAACCTTCTAGAAGTAGGGAAGTTTTTTAAAAAATTGGTTAATTTCAGCCTTGAAGTTTCTTTTTTTTTTTCTCTTTATTTATTGAGCTTTGTCATATTTGACAATGTCGCTCAGTAACATAACTACAAAAGCTACTACAAACTACTTATGCTATACTATTTACTACACAAAATCTTTTAATTATTTATAGCTAATACATATAATTTATACAATAATCCTGCTCTGTCCGATATCGGGAAGGCCAACACACTATTGCATACTCCATCATTCTTAATGTCGAAACCCAGAGAAGCTCTGTAAGCCTCGTTCCACGCATACTCCACAAGGAGGTGGTATGTGTCCTCCACAACTTTGCAGTCTGGACAGAGAGGGGTCTCGACCTTTCGCATCAAAAAGGCGAAACTTCTACATGGAGTGTGCCCGGAACGTACCCTGAAAGCGGTAACTATATCAGATCTTCCCAACTCATAATTATCTATCCAAGGTTTCTTTAAAGGGTGCATAACAATGGTTTTGTACCAAATGCCCTTCTCTTTAGAACGTTGATCAAAATATTCAAGTTGCCTGGAAGATATTGCTGCTAGCGATAAGGCCGCCCATTGTGCATTTTCTGTATAATTTGTATGTGTATTGTTTCCTTTTTTGGTGTACAATAAAGTGGATTTATTATTATTATTCTCTTTATTAACATATATAAAACATATAAATTACATTTTTAAATACATTATTATAAAAAAAAAATATATTTAAAAATATAAAAAATAGTGTCCCACCGGTATCGAGTACAGGGACCAAGCTATCGGTGGTTAGGGTTCCAGAGATAGAAACCTCCTCACAATACGTGCCGTGTCAAGAATGACTGCCTTCTGCATTAGGCCCTTAATCCAGCTGCCTAAGGTGAGCCTCTGAAGGTGTTGATCGAGGCTCTTTGCAATCAACCCATGGGCTGATATGACTATCGGCACAATGATTGCCGAATCCACATCCCACATGTCAACCACCTCATGGGCCAAATCCAAATACTTCATTTGTTTTTCTTTTTCAGCCCTTAAGAGATTGTCGTCATGGGGAATGGTGATATCTACAATCATTGCTCGGCGCTCTAATCGGTCTATTACCACTATATCAGGTTTATTGGCAACAATAGTCCTGTCAGTGATAATAGACCGATCCCAGTACAATGTTACACGACCATTTTCAAGAACTGGGTCGGGCACATATCTGTAGTACGGTAATTCCATAGTCACAAGGTTATATTTAAGAGCAAGTTGCTGATGGACTATCCTGGCCACTTGGTTATGTCTGTGCAAGTACTCGCCGTTGGCAAGACGAGAACAACCGGAAATTATATGCCTGAGGCTTTCTCCGGGACGATGACATGCCCGACAAATGTCAATCGTGCCATCCTTCAGGATATGTTTCCGATAGTTGTTCGTCATATTATTATTATTCTCTTTATTAACATCTATAAAACATATAAATTACATTTTTAAATACATTATTATAAAAAAATATATATATTTAAAAATATAAAAAATAGTGTCCCACCGGTATCGAGTACAGGGACCAAGCTATCGGTGGTTAGGGTTCCAGAGATAGAAACCTCCTCACAATACGTGCCGTGTCAAGAATGACTGCCTTCTGCATCAGGCCCTTAATCCAGCTGCCTAACGTGAGCCTCTGAAGGTGTTGATCGAGGCTCTTTGCAATCAACCCATGGGCTGATATGACTATCGGCACAATGATTGCCGAATCCACATCCCACATGTCGACCACCTCATGGGCCAAATCCAAATACTTCATTTGTTTTTCTTTTTCAGCCCTTAAGAGATTGTCGTCATGGGGAATGGTGATATCTACAATCATTGCTCGGCGCTCTAATCGGTCTATTACCACTATATCAGGTTTATTGGCAACAATAGTCCTGTCAGTGATAATAGACCGATCCCAGTACAATGTTACACGACCATTTTCAAGAACTGGGTCGGGCACATATCTGTAGTACGGTAATTCCATAGTCACAAGGTTATATTTAAGAGCAAGTTGCTGATGGACTATCCTGGCCACTTGGTTATGTCTGTGCAAGTACTCGCCGTTGGCAAGACGAGAACAACCGGAAATTATATGCCTGAGGCTTTCTCCGGGACGATGACATGCCCGACAAATGTCAATCGTGCCATCCTTCAGGATATGTTTCCGATAGTTGTTCGTCATAACAACTTCATCAGTAATTGCACAGATAAAACCTTCAGTTTCTCCAAAGAGGTCACCGAAACGTAGCCAGGACACAGATGATAATAGATCTACTTCGGGCCCATTTAAGGCCCGATAAAAACGTCCATGCAGCTCTTTGCTCTTCCATACTTCCCTGCGATCTGTAATATTGAGTACTGCAGGTTTGCGCCAGTTCTCTCTACCTAAAGCAAGCGGGGTGAGTCCGTTGTCAACTGCCACAACATCCCGATGCACCTCCACGTTAACAGAGAGGAAGTAATCTCTGAGATTGCATACCTCGCGGTTATGTAGTGTCTTGGCATTTAAAAAACCACGACCCCCACATTTCCGCGGGATATACAATCTCATTACCGATGAACGTGGATGGTGCATTCGGTACGCGGTTAGCAATGTACGGACTCTTCTATCCAGGGCATCAAGTTCCGTCTGAGTCCATCTAAGTATGCCAAAGGAGTAGGTTAGGACTGGTATGACCCAATCATTATAGGCCCGCACCTTATTACCGCCTGACAAAAGACTTTTTAATACTTTTTTCAGGCGGCCAAAGAAGCGTTCCTGTAACGATTGCTTCATAGTCAATTCCTTTAAACCTAACGCCTGTGACATTCCTAGATACTTGTAAGTTTCGTTTGCGGAAAGACGTCTAAGGTGTGTAGAATCTGAGAGTTCCATGCCTTCAGATTCCACAATCTTGCCTCTTTTTACATGCATGACTGCACATTTATCCACACCAAATTCCATCCTGATACATTTACTAAAGTTTTCAGTTACCTCTAGTAATTTTATCAGTTGGAAATTGCTGCAGGCAAACAGTTTCAAATCATCCATGAAAAGGAGGTGGGATATAACCTGACCTCCTCTCCGCAAACGATAGCCTAGTCCTGAACCCTCCAACATAGTGCTGAGAGGATTCAAAGCCAGGCAGAACCACAAGGGACTCAAACTGTCACCCTGAAATATACCCCGCTTGATCTTTATATACTCGCCGTCACCCTGAGATTGTCGACATCCTGGATAGCAAAGAACTGTTCTCCATTGCTGCATACATGCCTCCAAGAAAGTGCATAGAGTTGTATCAATCTTATACAACTCCATCACCTTCAGGAGCCACGTATGCGGCACAGAGTCATAGGCTTTCTTATAGTCTATCCAACATGTCGCCAGATCTTTTCGGTTACGGCGAACTTGTTGGTTAATGGTCGTGTCAATAATAAGGAGCTCTTTAGTGCCACGTGCCCCACTTCTACATCCATTCTGAGAGTAAGACATAACAGAGTTGTTGGTAACATGAGATGCTATCTTCACTCTCAGAATGGACGTCAGTAATTTATATACTGTTGGTAGACAGGTGATGGGTCTGTAGTTTTTGGGATCCGTGGCACAACCAGATTTATAGAGCAGGTGAGTCACTTATTATTATTATTATTATTATTATTATTATTCACTCCAACATGTATAACATCGGTTTCTAACTAAGTAAATACAGTCCGTATAGTATGGAAGAATGTTCACTGTATCTCCATCTGTATAAGCTTGTTTAGCCAATAAATCAACTTTATTGTTCCCTATAAGCCTTAAAGATGTGGATGCCAATTGTATGTCGAAAGCTCTGATGGAAAATTAGTCTTTCGAATTAGTGATTTTTGTGGTATCTCTGGCTATTGGTAGGGACTTACATTTTGCTTGAGTAATTTCATTATGAACCATTAATGACAAGATTATTTGTAATGTTCACGTTTATCCAAAACATCCATATTAAAAAAATAAGAAGCAAATCTGTTATTGACATGAAACTGATAACATAAAGTTTGCACGTACACAAAGAAAGGATTTTCCAACGATTTTAGCAGTCATTAAAGTCGTAAGTTAGTTTTTGACGTGAAAACTTCTTTAGCGGCGTTCTGCACTTTTGGGATGGGTAAAAAATGTTAAACTCGCGTCAGGACACGTGACCTGATTGAAAATTCGTAAGACGGAGCCGAGTTTCTTATATTTAAAAAATATTTTTACGCCATCTGTGGATACTGCGTGATACTACTGTAGTTTGATATATAATGGTATAGATCCACTAGAGGGCGCTAATCTGAACATTGTGTTTTGTGAGCTCTTTATTAATTAATCTTAAAAAAATGTGTTTTCATTTCTAACGTGCAGTCCTACGATTGACAGTTTTTTTGACGTGACAACGTCTTATAAATTGGTTTGCCGGGTGACACTTCAAGAAACTGCGTTACGCTCCGCTCACGTTATGCGCTCACAATGAGAGCGAGTGAGAGGCACGCGTCCCTTCCACTCGGGCATGGTTAGCCCGCCTAAGAGCGAGAGAGACAGACATAAAATGTTTTAAATATAATTCTTTGTATAAATAAATGTTTTAAATTGTTACTATTATTTCATCCTTCTTCCTACTATACGAATGAATATTCACATTAAAATTATTTTACCACTCAAAGTCGTTGTCACGTAAAACTTTCGCCCGTATACCGACTTTACAGGCAACCAATTTTTTTAAATTATGAAACCAAACATTATATAAGTAAATGATATGAGGATAGCAACGTATGATGTCACAGAACAATACACAATATACAAGTGATCTACAAAACGTACTGTTTTGAATGTAGTAAGGCAAAAGACCTAAGCAACCGTACACAAGGCATAAAAAATAAACGCTTTCATTTATGATGAGATTATGTTAAACTATGGCGTTCCACAAGGCAGTGTGCTTGGGCCAACACTATTTCTTACTTGCATAAATGAACTCTGCTTGCTTAGCCTTAATAATTGTAGAGTGCTTGCCTACGTAGATGACACGGTGCTTAGTCCAAAATAGTACCCGGGATAAAGTTTAAAAAACCGGACAAGTGCGAGTCTGACTTGCGCAGCGAGGATTCCTCACAAACTTGAATCGTTTATTGCTTGTATTTTCGCCGAAGTTGAGAGCAGTGGCGAACCTACTGAGACGACGATGACGAACCTACGAAAGATGGAGGAACAATCTACATAAAAGTTTATACGGAAACGTCGGAGACTCGCAGTTGTCAGGTTTTTTTATATAATTCAGATATTGTACAAACAAATATTGCAATGTAATGTTTCCACATATCCGGAGGCAGATTTTACAGCTTTTTGTGTCCATCTTTTTTAATTTATTTTATTAATTATAATTTTGTTTTTTTTTTTAGTAACAATCTTAATTTTAATCGTATCAGAATAAATAATAATAAATGTCCAAATTACAATAAACTTATCTATCTATTTAAAATAATCAAAAAACCCGCCCCTGACCGTTCCCGGCACAAAAGTGCCCATCACACTCACCGCGTTTCCACGCTGGATTGCTATGGCCAGCCTCTGCACCAGGAACGATCCGGATCGAGAGTCACCAGTCGCCATTATGAGCCTTTGCTTCATCTCCTTTATAACGATTTTAGCCTCCTTGCCTCAGCTCCCCAGGGTCTCCACCGCTACCGGCACGAAGTGGTACAGCGGCTCCAAATCGGTGTACTTAAGCCTCTTCTTTAAGCTGGCGTCTTCCGCGGCGGCAGACGGGAAGTGAACGGTGCGACTAAGGTGGCTGGCGGCTACAGTGAAAAAAGCCTAATTTGGGACGCAACTTGCGCTGACACAAGTTGCGTCCCAAATTAGGCTTTTTTAATTAAAATTATCATTATTATTCTAAAAAACTGTTTTTACTTAACAGCCATCTACCCTGCAAAAGTTTTTGAAAGAGGTCCTGAGATGGCAGCGCGTCGTGTTGGCTGCCAACAGGCTGCCAAGTCTGCCGGGGTTCACAGGGGTTGCCTCTTCAGAGTACTTCTGAGGCTTCGGCCATAAGACCCGGTGACGGAACATTGTGTGGTTGAGTCGGTTCGAGGCCCACATACCACCTTACCGATAGGCCCCGGTGAGGCGACAGCACATGAGGGATTCTGCAAAGGATTTTGCAAGAGAGAACTATAATTCTTTTAAGATTTTACCAATATATACAACTGGAGCCGACATGTGCTAATAAGTGGAGACCGCGATTCGACGAACGTAGTGTAGGGCGCCCTGCGGCACGATGGAACGACGACAAACAAAGAAAGTCTTGGGAGAGCCTTTCTTGAGGAGTGATACCACTTCCTCACAGAAAAGCGGCATGAAGCAATACTTGTGTTGTGTTTCGCCGAGTGACTGAGGAGGCCCTAATGCCCCTCCCCTACTCCCACCTCAAAGGCCAGCAACGCATTTGTGACTTAAGTTGTAGGTATCCATGGGCGGCGATAGTACCATCAGGTGACCCGTCTGCTCGTGTGCCCCCTTTCACATAAAAAAACCGTATTAGACTTTATTTTCTCCGGAATGTTCCCGAAATTGTTTACGCAAACAGCCAACAGTATTAAAATATTCTCCAAGTTGGAATATCTAATTCTGGTCCAGTTTCCTAACTGTATAGTGGGAGAGGGATGGAAATATAATTTCACTATGTTAGACAAAGATAGAAAATGATAAATGATGAATGGAACGGTATTGTTTGACGCAATTTTGTCATTGAAAAATCATTTCGAGATCATATTCAGAATATGTTAACACTATAGTTCCGTGGATTACTTTGTTTTGACCAAAGATCGATTTTCTTGGAGTAATATTGGGTCATATTCGGAGAAATTTTACTGTTTCTAGAGAATATATATTTAGTCATCTTTCAGTAACTTCGAGGCACAGGACGATCGCTTTTAGAGGCAGTTTTAGGTACGCCGCTACTAGATGTTGGAATGATCTGCCACCGTCTCTGCGTAACCTAAAAACCACCACTGTAAGTATAGGGAAATTTTATTAATTCAACAAAAATTATCACCTTAATCAATATGCGCTTTACTTACTTTTATGATACCCGTATTATCAAAAAACATAGCTTTTTAGGTACACTAACATTGTTACATTAAATATCAATTCACTAATATTATCTGACAGGTGACAGATGCGTTCGGAAATATGCATAGGAAAATTATAATTAATTAATTTGTTCTGTTAAATTGTCTAAAATATAAGTATTTACGTAAAGTAAAATGTATAAAGTATATGATTATTTTATAACATTTATTGATATTATTGAAGTGAAAACTTCTTTAGGCACGTTTGTGCACTTTTGCTATGGGGAAAAAGCACTGAACGCGTGACCGTCACACTAATAATACATACATAGATCCACTAGAGGGCGTTAATCTAAACATTAAGTTTTGTCAGCTCCTTATTAATTAATGTCACCAACCTGCTAAAGTGACGTTTTAAGTTCATCGTTTCGTTTAAGTTTTCACTTCTGTCGGCAGTCTCATGACTGCCTATTTATATGTAAAATATGAATATAATTAAAATATGTATATTTAATAAAATACTCTTAGATTAGATGTTCTTATTGTAATTGGGGCCTGCGAGAATACCAGTGTTGCGGAGCGATCTGTGACGATAGCTGACGCATGTACCTTATTTGATGTTCGATACCAACCAAGCATTAAGACGTATGTTTATTGTGTAACTTGTAGAAGATACAAATAAAATACTTTTTTCTTTCTTAGTCTACCGAAATACCTTGCCAAAAATTTATACATAAGTACATATATACCACCAGACAACCACAGGACTTTTTGTACTACGGGTACGTGACCCTGGCCTCTTCGAACTGCTGCATTCTCAGTCCAGTTCCTCACCAGAGACTAGTTTTTTGTACGCTGTGTTTTATAGAATAAATAATTTTCTGTCTTTCTTTCTTTCTATGGTAGCCCCTACCCTAGCGTCCTTCCCCTACCTATTTTCCCTGTCCCAATATACCTTGTTCCTTTTTCCCGTCTTAAAACGATAATACTTCCAAGGCAGCCAAAATCTTTTAAAGTATGAATAAAACATATTGTATTGGAACACTTAAATGTGTGTAATAACATATTTAACGCAATAAATACTATTATTATCAACAAATATTACAATTATTACGCGGCTTTCCACCGTTTACTTACACCTATTTCTATAATAAAAAAAAAATAGGCAGTAATGGGACTGCCGACAGAAGTGAAAACTTAAACGAAACGACGAACTTAAAACGTCGTAGTAGCAGGTTGGTGACATTAATTAATAAAAAGCTAACAGAACTCAATGTTTAGATTAGCGCCCTCTAGTGGATTTATATATGTATTATTAGCGTGACGGTCACTAGTTCAGCAATCAGCAAAACTGCACAAACGTCGCTAAAGGAGTTTACACTTCAAAAAAAGTGTGTGTCAGCTCTGACGCACGACTGGAGTTTACAATTCACTGGAGTCTCTCTCTCTCTCTCTCTTACTCCCTCCCTCCCTCTCCATGTCTCTCTGACGCTGTACATGTAAATATAAGAAACTCGCCTCCCTCTTACGAATTTTCGATCTCGTCATAAAAATATTTTTTTAAATATATGACACTCGGACACATTTTCGATACATTTTTGATCAGGGTCACGTGTCCTGACGCGAGTTTAACATTTTTTACCCATCCCAAAAAGTGCAAAACGCCGCTAAAGAAGTTTTCACTTCAATTTAACCTTTGTTTCTACATAACGCAGCTTTCTAATTTGGAAAATTCGGTTCAGAAGTTTCAGAGTTTATTGACTTCACACAAACAAATATATATTCTTCATAATATTACGTACTGGTACTAGCTCTAATCTAATTTCTAATTGTAAAACAATGATAGAAATCGGTTTAGCAATTTCAGAGTTTATCGAATACAAACAATTGAATCTTTCCACTCGATATTTTTAGCTTAGATTGTTTTGTTTCAAAGATCCATTTCCTTGGTACATGGCTGACCTGTTTAGGTGACAGTGTGTCGCCGACCTGACCTGAATCTGTGGCACTTGACGCGTGATGATATCATGGGAGCCACGTGTAATGATACGGCCTCATCAATATACGTTTGACGTATGGGAGCCAATATAGGCCGAACTTATGTGTTATAAGCCGGTAAACTTAAAAAACCGGGAAAAACAAATTTGAAAGTGGAACAGGTATTTGAAGAAAAAAGTTTTATATGGAGAAGAATGATATATAAATGTATTTGGTATACTTCTGTACCAATGTAGGCCGAAGATGGGTGTTACAAGCCGGCAAACTTTAAAAAAAAAACGATGCCCATTTGTTTTTTTTGAAGTGAAATTTCTTTAGGCACGCTGTGCACTTTTGCTATGGGGAAAAAGCACTGAACTCGTGACGTGTCGTCACGGTAATAATACATATATAGATCCACTAGACGGCGCTAATCTAAACATTGAGTTCGGTCAGCTCCTTATTAATTAATCTTTAAAAATATGATTAGTTCAATAAAGTACCTACTATTGTGTGCGCAATTAATATGGTAAAATAAACAAAAACATAATTGTAATTAAAGTGAAAATTTATAACTCCTATAGTGCTCAATAGCGAAAACCTTTATTCAAAATTTCGCAACTTACAATTACTTACTAACAATTTTTTAACACAATTATTATAATTATTATAAACAAGGCATTTTTGAAGTGAAAACTTCTTCACGTTGGGCACTTTTGGTATGGGGAAAAACACTGAACTCGCGTGACTGTCAAGCTCAAATACATATATACCGATGTGTTTGTGTGTGTGTCTGTATAATAATTATATGTATACTATATGTGTAAGTTATGTTTTCACTTCTGACGTGCAGTCCTACGATGACAGTTTTTTTGAAGTGAAAACTTCTTTAGCGGCGTTGTGCACTTTTTGGGATGGGTAAAAATGTTAAATCGCGTCAGGACACGTGAAGTGATCGAAAATACGTAAGACGGAGCCGAGTTTCTTATATTTAAAAAAATATAACATTCGAAATTCAAACATTTATGAGCGGCCAGGAGCGCAGAACGTCCAGTGTACCCTATATATACATTTAGATATGTTATTACCTACTTTTTATTTTTAACCTTATTATATATATACAGATGTGTGTGTGTATGTATATGCAAATACATTGTGAAGTTATGTTTCCACATCTGACGTGCAGTCCTACGACTGACTGTTTTTTTTTTTTGGTAACTGTAGTGAGAACATTGCCCGTATGCACCGTTTTTGCCCTTTAAAGACTTAAAGGGCAAAAACGGTGCATACGGGCAATGTGCGGCTTCAAAATGACCGGCAGGTGTGTGTGTGTACCTACATTTAAGCCCCTAAAACTATTAACATATTCGAAATATCAGTTTTTATAAAGCTCAATAAGAATTATTTCGTTAATCTTTTGGGAGCCATGCTTCGGCACTCACAGAAAACCAGCAGTGAAGCAATACTTACATTGCTTTTCGCCGAGTGAGTGAGGTTAAAGGAGGCTCTAACCATTCCCTCCACCCCTCCCCTTCCCCCCTACCACCTTTCCCCTACTCCTACCTCTCCTACCTTAAAGGCCGGCAACGCACTTGTGACTCTTGAGTTGCAGGTGCCAGTTGCAGATGATGCCAGTTCGTTTTTTAAAATTTGGATTGCTTAATTTTTGATTGTGCCAGGTATCCATATATTAATACGTGAAGCGAAAACTTTGGATCCCGTTTTACGAAAATTGGGCGGACGGAGGAGTATGAAATTTCGCACACTTATAGTTTATACAGAGAAGAAGTGACGAATGTCAACTAACCTCAAACTCTACAAACGTACTCAAAGTAATATCTAAAAACATTTTTGTCACTTATAATCAAAGTAAATTAAATTATCATAAATAATACATACCGTCAACTAACCTCAAACTCTACAAACGTACTCAAAGTAATATGTAAAAAACATTTTTGTCACTTATAATCACAGTAAATTAAATTATCATAAATGATACATACTCAACTAACCCCAAATTCTACAAACGTACTCATAGTAATAGGTATGTAAAACCATTTTTACCACTTAAAATCACAGTAAATTATAATCTTTAAATCAATAAATTGTGGATAAATATCAGTTACCACGATATATTATTTGAAAAAAAACTAAAATGTTGACTAGCTAACTTCAGGGTGTCGAATTTTTTGTGATGGTGTGCGCGCGCATCGTAAATTACTAGCTAACTTCAGGGTGTCGATTTTTTGTGACGGTGGGAGCGCATCGTAAAAATTTACTCTCATCACTTTTCCCTAACGCATCCAAAGAAGAGATAGAAAAGAATATTCTATTCTATTCTATTATTATTCTCTTTATTTATCGTAAAACTTATTAATTACATTTTTAAATACCTATAAAACAAAATATATATTTAAAAATATAAAAAATAGTATACCACCGACATCGGGTACAGGGACCAAGACACCGGTGGTTAGGGCTCCAAAGACAGGAACCTCCTCACTATACGGGCCGTGTCGAGGAGAACTGCCTTCTGCATCAGTCCCTTGATCCAGCCGTCTAACGCGAGCCTCTTAAGGTGTTGATCGAGGCTTTTGGCCATCCATCCATGAGCAGATATGACGATCGGAACAATGATCGCCGAATCGACATTCCACATATCGACAATCTCGTGAGACAAATCCAAATATTTAATTTGTTTTTCTTTTTCAACTTTCACGCGGTTGTCGTCATGAGGAATGTCGATTCGGCGATTATTATTTTTATAATATTAGCAAGATGTGCAAGCCAGGCCTGCCAGGGGAAGAGCTACAGCACTCAGACATAGCCTTGTACTATTGAAGGTCCACACTTGCATGAAGTCATGATTCTGTTTACATTTGTAATTCTAAGACGCAAAATGGGCGTCGCGTCGGTGTGACCCAATTTATTCAAATACCGTAAGCTTCAAGCAAAAACATGGTTGAATATTTTTGTTTAAACAATTTTAAGGCGGGTTCTGATTATTTGGCTTTTATTTGAATATATATACGTACTTATTGATATATTTATTTGTCTCTAGAACTGTTAGTCAGAATTGAATAATAATAATAACTTGACACATCTCCCCCACGTGAGATTGGGTGAGATTTGGCTCGACCCCAAAACGCCTCACGTATTTAATGGACGCCCCCCTAAAGTATTTATTAAAGAAGATTATAGGCTATGTAA
This sequence comes from Euplagia quadripunctaria, assembly GCA_963859945.1. Taxonomy (NCBI): domain Eukaryota; kingdom Metazoa; phylum Arthropoda; class Insecta; order Lepidoptera; family Erebidae; genus Euplagia; species Euplagia quadripunctaria. Next base: position 5,987,385 of record OY982589.1, on the reverse strand, counting down.
CATCAGGCTATTACCATTAGGAGTGGAGCAGTGACCATAAACGCATAACATAAGTGCCACGAGAATCTTAAGGAGCTTGGCTAAAATCGGTATTGCAGCTGGAAAACGTCACCTAAAATCATTTCCGACAAAATTAGTTAAAATTTAATAAAATTTAAAAAAAAACACGGTTTAATGGCGAACCGAATTAAAAATTAAAAAACCGGACAAGTGCGAGTCTGACTCGCGCACCGAGGGTTCCGTAAGCAAACAAACTTCTATGTAGATGGTACGTCCAAACTCGAAGATTTTTCTGAATGACAAACTTAACTTTGCGGTTGCGATGTACTACAAAGTCAACTTTCCAACCGCAAAATATAAGTTTGTAATCACAAAATTATTAATCGTAAAATTATTTTATGTGATATAACAACAAATTAACGACTTTCGGATTTTTTCCTTTACTTGTGCTACCATACCTTGGTTCTTACCAAATTTCATGATTCTAGGTCAATGGGAAGTACCCTACAGGTTTAAATTTTCCTGCGAATTGTTCAAATCTAAGGCTTAATTAGAAGTTTGATTTTTTTACAGCTTCAAGGGACTGCAGACTTATGTATTTGGTATTAATTTCCACTTGATGCGTCCACGGGTTCCTGACAAAAAGGGTCTTGACAGACAGACAGATGGACAACAAAGTGATCCTATAAGGGTTCCTTTACTTTCCTAAGGAATGGAACCCTAAAAACAGTTCCGAGCCCAAAATCGAGGCGTTTACTAGTTAATAGTAATCTATCTTAATAGTAGTTGAGGTTTTACAGTAACTTTTTGCCTCGCACAACCAATCTGTGGAACAAATTATCGCCTGTGGTATTTCCGGACCGATACCGACCTTCAAACCATCAAGAAAAGACCGTACTCCCATCTCAAAGGCTTATCTTTGTACATCAAGTACAGGACTATATTTTTAATCCACGTAAAAATGGAGGAGGTCTAAGAAAAAAGTCAACCCGTATAAATTTAAAATAAAATTAAATAATAAAAAACATTTCGGTAAAGGGACGCGGCACGTCGCTGCTGTTTTGCTAACGCGCGTTTTGACCCGATGCGCACTTGATGTGGCGCCCACGTCTACGGCGTTGTCGCGTACTTTGAAATCATTCGTTAACATGAGCGAGTGCTTTAAGCGCGACAATATGTGATTTTAATAAAAGAATGTGGCCATTTTAATAAAAACCCTCTCAGTGACACTCTATTTCATACATTTAACGCAGTAAATTTTTGTATTCAATAAGAATTTAACATACAAGACTTAAACCCGTATTGATTGAGAAAACAAAATCTATTTCATTTTATGTTTTTAAGCCATTTTCAACGAATACAGAACTCGAACTGTACCGCGAAACGCGCGTTTAACGCCCGAGACGCGCGGCCAACGTCCGTCATGTGAACATAACTATATTTGCTTGTTTGTATGTCTGGCACCGGCTCAAAATTATTTAGGTATTTATATTAACTAGAGATCGCGTGGTGGTCGAATTTCGACCATGGTTTATTTCATTGGCCAATATTACTTGACCTGTCATTGTATAGACTTTTGTACCATGACAGGTCAAAATATATACTGGACACTCATAGCTGTATGTACGCGTTTTTGCATTTGTTTTAACGTTGTAGCAAATATTGTTCAAAAATTTTAACATTCGTCACTTCTTCTCTGTATAAACTATAAGTGTGCGCAATTTCATACTCCTCCGTCCGCCCAATTTTCGTAAAAAGGGATCCAAAGTTTTCGCTTCACGTATTAATATATAGATGTAGGAGTTTAGTTAGACCAACAAGTTTGTTTTTGAAGTTATACTTATATTGGCGAGTTAGGGAAAAATTGTGAGAGTAAATTTTTACAATGTACGCGCACAGCGTCACAAAAAACCGACACCCTAAAGTTATCTAGTCAACATTTTAGTTTTTCAAAAAAGTTACCAACTTCACGATAGTGATAAAAATGGTTTTTACATATTACTTTGAGTGCGTTTGTAGAATTTGAGGTTAGTTGACGGTATGTATTATTTATCATGATATTTAAATTAACTTTATTTAACTAGATAAAAGTATAACTTCTTACGTGCGTACATAAGTACCTTCACACACACGTTTTTTCATTAATTTAAGGTTTCCTGTTGTTCCTGTTTTTATAAAGAAAAGGAACCCTAACACTTCCCGACTGACGCGGAAGCATTCTAAATCAATTTAATACATTTATGTTAAATCTTAACCTTCTACCACTTGGGCTCGCTAAAAAAGTGCCAAAAAACCAACACATCCATATTTTATACACACTTTTATGAGGAAGACGAATATCAAGCGGTTTTTTTTTGTGTTTTCGTGTCCGCCATGTTACTTCTCTGAAAAAACATGTTGCTATACGGTTTCTTGGTCCATATTCGATATGATTTGTGAAACATAAAATTTACATAACTTTATAAGATTGTATCCAAATATCAAATAAACATACGGTGGTTATTTAGTCACATGTAAAAAATGTTAAATGTTTCAAACCTTTAACTAATCATAAATTTAAAATTTAAAACACCCCCGACTCGAGAATCCCTTCAACGATTACAAAATGCCTTACATCATTTTGGAAAAGAGCTGATACTCTTACACTGCTGGACCGATATTAACCAAACATAGCTAAGGACCACCGCAAGGAAACTGGCCTTCAAATGCAAAAAACCGCATCGCAATCGGTTCATCCGTTTGAGAGCTACGATGCCACAGACAGACACACACACACACACACACAAACATCGACGTCAAACTTATAACACCCCTCTTTTTGCGTCGGGGGTTAAAACAACTTAAGACCTCACACTTTTATTTTAACTAGAGATCGCGTGGTGGTCGAATTTCGACCATGGTTTATTTCATTGGCCAATATTACTTGACCTATCATTGTATAGACTTTTGTACCATGACAGGTCAAAATATATACTGGACACTCATAGCTGTGTGTACCCGTTTTGCATTTTTTTTAACTTTGTAGCAAATATTTTTCAAAAATTTCATCGTTCGTCACTTCTTCTCTGTATAAACTATAAGTGTGCGAAATTTTATACATCTCCGTCCGCCCAATTTTCGTAAAAAGGGATCCAAAGTTTTCGCTTCACGTATTAATATATAGATACTAGCAACCCGCCCGCATCGATAGTAAAGCATATAATGATTTTTTCCGTCATCAACAATAATCATCGTCATATTTCAACCATTTTATACCCAAACATTCCTCATGAATCACCCTGTCTGTTGGTGAAAATCGTATGAAAATCAGTTCGGTAGATATTGAGTTTATCGCGAACAGACAGACGCGGCGGAGGACTTAGTTTTATAATATGTAGTGATAGTAAATAATTGTTTTGTACATATGCCAAATTAGGTCAGTCTAAGTAGTAGATATCGATTGGTAGTCGAAATTCAACCATAATCAAGAATTCGCTTCACGTATTAATATGTAGATCATTTGTAGATGTATACTGGCGCCTAAGATACAGGTATGTAATATGTGGGAGAGCCATGCTTCGGCACGTATGGGCCGGCTCAACTCCGCTCGTTAAGAGGTACCGGTAGGTCGAGTGAGGTTACCGGAGGCCCTAACCCTTCCCTTTCCCTTATTCCCGTCCTTCCCCTCTCCCCCCCTCTTCCCCCCTCCCCCTCTTCTCCCACTTCCACCTTAAAGGGCGGCAACGCACTTGTGACTCTCGAGTTGCAGGTGCCCATGGGCAGCGGTAGTCATTTACCATCAGGTGACCCGTCTGCTCGTTTGCCCCCTATATAATAAAAACAAAAAAAAAAAGGGTAGGGTTGCCACCTTTTTTTGGGAAAATTATAGTTTTATTTAAAATTTGCATTTTTTTTATGGGATATGGGCAAACGAGCAGACGGGTCACCTGATGGAAAGCAACTACTGCCGCCCATTGGCACCTGCAACTCAATAGTCACAACTGGGTTTCCGGCCTTTGGAACAGGGAGAGTGCGGGTAGGGGGAGAAGAGGGGGAGAGGGAAGGGTTAGGGACACCGGTAACCTCCCTCACTCGGCGAAAAGCAATGCAAAAATTGCTTCACTTGAGGTTTTCTGTGAAGCCGTGGTATTACTGCAGTCGAGCCGGCCCATACGTGCCGAAGCTTGGCTCTCCCACAGTTATAGTATTTTTAGAAAAATCGGGAAAAAAATAGTACCCTATGTCCTTTTCTGTACCATTGACAACGTGTAACCGAAACTTCACGATGAAAGTGTGCGTGAAAGCGTTAATAACTGTTCCAGTGTGTTCCAATTACAGTTAAAATGGCGACAGTTGAGTTAGCAATCAAAATATAGTATTTTTCGTACTATTTTATTTTTCTATAATATATAGTACAATTGATCTAAATATAGTACGATACTATATATTATAGAACGAGTGGCAACCCTAGATACAGAACCTCTCCTAATTAATGTGTCATGGCTACAAGAAATCCTCTTCTGTGCCTTTTCCCAACTATGTTGAGGTCGGCTTTCAGTCTAACCACGAAACGGCCGAACTTCGATATTTTACATGAAGTGACTGCGATGAGATCTCCACAATCGTAGTACTAGGCGATATCGAAGTTCTGTAGTTACACCAGGCTGTCGGATTTTTTTGACGTGAAAACGTCTTATAAATCGATGAACGCCGGCTGCATGCACGTAAAAGCATGACTCATTGTCACGTTCCGCCTGAGCCGGAGCAAGTGAGAGCGTGAAACAAGCGATAGAAAGGCATGATCGGGCTAAGCGTTCGGCCTGTGACGAATCTATCTCTCTTCCACTGTTTTCTTATGACGATATCACGTAAAATTATCGTCCGTAAACCGACTTTACAGACAACCAATTTTTTTTGCTTCAATTACCCGTAACAAATGCCGCAGATGTTCGTATGACAATCGGGACCGATGGCTTAAGGTGCTCTCCGAGTCACGGATGAATTTGCACAAATAGTGTCATGGATATGATATTTGTGCAAATTACCACAAGGGCTTAATTTTATAGAAAATGTGTATTATTCTTATATTTCGGTTGTATTATTATTGTTGAAAGATGTGGACAAATTACAGGAGCGGTATGTGTATCCGAGAAATTAAGATTGACAAAAAAGGCTTTGAAAAAAAATCTTTTCTTAAAAAAAATTTTCGTCGGGAAATGCTTTTCCTGGTGCACTTTTCTAAATAATTAAAATCGCGTGGAGGTCGAATTTTGACCATGCTTCTTTTAATTGGCCAGTATAACTTGAGCTGTCATTGTATAGACTTACTTACCATGACAGGAAATCACATATCCTGAACGCATGTAATTTTATTAAGCCGATTTTATGTAATTTTTAAAGTTGTAAGACATATTGTTTAATAATTTTAGCTTTCTGCACTTCTTCTATATATAAACTGTAAATATTCCAAAATTTTCTTAAAAAGGGGTACAAAGAATGCTCTACTATTAATATAATGATACTAGCAGCGCACCCGTGGTTTCACTCGCGTAAGTCCCGATCCCGTTCTATCGGGTTAAAAAGTAGCCTATGCGTTAATCCAGGTCTGTAGCTATCTACATACCAAATTTCATCGCAATCGGTTCAGTAGTTTTGGCGTGAAAGAGTAACAAACATCCATACATACAAACATACATACATCCTCACAAACTTTCACGTTTATAGTACTAGTAGGATATGAAATTTCATGTCAATTTCAATGATTTTTATTTTTTTTATGTAGACATTTTCTGAAAAATGTAGGCATTCCATAAATATCCTAGGTATAAAATACCCATAGTTTCTTTCAAGTCAGCCCTCCCCTACGAAAAATTAACTTTATCCGTCAATTTTTAAGTTAAATTTGTCAGATTAAAAAAAAAATATTTTCAAGTATGATAAAATCACGAATTTGCCTAAAATTGTTAGCGTTTTTCGTTATTTACGGGGTCAACTATACGACTCTAAAATATGGCCACACCTTTCAGTGACAGCCTGTATCTAGATTGTGATTTGTATTGAAAACCCTACCACGATGTGTCGCGGTAATGATTAATTACCTACGTAGAGACTTCTCCATTTCTATGATTTAGATAATTAATCAGTTTGTTGTTTGGCGCCGATTCAAAATAAGTTTATATAAAATTTGATAGTTTATGTAAATAAGCTCAATACTCAAGACTTGAAAGGTTTATTTATTTTTAGCTTTTTAGTTCTTTTCGTCGATTTAATTTTTTTGTTAAAAAGTTTATTCTTGTAACTTTTTAGTTAAAATAATCGACCTTCTTTTCGAAAAACCCTGTTTGGAACGAAGTTCCTTATCGCACGTTACACATCAGACACTCGGCAGATTGGGGCTAGACGTTAAAAAGTGTTAGTGCAACGAAAAATGCTGACCGCGAGTTCTTTTTTATTTACGCCATCTGTGGATTCTAGCGATACTAATGTAATTTGATGTTTGTTGCATACTAATTATCCATATGTTAGTTCGGGCAACTTTCACAGATGGCGCAATTTTAATTTCGAGATTTTACAATATTTACTATATTTCGATACAATTTATTTAATCCATTAAATATATTTATATATAGCGAAAGGAATTTCGTTCAGACCGGATGTCGCAAGGACATCTCACGAGGTTTTTGGAACGAAGTTCCTTATGGGGCGTTGCAGAGGGGTACCCTAGCCGGCAAAAAATGTCCGTAACGTTAAAAAAAAGCCTAAGATTTTTCTGTATAGTCTATGTATGATGGCTATACAGTGTCTAATGTATAGTCTACGTGATGACTGTTATTATTATTATATATTAGTAAATAAAATAAAGGTGTTAAGATAATTTTGTAAAGTGGTTCTTTTGATTTTTATCGATAAAAAATCATAATAAAAAATGTATACCCGAATAATTATTTATATCTCGAATAAAACTTGAAATTAATATTTTTATACACACACAGTTTTTTTTCAGTTCAATATACGACCTTCTTATTGAAAATACATTTTTAATTTATTACTTCGATTTGAGAAGATATCATTTTAATATTGTAATTCGTAACTGGATTTGAAATTAAAATATCCAGCCATTGTATTATTTGCGTCGTGCAAGGGCATGAGGGCGCTGTTGACTCTCCTTTAATGAATATATGCCAATGACGATCGACCTGCATTTAGTTTTCAAACAGGCAACATTAAATCCAAGATCTTTAGATTAAATAAATCATGTTTTTATAGATACAAGAGATCGCGTGGTGGTCGAATTTCGACCATGGTTTATTTCATATGCCAATATTATTTGACCTGTCATTGTATAGACTTTTGTACCATGACAGGTCAAAATATATACTTGACACTCATAGCTGTATGTACCCGTTTTTGCATTTTTTTTAACTTTGTAGCAAATATTGTTCAAAAATTTTAGCATTCGTCACTTCTTCTCTGTATAAACTATAAGTGTGTATGTGTTCATTTATTTGTAGTTCATTTAAACATGTAATTATTATTGTCAATTATTACATTGAATTAAATATTAACATTTATCATTGTTGAAATGTGATTGACATGTGAATGTGACTTTCGTATCAATCAATACATGTAAACGATCATGCATGCATGACGGCTAGAGATGGGCAAAGTGTTTATGCCCGGCAGGCAAAAATGGCAAAAACTGGGCATTTTGGGCATATATTTATTTATGCCCGAATAAATGCCCAATCACAGGGCAAACATTTTTTTTCATTGTTTAATAGTATTTCAAATAAAAGAAATATATTAATGATTGAACACAGTTATTTTAATATAATAACGTTGATATATATTTTCATCACAAAGTGAGGTTACCTATTATCAACATCAAAACTTTAGAAATAGAACATTTTAAACAAAGTTATATAAAATGACAAAACATTATAAAAATTCTAATAATCAACGTCATAGATGGGCGATGGATAAATACTCAAAGGATAAATACTTGAGTTTTTATCCGAAATGGATATATATTCGTATTTACTAATTTTTATCCGATATTTATCCAAATTCGTGGACAAATATCATTTCGAACATTTAAATTGAGATAATGAGATAAATATAATTTTAGAATATTATAAATATATACTAGTATATATAAAACAAAAGGATACTCACACACTCACTCATTCGTCTACTGACTAATCACGAAATTTAGAACACCACTTGATCTATGAAGATAAAAATTTGAAGGTAGTTTGTGAATAAGCGACTTTTTTTATACAGGCAAACAGGCACACGACACGCCTGTTGGTAAGCGGTTACCGTAGGCTATGGATGCTTGTAATTCCAGAAGACTCACATGCGCGTTGCCGACTGCCGTTGAGGATGAATACCGGCGGCGAGCGGTGCGGTGGTCTACCACCGCCCATGATACATAATGCCCATGGCTACATTTTAATGTAGCCATGGACATTATGTCAAACAGTTTCTCGGAGCACAACCCATCACAGCGGTAGAACACGCACAGGGAGGCAAAGTCTACCCTTAGGCTTAAGGGTTCAATACCGCACTGCTTGTGAGTTTGGGATCGTCGACGATTCTCGCAGCACGTCTTTGGACCGAGTCAAAAGGCCCAAGCTCGCATGCCGGTGAGAGATGACAGCAGTACTCCATATAGAACAGGCTTGTAACTTGTATTATAAAAGTCTTTGCCCCGAGGTGAAGTACCGCTTCGCTGTTTTAAGCACTCCAAGCTTTTTAGATGCCAGCTTAGCTTTGCCTTCCAAGTCAAAACTGGACGGCGCTGGACGGTGCTGTCACCTGCATAGCAATGGATGTCATCAATATACAACATATCATTGATATGGGGTATAAACAGCATTTGTTCGACGCCAGCGTTAATGTTCATGCTTTCAGAGCAGTCTACTACGGCTCGTATCGTGTTAATTACACGCTCCATCACCTTGGAGGGAAGGGGCGTGATAGCTATAGACCTGTAATTCGGTGGATCTGATCTCTCGCCTTTTTTGGCACTGGGTGCACAAGGGCAGTCTTCCTCTTAAACTCGACTTGTGAACATTTAGAGACAGTAACTCCGCTAGACATCCCTTTGCGAAATACTAATTTCCGGCATGGACCACCCGTATCGCGGGACGGTAGGCGGTTTCAAATCAAATCAATTGAGTTCGAGGTAAAAAGAGTACCCAGAATATCGGCTTTTTCTTTTGAGCTATAGGCCAGATCCTCAGCAGCTTTTTGCATCTTTGGCAGGAGACCAGAAGGTGTGACTTCCAGAGGAGTAGCCAGCAAGCTTCTCTCCAATTCTGCCGACGAAATCAAATTTAGCTCTGGCAATTGCTCTCTTACCTCGAGGCAGCGTTTAATTTGCGTTTCACATCAGATACGTTTGCATTCTTATCAGCCTCGGCCTTGGTCGAAGCCCTGTATGCCCTATTAAACCAAGGTCGTTTTTTGCACCTGCAGCTACCAGCGAGTTGGGAATAAAACATTCCGTACCCGCTTGGATCGTCTCAGCGACAGAGTCGGGATCTTCTAATGTATGTATGTAATGCGTAACCCAAGAGGCGTCTGAATCTGCTGACGAGCCTGTGTTGCTGCTCATTGTGTAGTGTTGCTTTTTGTTTTGCTATTGTGTCTTGATGTATGCACATGTTTGTTGCGTTGCAATCCAGGTCAAAACTCTGTATTTGTTTTATGTGATATTGTTGGTTGTAATGTGTTTTGTGCATTTAAATAAATAAAAAATAAAAAAAATAAAAAAATGTGAAGCAGAGCTGCCTCCACGGATACGATGCCTGAAATTCACGCAATCCATCCCAATCTGCTGACCTATACTGTCACACCCGTCTTAGGCTAGTTGGTCATGGTGTGTCTGGCCACACGCATGGTACCTGTGTTTGGATGAGACAGTGATCGGACGAGCCTAGTGGTGCATTCACTGAGCTGGAATACCCATCCGGACGTGAGGTCAGCAGAAGGTCCAGTAGAGAGCTCGTATGGTTCTTGATGTCTGGTATCCTCGTGGGAGAACGTAGCAGGTGGTGCAATGGTTACAGTGGTCACCTCGCCACTCCTCCGCGCCGATTGTTGTGGGTTCGATTTCCACACGGGACGAAAATTTGTGTGATCCGCAAATAGTTGTCCCGAGTCTGGGTGTTCTTTGTGTCCGTTATTTCAATGTTTGTAATGTCCCCGCGACACAAGAGTCATTCCTATTTAAAAAAAAATGTGAGTGTCCATAAGACAGTTAGTTTAAAACTGAAAAATTTAACTTTTAAAATTGACCGACAAAGCTAAAATTTCGAATGAGGGAGAGCTGACATGAATGAAACTTTGAGTATTTAATACCAAGGAAGTTGATGGAATGTCCAGATTTTTCTGAAAACGTCTTCATAAAAAAAATGAAGTAACAAAATTATTGAAATTTACTTGAAAATTCACAATGTGTTGTTTAGCTAAATGCACATACATTAGGAAGTCTTCATCTAAAATGTAGATTTAATATCGGGCATTGGTTGTAGGTTTTATGAACCGCTAAACTTCAGAGAGGAATAGTTCGCTAACGGGTATCGTTTGCAACGGCCACAAAATGGCAGCGCAGCATGGTGTGTGTGCGTGCAAATAACGGACACAAAGAATACCCAGACTCAGGTGGGAATCGAACCCACGACCTATAAGCATAGCGGTAAGGGTCACTAACCACTAGACCAACAGGCCAGTCAAATTATGTTAATAAATTTTGAAACAAAAATAAATGCCCGGATAAATGCCCATGGAAAGAAATTTATCGGCACTTATTAGGAATATTCCCAATTTGCCATAAATGCCCGGGCATTTGCCCATCTCTAATGACGGCACGTAACGCATGTCATGCCGCATGCTCGTCTAGGGTTCGCTCTAGAGATCGCCTGCTGTTAAATTTTGACCATAATGAGACCATTTTAAATTTTAAATATAGTATTTTGTTTCATATCAAAGACCAGTATAAATTGGACACTAATTGTATGGACTTACTGTACTATGACAGGTCAACATATACTGGACGCCTGTAGCAGTTCTGTGAGAGCTTTTTGTACCCGTTTGTGTATAATTGAAGTGAAAACTTCTTTAGGCACGTTTGTGCACTTTTGCTATGGAGAAAAAGCACTGGCCTCCGGACCATCACGCTAATAATACATATATAGATCTACTAGAGGGCGCTAATCTAAACATTGAGTTCTGCCAGCTCCTTATTAATTAATGTCACAAGCCTGCTAATGTGACGTTATAAGTTCGTCGTTTCGTTTAAGTTTTCACTTCTGCCGGCAGTCATATAACTGCCTATTTTTTTTTTAATTCAAACACACTAGCAATACCCTTCGCTTCACTCGCGCGTACATATTTATATATTTTGCGCTGAACCCTAATCTGTTGCCAAAACAAAAGTAGTCTAAGTTACTCCTTAAAACACCAGCTACCTGCCAGTGAAAGTACCGTGGAAATCGGTCCACTCGTTCCGGAGATTAAGCGGCACAAACAGAGAGACACAAAAATTAAAAACTGATATTTAGGCATAGGTATCGTGCAAATAACTGTGAGCTTAAAAAAAGCTATTATTTTGATATTACAAACAGACACTTCAATTTTATTTATTTGTATTGATTGATTAAGAAACTCTGAGTATTTCAAATTTCACAATCCTATGTCCCTTTCCTTATAAAGGGTCAGAAAGCTTTTTTTCAAGTATTTACATATTTATATATGGATATAATTATACTAATCGGTACGAGAACTTTTATCGTGCGATAAAGGATCAGAACTTTCTTAGTAGTTCGGCTTGCCTTCGCTAGATGGCGCTGTAGTATGTTTTTGCTGTATTTAGATATCGGCACAACAGCACACACGCTTGGGATACTGTCTATTCGACAATCTCTTTTTCCCCCCTCCCTCACCCACCCTCTTTCTTTGCTGGACTGAATATCCGTTGGGAACTGAAACTGAGAGCAACAATATAGGTTAGGTGTAGGTTTGAAGGCTCAAAAGTAATTTATTTAATAATTAGAATTGAGAAAAGTGCGGCTAGCAACAACTCACATTTAAATCAAATATAATATAGGCTTTAAATAAATAAATGTATCTTTACCAAAATATATTCAAATAATTAAAAAATTTAAAATTCACGGTCAAAATATCGTGTGCGTCAGAGATCGTTCTGAAATTCAAAACCATAGATAATAAATATTATTCATAAGTTGTTGACGCACGGGCCGCACGGCCGGCATCCATATTGTATTGGGGCGAACGCGTTCGGATATGTAGTGTGGAGTAGTTGATTGATTGCATAGTTGTTTTTAACCTACCTATAGCAATTTATCATCTAACTTATGAATTTAAAAAAATACCATCTTTAACAAGCTAAAAATTATAACTGCAATGTTAAAAAATACATGATTTAAAAGTGCAATATAAAAAAGAGTCTGGGTGCAATTCATACACGGCAGAAGTGCAACTTCTAAATTAATTAACCATGCACAAAAATGATACACGTGAATGACACAAGAAGGCTTCGTAGAACGCAGGCGCAAAGACATGTGCTAGCATACGAAGATTATAGGAAACACTGTATACCTGTATTTTTTATTATTATTATTTCATTCTCTCGCAGACTAAATCCTATTGTATTGTGTTTGTCTCTTTTTAGTGTGACTTAAGGCTTCATAGTACGCAGGCGCAAAGACAAATATTGTATGCTTAATATGCAATATCTGTTCTGTGTAAGTCTTAGTTCACACTAATATGATTTTTTCCTGATCTCATTAATCGTAGTTGATAATCATTATAGGCAACACTGTATACTTGTATCTTATCTTATTCTCTCGTAGGCTAAATCCTATTTATGAATGTTTGTTTCTTTTTAGAGTGAGTTTTTCGTTTATTCGAATTTCAAATCACAACGATTCTAAAGAATTTTCACTTCAAAAATTTGAAAATTAAAGATTTAGTTTTATTTTGACACTAACTTATTACGTAAGCAAATCTTGTAAGTAAATGTTAACCTACTTCTAATTGTCGTATTGAAATGAAACTTTGTATGTATATGTAGTTTGGATGACAATACTATAATTTGGCATCTTGGAGCTGATCTGATGTTAGAGCCAAGAGGTGGATAAAATACCTAAATTTTGGATTACAACGCATTTTTATTTTTGAAAAATTAGTAAAAAGAAATGCGCTGCTTAAGAATTTCAATACCCGCAATTCAATAGTCTGGACAAGTGGGGCGTTATTTTTTTTTTAACAATTTAATTTTTAAATTGTTTTTTTTTTAACAATTTAATATTTAAATTGATTATTTAAATAACTTTATATTTCTCAAATGATCTGGGAATTTGGAAACTTCTACCTAAACTCCCCCTTAAAATACTGGCACTGAAAAAAAAATATTTAAAAAAAATTAAAAACCCTCCAAATCCATTGAAGAAAGGTCACGTTTTGCAAAAGTCGACGGTTTGCAAAAATTTAACAACATTTTGTTTTCAACATTTAACTGTAACTACAAGACCGCAACACAATAACATATCCAAATCTCAGCTCTCTACAATTTTCGAAACGCGAGTTATAAGATTTCAAAGTTTTGCAATAAAAACGTGTTTTTTGCAAATTTCGGGCGGTCCGCTCTGCCGTCCTTACGAAAAGTGCAATAATTAGGTTAAAGCTGATTTCAAGAAAGACGCGTTTAAAGATTTTATTTTTGTTTTATTTGTATCTCCATCTTGCAGTTATGCTTAGTATTAAAACCGGCTCCGTCATAGATTCGTAAAAACTGTCCAAAGATAATATAGATTTCGTTCTTCTGATTCCGAATATGAACTTAACTCAATTCGCGCCAAAACGAGTTATTGCACTTTTCGTTAGAATGGCAGCGCTAGTCCAATTTTGCTTTGCTGGAGCTCATTCTCTTGGTTTTTTTATTGCGCACATTTCTTATATTTACTTATTTTCGTAGGAGCTTTAGTATTCGCTCCAGACGCGAAAAAACGGTTTTTACAATTTCTACCATTTATTTGGCACCTTACCTGACAATTGCAATCACTACATATTATAAAACAAAGTCCCCCGCCGCGTCTGTCTGTCTGTTCGCGATAAACTGAAAAACTACTGAATGGATTTTCATGCTGTTTTCACTAATAGACAGAGTGATTCATGAGGAAAGTTTTAATATATATTTTGTACCCGTGCGAAGCCGGGACGGGTTGCTAGTACGCTATAATTTTACTTGCAATTAATTCCTGATACTTAAATCTTGACAAAAAAAATAATTTCGCTCCAATAGGATTTTTTTTGGACCAAAAAGCTAAGTCGATCTGACTACAGCTCTTTTTTATTTGTTGATAGGACTTTTCAGTCGGGGGTATTTAAAATGTTTAATTTATGATATTTGTTTTGCACTTATACAACATATAGCATAAGAGGTATAACAACTTGTGTATTTTTAATATTTAATTAACAATTTAGAACAATATATTTACACGATTCAAAAATAGTCGTTAGCTCAGTATTGTGGTAGGTACTTTGAAAGAAACAGCGCTGGTATTATACTTAGCCTTAATCAACAATAAAATTATCAGACCCGAATATGTATAATACCAAAGAGTATATAAACACTACGTTAGATATTTAATCCAATCAAACTTCTTCTCCCAACAACTCCTAAGTAGATCCGAACACGTTCATTAAATTCATCAACATGGCGGCCTAACGGTTCAGAAACAGTGTCAAATGATTTTATTTTACAAAATGGCGCTATTTTATTCATTTATACGGTAGGTGTTATGGCGATTGTGGCGTACAGTTAGTGAATTTTACATATTATTTAACGAATGCAGTCTTTGGTCTTTTTCACCGAATTTACATTTTACAGTTGACGGACATTGGAAAGTTAAATTTTGTGTAAATGTCCTCCTATTTATAAACTTTGATTTTAAACTTATTTATACATATACTTAGTAGATAAGCAGCGGTCAGGCTTATAAAATTTATGAGCCTAAAACATGACCACAGCAATCAAATATTTTTGTTAAGTGTTTTTTTTTTCTATCAATCAATAAGCTTATTGCAGTCCATTGCTGGACATGAGCCTCTGCATCCAATCCATCCCAGTTACCTTCTTCAGGTCGTCTCGTCTCGCCTCGTCACACGTCTGTCCATCTGGCTGGGGGAGTCGTCCTACCTTCAGTTTACCGATTCACGATCTCCGCTCTAGGATCCGTTTCCTCCAGCGGCCAGTCCTTTTTTTCTGTAAATAAATTAATGAATGACTCATTTTTGTGAAGTGAGCGAAAGCACAAAAGTATGTACTAATGTGCAGAAAGTTTAAATAAATAAATATTACATTACTGCCACACTTCCATTAGTACAATGTAGTTACTATTATAGATTTTTGTTTGTAAAATATTAATGTTTTTCTTTTATAAATTTGTGTCAAGATCAACGATGATTTAACTGAAGGTTTTGAAGTTTATCTTCATAAAATTATACAAGTACCACATTAAATAGCAAACGAGCAGACGGGTCACCTGATGGTAAGTAACTACCGCCACCCATGGACACGTGCAACTCAAGTTCACGAGTGCGTTGCCGGCTTTTAAGGCGGAAGGACGCTCTTTTCTTGAAGGTTTGTGTGCTTGAAGGTCGTATATTATAATAAAAAAATGTACCCAATAGGAAAATACACAAAGGTAAATGACACAGTATAAATATACTGTGGTAATGATTTGGCTTTATTTCTAGGTTATAATTTGGTAGGAAAAACACAAAAATAAAACAATTACACTTAGAAATGATTATTATACTTACAAATTTAATTTAAAAACTAATTTATAATAAACAAAAATAACATTATACAACCATTTCAGGTGTATCAGGGGCGAAGTCAAAAGGTGTATTCAAATGAGGAAGATTGTTATGTTCAAAATAAATTATTTCCTAAAAATAGACCTCCATTATTATTTTACTTCTTTAATTTTTTGTCATAATTGTCAAGTCAAGGTCGCAAACTAAGAGCAATAATTACTAGCTCTTTGGTCGCAAATGTATGAGTTGACAACACTATAGCGTAGTGTCATGTCTTCGTATTCCATACAAGAATGTACCAAACCTCCCGATTGGACGTTTTTTAAAAAAACCGCACAAGTGCGAGTTTGACTCGCGACGGTTCCGTAAGCAAACAAACTTGTATGTTGATAGTACGTCCATCTCGGTAATCAATTCTCGAAAATGTTTACTCGTCCTTTCCAAAAGACAAACTTAACTTTGCAGTTCTAAAAATACTCTCCTATACATCGATGTACGACAAAGTCAACTTTCCAACCGCAAAATATAAGTTCGTAATCGCAAAAACTATTTTTTTATGAAATAAATAAAAACAAATTAACAACTTGTGTGACGAGCACGATAGTTTGTTCTGTGTCTGGGTGTAATTTATCTATAATATGTATGTATTTAGAAATATATAAGTATGTTTATCAGCAGTCTGGTTACCATAGTACAGGTTCTGCCTAGTTTGGGATCAGACAGTCTTGTGTGAGTTGTAAAAAAAAAAAAAAAACAATTTTAAGATTCTAGGTCAATTGGTCAATACCTTAAAGGTTTTGATTTACCTGCGAAATGTTCAAATTTGTTAAAATCTAAGGTTTAATGACCGTACCGACAGCTTCAAGGGACTGCTGTCATAAGTTTTCGATGTCAATTTCAACTTGAAGCCAGGGACAGGGACAGGGACAGGGACAGGGACAGGGACAGGGACAGGGACAGGGACAGGGACAGGGACAGGGACAGAGGCAGGGGCAGGGGCAGGGGCAGGGGCAGGGGCAGGGGCAGGGGCAGGGACAGGGACAGGGACAGGGACAGGGACAAAAAAACGGTTGGTGGGTGCCTAAAGTGTGTTCTATAATATCCATAAAAAAATCACAGGTTTTCACAAGCTTACTATTAATTAGGTGCCTTTTTGTGTTCCAAAATATCACGCAGACGACTCTTAATTTTGTTTGTCAACTGTCAATGATTTCTCAAAAAAAAAAAAAAAAAAATGTAGACAGTCATGGGACTGCCGACAGAAGTGAAAACATAACTACACAATGTATTTGCACATACATACTCACACACATCTGTATAACTATATATAATAAGGTTAAAAACCATAAAATTTAACAAAGAAATCATAAAATAAAGTAATAACAATATCTCTCACTCACTCACTCACTCGCTCACTCACTCACTCACTCACTCAGTCACTCACTCACTCACTCGCTCACTCCCTCGCTCACTCACTCACTCACTCACTCACTCACGCTCTCTCTGTCTCTCGCTCTCCCTCCCTGACGTGAGTGGACACCCAGATATTCCAGTTCCAGAAAGACCGTCCAGTTGCACATGAAACTTAACTTTGTAAAGAATTTTGTGCAAGTGATTCAAAGAGACGGACTTGTAATTTCGTTTCTCAAAACAAAATTTCCTTCGCTGAGACTGAAATTAAAGAAAGAATCTTTATAAGAAAATTAAGATGATCAATAACGACGACCTGACAATGATCCCAATATTTATCTAACCTCAGTTCCATGAAGAAAATGCTTGGATGGCTTTTGTTATTACAAAACACCTATTTCCACGGCAATCACAAATCGTCTGATTTCCATGTAAACAAAAATGAATGCTGGATGCTTATCACAAACTAAATGCTTGCAATAAAATAAGTTTAGTATGTAACGAACACCGAGAAAGATTTTTAGATAGATTTCGAAGGAAGTCTACATGATGCTTTTGTGCCAGTTCTCAAGTTTTCCAAAAAATTCTTCACAGGAGGTCTAATTATATCCCTAGACCCCGAAACAACTGCCAATTAAAAAGTTTAAATATGTATATATATGTATGTAAATACTAGCTGCCCCGACAGACTTCGTTCTGTCAAAAGTTATTAATTGACGTCAAATGTTTGACAGCTGGGGACATGTGTTTTAATTATTATTTGCTCTGTGGTTTGTATAGGAAAAGAAGTGTTGTTTTTACTGATTTCCTCATAATTTTTAAATTTTTTCTCTCCATAAGAACCTGCCTTGTGCCTTAACGAAAATTTGAAAAAAAAAAAAAATAGGCGAATTGATCGAGCCATTCTCAAGTTTTGCGCTTAGCAACACATTTGGCGATTCATTTTTATTAATATAGATGTATGTATATATGTATGTGTGTACCTCAATTTTACCGGCACGATAGAGGCCGCAATTATGCACCAATTGCTTTCTAACTTGGACGAAAAATCAACAGGGCAAAAATTAAGGTTAAGTTCGTGAATGGGGGATATTCCCCAAAAGGGGTCTGGGGGGCAGATTTTCATAAAAATTTAAACAATACGAAATCTACCCCTGCGAGTCTGCTGCGGGTCCGGATTTTTTATTAAGAAATTGCAAAATTCAAGCGTTATAATAAAACATTTATATTGTAAAACTAGCTGACCCGGCGAACTTCGTACCGCCTAACAGTCGATTCTTTTTTTTTTTGTTTTTTTTTAATACTTACGAGTATTCTGCTATTCGGGACGCCGGGTCAGCTAGTAAGATAAAAAAAAAGAGGCAGTCATGGGACTGCTGACAGAAGTGGAAACTTAAACGATACGACGAACTTAAAACGTCACATTACTCTCCTACTCACTCAATCACTAACTCACTCACTCACTCTCCCCACTCTCCCTACTCTCACTCCCTCCCTCCCCCTCTCCCACTCTCCCACTATCCCACTAGATTCCCTACTCCCACTCACCCCACTCTCCCTACATGACCCACTCACCCCACTCGCCCCAGTCGCTCCACTCGACCCACTCGACCCACTCTCCCTCTCTAGATACTCTACTACGAGTCTCCCCACTCGCCCCTCTTGCCCCGCTCGCCCCATTCGCCCCACTCTCCACTCTCCCTCCCTAGATTCTCTACTCCCACTCGCCCCACTCTCCCAATCTCCCACCCTAGATTCTCTACTCCCACTCTCCCCACTCTCCCCACTCGCCCCACTCACCCCACTCTCCCACTCTCCCTCCCTAGATTCTCTACTCCCACTCTCCCCACTCGCCCCACTCACCCCACTCTCCCTCCCTAGATTCTCTACTCCCACTTGCCCTACTCTTCCCACTCGCCCCACTCTCCCCACTCTCCCCACTCTCCCCATTCGCCCCACTCGCCCCACTCCCCCCACTCGCCCCACTCTCCCATTCTCCCTCCCTAGATTCTCTATTCCCACTCTCCCCACTCGTCCCACTTGCCAAACTCGCCCCACTCACCCCCACACTCCCCACTCTCCCCCACACTCCCCACTCTCCCACTCTCCCTCCCTAAATTCCCTACTCCCACTTACCCTACTCTTCCCACTCGCCCCACTCTCCCCACACGCCCCACTCTCCCCACTCGCCCCACTCTCCCCACTCGACCCACTCTCCTTCCCTAGATTCTCTACTACCAGTCTCCCTACTCGCCCCACTCGCCCCACTCTCCCCACTCGCCCCACTCGCCCCACTCTTCCACTCGACCCACTCTCCCACTCTCCCTTCCTAGATTCTCTACTACCAGTCTCACCACCCGCCTCTCTTGCCCCACTCTCCCCACTCGCCCCACTCGCCCCACTCTCCCCACTCACCCCACTCGCCTCACTCTCCCTCCACCCCTTCCGACCTCCCTCCCTCCCTCTCCATGTCTCTCCGACGCTGTACTTGTAAATATAAGAAACTCACCTCCGTCTCAAGAATTTTCGATCTCGTCATAAATATATATTTTTTTAAATATATTACAGTCGGACACATTTTCCATACATGTTCGATCAGGGTCCACTTGACCCTGAAATCTGACGCGAGTTTAACATTTTTTACCCATCTTAAAAAGTGCCCAGCGCCGCTAAAAAGTATTCACTTCAAAAAGAAAAAAGAAAGTTAATAAGTCAACAATTACATTTTGTCAAAAAATAAAAATTATAAAACACCTAAAATTATTTTAATAGTCAATAAAAAATCACAATTAAAATTACGTCACTCAATTGTTTTGCCTTCCCGGAACCTCTCCGCTAACACTTGAACTTTATGGTATGGGATTAAAGTTCAAATTGAGTTTTAAGTATTATTACGAATCGTTTGTATGGGAGTATAGAAAAGTGTTGTTTTTAGACTTTTTCAGGCATTTTTTTAAATTTTTCTCTACCTAAGAACCATCCTCGTACTTCAAGGAATATTGTGATAAAAATCTTTTTAACAAAAAATTAAACCGACGAAATAACTAAAAAGCAATAAATAAATAAACCTCTTAAGTCCTGAGCTTATTTACATAAACTATCAAATTTTATATAAACTTATTTTGAGTCGGCGCCAAACAACAAACTGATTAATTATCTAAATTTTATATGTGCCTACGTATACGTAGGTAATTAATCACTATTTTTTGGGGTTTCCCATCATCAGATCCTGACTTTCTTGACATGGGACCACCCTTGAAGTATACCCTATCTAACAAAAAAGAATAATCAAAATCGGTTCATAAATAACGGAGGGAGGGCTGAAAAAACCTAAAATATATATATATATAAATACGGTCGAATTGAGAACCTCCTTTTTTTTTCTCGGTTAAAATAAGAATTAGCGAAATCGGTTCAGCTGTTCTCTAGATTTGCGCTTAGCAACACATTCAGCGATTCATTTTTATATTATAGAAGATAAAGGGAAATTTCACTACCATGTACAAATTTTAATTAAAATCAATAAGTGCTTTTCACTACTAAATCTCATGTAATGGAACAGTTTCATTGTATAAATGAAATTATTCCTGTATTATTCTTCACCTTAATTAGCTTCAAGGTGAACAATAATAATGAAAATACAAAGTATTTTATTTTCACCGGGTTTAATTTGTTGCGTAGTGTTATCTCTATATATTAATACGTGAAGCGAAAACTTTGATCCCTTTTTACGAAAATTGGGCGGACGGAGGAGTATGAAATTTCGCACACTTATAGTTTATACAGAGAAGAAGTGACGAATGCTAAAATTTTTGAACAATATTTGCTACAAAGTTAAAAAAAAAATGCAAAAACGGGTACATACAGCTATGAGTGTCCAGTATATATTTTGACCTGTCATGGTACAAAAGTCTATACAATGACAGGTCAAGTAATATTGGCCAATGAAATAAACCATGGTCGAAATTCGACCACCACGCGATCTCTAGTTTTATTAAATATTACAGGGCCTATGGTAAAAATACTTTTCTTCAAGTAATAATAATAACCACCCACATATACCTGATTTCTATATTGACTTTATGGTATAGGGGGCAAATGAGCAGACGGGTCACCTGATGATGATACATGGTACAAAAGTCTATACAATGACAGGTCAAGTAATATTGGCCAATGAAATAAACCATGGTCGAAATTCGACCACCACGCGATCTCTAGTACACTTAAACTTTCCTCATGAATCATTCTGTCTATTAGTGAAAACCGCATAAAAATCCGTTCAGTAGTTTTTCAGATTATCGCGAACAGACTACAGACGCGGCGACGGACTTTGTTTTATAATATGTAGTGATTTTTCCGGCATTTCTCACGGATAATACAAAAAATAACATATGACGATAATCAAGAATAATTATGTTTATTATGATATATTTAATTAACTTCATTATTGTCATTTATTTGACATTTTTGTTTTAATTATTTGTTTTTGTTAACTTGACATTTTATTTTTAATTCGAGTTATTTTGTATTATCCATTTTTATTTGACATTTTTTATTCATTTACGTTTTCATTGTTATTATAATTTGTGATTTGTACCTTTTGTAGCCGGCTTCATACTCAATGAAACATCTTTACTATTTACATATACATTCTATGCAAATAAATATTGTTTTTGAAGTGAAAACTTCTTTAGCGGCGTTGTGCACTTTTTGGATGGGTAAAAAATGTTAAACTCGCGTTAGGACACGTGACCTGATCGAAAATTTGTGAGACGGAGCCGAGTTACTTATATTTAAAAAAATATTTTTACGCCATCTGTGGATTCTGCGCGATACTACTGTAGTTCTATAAATACTATATCCATATATTAGTTAAGGCAAATTTCACAGATGGCGCAATTTTAATTTCGACTTTTTACAATATTTACTTTAAGTGTTTATTTTGGTACAATTTATTAAATCAATTAAATGTATGTATATGAACTTCGTTCCAACCGTCTGTCTGAAGGACACCTCACGCTTTTTAACCGGCGAAAAAAAAGGAGGTTCTCAATTCGACCGTATAAATATGTATACATATATATATCTATATTTTTGTGTATGTTCAGCCCTCTCTCCGTTATTTATGAACCGATTTTGATTATTCTTTTTTGTTAGATAGGGTATACTTCAAGGGTGGTCCCATGTCAAGGAAGTCAGGATCTGATGATGGGATCCTGATAAAATTGAGAGAAACCCTCGAAAATTGTAGGAACGAATAGTGTTTCTGTTTACTTTTCATTACTTTATCAGGTATTTGCGTTCAGAAATCATCACATCATGTAGCTGAGCTGATGATGAAAAAAAATCATTAAAACCTCTTAAGTCTTGAGCTTATTTACATAAACTATCAAATTTTAAATAAACTTATTTTGAGTCGGCGCCAAATAATAAAAGATTTTTATTGAAGTGAAAACTTCTTTAGGCACGTTTGTGCAATTTTTTTTAAATATATATATATATGTATTATATCGTATACTATCACTAGAGTATAGAGTATAGTATCACTAGAGGGCGCTAATCTAAACATTGAGTTTTGTAAGCTCCTTATTATTAAATATGACGTTTCCTTCAAGTTTTCACTTCTGTCGGCGTCCCATGACTGCCTACTTTTTTAGCCATTTAAGCAAATATATATAAAAATTGTAAAGATATTGTAACCCTGATTTAAAAAGTATTGCAGAATAGTTCGATTTTATGGTTTACTAGCAGCGCCACGCGGTTTTACCCGCGTAAGTCCCGACCCCGTGGGAATATCGGGAAAAAAAGTAGCCTATGCGTTAATCCAGGTCTCCAGCTATCTACATACCAAGTTTCATTGCAATCATTCCGTGGTTTTTGCGTGAAAGAGTAACAAACATTCATCTATCCATCCATCCATTATTATGTACTGAAGTGTTAGCAAGCAAACAATAATATTAAAAAGTAATTCCAAACATCAGGTCTTTTTTAATAAAATTTCAAAGCTGTATACCACGATATCTTCAAAAAACTTAAAGGAAATTGCCCATCCCCCGTACATCGTTGGGCCCAAATCATGATGAACCGTTACAATTTCCAAGCTAGTGTCTTTAGCTAGGTAAAAATATGAACTTTAGACTGCCATCATTTCAGTATGATTGACAATTGCATAATCAAGACATATGAACTTTGAAATCCTCGACTCTATGGTTGGTTATGTTGTTTGCAAAACATTTTTTGCATGCACCTTTGAATCCAGATGTCATCGGATGACTAATAATGTCACTTATATGAGCAGCAAACTGTAGTTTACACCACTAAGGAGGCAAATAAGCTCAAGCGTGGGTCTATCACCTACAAAAGTTGAACAAACACCTATAGTTGAATAAAATGTAACAATTTCTCATGTGTATTTCTTTTAATTTACAGTAAGGTTTATGATATATAAGTCAATAGGTTACGTTACATAAAAAAACAGGCCAAGTGCGAGTCGGATTCGCGCACCGAGGGTTCCGTAAAATAGTTTTATTATTTGATATAACTAAAAATTTACGGTTTTCGCAATTTTTCCTTTATCTGTGCTGTAAGACGTTGCTATGTACCAAAATTTCAAGATTCTGAGTTCACGGGAAGTACCCTGTAGGTTTTGATTCCCTTGCGAGTGTCGAAAATTTGCGGAAATTTGCGGCATAAACGGCTGCATCTTTTGATTGCCTTGGCTTAGAAGTTTGATTTTATTACAGCTCTAAGGAACAATAGACTTGAGTATTTCATATAAATTCCAGCTTGATACCTCCACGCGTTCCTGAGAAAAAGGGTATTGACAGACAGACAGATGGACGGACGAACAACAAAGTGATCCTATAAGGGATCCGTTTTTTCCTTTCGAGGTACGGAACCCTAAAAAGCATTTATTTTTTGTTGTACAATATTTTTACTTATGACATACCACAGGCTCTCAATGTAACTGTTGCGACCTTCGTAGATGACGCTGCCTTTCTAGCCTCAAACACTGATCCCGGCCTAAATAGTAGAACTAGAGATCGCGTGGTGGTCGAATTTCGACCATGGTTTATTTCATTGGCCAATATTACTTGACCTGTCATTGTATAGACTTTTGTACCATGACAGGTCAAAATATATACTGGACACTCATAGCTGTATGTTCCCGTTTTTGCATTTTTTTTAACTTTGTAGCAAATATTGTTCAAAAATTTTAGCATTCGTCACTTCTTCTCTGTATAAACTATAAGTGTGCGAAATTTCATACTCCTCCGTCCGCACAATTTTCGTAAAAAGGGATCCAAATTTTTCGGTTCACGTATTAATATATAGATGCTACAAACCCTTTTTTTTTTGTGCGTGTGGAAACCCCCTCGGGCCGTCACCCCACCGGGGTTTTCGGTGGGGCGGTGTGTCGGAATCGAACCGACTAAAACCACACGGTGTGCCGTACTGCGCCTTAAGTAGGAGGGATCCGGGAACAGCTTTATTACGACATCCGGAACAGATGCTACAAACCCAACTTAACCTAACTAATGACTGGGTCCTAAAATGGCGCGTTAGAGCAAGTGCCCCCAAATTACACCAAATCACACTTACTCTTGTCAAGGAAGTGTGTCTAACATTTTACCAAGTCCAATCAAAGTGAGTAAATTGCTCGGGATTCAACTTATGGACCAACGCATGATAGTAGAAGATTATCCTACTTAATATTTTAAACGTGAAAGTTTGTGAGGATGTATAGATGTTTGTTACACTTTCACGCAAAAACTACTGAACCGATTACGATGAAACTTGGTATGTAAATAGCTGGAGACCTGGATTAACGTATGGGTTACATTTTATCCCGATATTCCCACGGGATCGGGACTTACGCGGGTGGAACCGCGGGGCGCTGCTAGTAATATTAGAAACGTGGCAGTTGGTGAGGATGTATGGATGTTTGTTACATTTTCACGCAAGAACTACTGAACCGATTACGATAAAACTTGGTGTGTAGATAGCTGGAGACCTCGATTAACTCAAAATTATGCTACTTTTATTCCGATATTCCCACGGTATCAGGACTTACGCGCGTGAAACCGCGGGGTGCTGCTAGTAACGCCCTTGTGAGCGAAGTTGATTAAAAGGAAGTGGCAGTAGTATAGTTGGACCTGCCAGTGATGGTACAAAACCCTTCCTTGCCAGCTCATCGGCGGCGTCGTTCCCGAATGAATTACTATGCCATTTGATCCATTGAAAAATTACTCCATTGGCAGAGGCTAAACGTTCCAACGTCTGGTGACATTCATAAATGAGACCGGAATTCATGGTGTTGCCCCCCAGGGCCCTTAAGACGGCCATACTGTCTGACAGTATACAGATGTTGTACTCTTTTAAACCTTTCGACAGGACCGCAGTCGCGGCGTAGGTTATTATAACACACTCGCATTGAAATATTTCAACTGTGGAACTGTGTGGGCCAAGCGCCAGTTAATTTTTTTTAATTTATATCTTGTGAGAAAACTCCGGCTCCAGTCCCTGACCTCATCTTGGAACCGTCCGTGTAGATTCGCACTTCATGTATGCCAGATTGATCTCGGTCGTTTTCAAATAGTTGTATTTGATACTTCCTCTCGAAGATGTGTTGTTTCAGGATCCTGTCGCATGGGGCAGCGATTAGTGGTTGATATTCCACTAATTGATTCCATAATTTGATATGGGGAACCTCTCGGTTATACCACAGACCCAAGAGTTTAAGTCTGATGGCTGCCATAGCTGCCTCGTGTTGTATATAGGTACAGGTCTAGTGGGGCTAAATCAAGAGCCACCTCAAGGGCAGTTGTAAGAGTTGTGCGCAAGCAACCAGTGACGGCAGTACATGCTAGTCTCTGGAATTGCTGCAGTTTGTTTCTAACATTGCTCAGCTCCGTTCTCGTATCATGACCTATTATATCAATGTATTGAAGAACCATTATGTCACTGCAAAGTTTTAACTTTAACTATATTTTTGAAGTGAAAACTTCTTTAGGCACGTTTGTGCACTTTTGCTATGGGGAAAAAGCACTGAACTCGTGACCGTCACGCCAATAATACATATATAGATCCACTAGAGGGCGCTAATCTAAATATTGAGTTCTGTCCGCTCCTTAATAATTAATCTTTAAAAATATTATTAGATTCATAAAGTACTTATTGCGTTCGCAATTCATATGGTATAATAAACAAAAATATAATTGTAATTAAGGTGAAAATTTATAACGCCTATAGTGCTCAATAGCGAAAACCTTTATTCAAAATTTCATCCGAACGTACGTGAGTTTGATAGATGTCACTAGTAGATGGCATCACTTTCTTTAAAAAATGCACACTTCTGATCGGCAACTCACAATTACTTATTAACAATTTTTGAAAGTAAAAACTTCTTTAGGTACGTTGGCCACTTTTGATATGGAGAAAAGGCACTGAACTCGCGTGATCGTCACGCTCAGATGACAGGTGTGTCAGTTATGTTTTCACTTCTGACGCGCAGTCCTACGACTGAAAGTTTTTTGAAGTGAAAACTTCTTTAGGCACGTTTGTGCACTTTTGCTATGGGGAAAAAAGCACTGAACCTTTGACCGTCAGGCTAATAATACATATATAGATCCACTAGAGGGCGATAATCTAAACATTGAGTACTGTCAACTCCTTATTAATTAATGTCGCCAACCTGCTAATGTGACGTTTTAAGTTCGTCGTTTCTTTTAAGTTTTCTCTTCTGTCCCATGACTGCCTATTTTTTTTATAATTATTAAATGTGTGAACTGTCAATTATCCATATAATATATCCATTAAATATGTACGGAACTCGCAAGGCGCGCATATTAATCGCACTTGTCCGTTTTCTTCAGCCCTAGATAGTATCTACCCACTTACATTTAAATAAAAAACTATTGATAATCCTCGTACGGATATCAGTTACAAAAAAATTACGTATCAACTGCGACTCATATTCATGAAAGCCAGGAAGGAAACATACCCCCGGTTCCTGAAGAGTAATTAATTTTTAATTCGTAACATATATCTAAAAAAATATCTTGAAACTCCGTCCAGGAATGGATTACTTATCTCACGCTCTCTATTCATGCTAAAGATCTCGGCACATTAATCACATCATTCAATCTCAAATTCAAATGGAATAATGCATCAAATATTATATGAGTTGGGCTATGGAGGATAACTTAGTATCGCGTGAGTCGTGGCTGTATGCGCACGCTTCCTGATCCATTTTCTTTTTAAAACGATTGTCGGTGGTTTCGCGCGCTTTTACGAACTCCGTTAATGACGTGTGACAGGTGAGACTATTAAAAATATTAAGCATTTAGATGTTATTGATTGGTTGAACTAGTTTTACTTTTTTAATTATTTAAGCGTTTGTCTGTGGTTTCGCGTGCTTTTACAAATCCTGTATGACACATGCGAAGTAAGACTATTAAATGTTTAGATTTCACTGATTGGTTGAACAAGTTTATTTTTTGAATTGAAAACTTCTTTAGGCACTACATGTTAGTGGCGATACGAACCGTGAGCCATGAGAGAAAAAAAATAAAAAATTCTTTAGGCACGTTGGGTTGAAATGGGGGAAAAACACTGAACTCGCATGACCGTCACGCTCAGATACATATATATAGATGTGTGTGTGTGTGTGTGTGTGTGTGTATGGGTGTGTGTGTGTGTGTGTGTGTGTGTATGGGTGTGTGTGTGTGTGTGTGTGTGTGTGTGTATGTGTGTGTTTTCACTTCTGCCGTGCAGTCCTACGACTGTTTTTATTAAATTATGAAATAGGAGCAATGTTTTGAAAATTTATTTCATGAATGATATTTAGCTTAAATTATTAATATTTATTTCAACTGATTTTAAAAGTTGATTTATATTTCGAATGTTAAGTTATAATATTAAGATAGCTAGTTGACTGATAAAACAACTTTTCATACGAAATTTCATGAAGTTAAGTTTTTTTTTTTTTTTTTTTTTGTTTGCAACGAATAGTGTATTATGTCCACTTGCCGAATACTGAATATTCTGCCGGCTTCCTGGCCGAATAGCCGATTATTCGGCAAAAGTATTCGGCTGACGCGTAGCAGGAACTTTTATCGATATTTTTGTTTCCTTCCACTGGTTTAATGCCTCTCGCAATGACCCACCTAAGCCAATTTATACTCTTTTATGGATTGCTAAGAGGAGTATTCCACAGAGAAAGGATAGCCAGTATCGAAACATCGAGAGATATCATTTAGTTGCAACTATTGCCGGAAAATTCAGAAATATTAGTTATCTGCAGCACAATCTTCCAATGCCACATTTTTATTACGATTCAAATGCATGGACAGAGTTCAAGTTCAAGTTCATTTATTCATAAACAATCATACAATTGTGTTTGAATGTATAACAAATAATAATAATATACTATGTATGATATAATATATTATGTATATACTCTGTAACTGTCTTTTGGTAAAACAAATAAATAAATAAATAAAAAATACAATAAACTTAAAAAAATAAAATTGAAAATATAAACAACTTAATAACCTAAAACATATTAAACAGATTTGACATGTCACGCAGAAATAAAAAAAACAATTTAAATTATTTCTTAATTTAATTTGTGTTTTTTTTTTGTTTCTCGTGACATGTCATGGTTTAAAAAATTAAACATTGCACTTGTGTACTTATTTACCAGAAATTTCATTTTCAAATATACCTAATTACATTTATTTGTCATTAATATACTCTTCAATGCTGTATAGGCCTTCTTCAACAAGAATTTTTTTAAATTATTTTTGAAAGAAAACTTGTTATTTAAATTGATTTATTGAAATCTGGAACTGTGCTGAACCACGTTTAGCTTTGGTTGCTAGATAAGTCATTTCTACGTGTACTTTCCCTAGAATCTCTTTCCGCTCTTATCTCGAATTTGTGAAGATCTTTTACCAAATTGCTCAACAAAACAACGTACAGTTACAGTATACACAAAGTACAGTTAATTTGGAGTTTGACGTTGATGTTGTTTTTCACATTATGGAAGTTAATTATGTCTTAGTATTTTATCTAAACTAATATTATAAAGAGGAAAGATTTGTTTGTTTATTTGTTTGTTTGTTTGTTACGATTTAACTCAAAATCTACTGGACCGATTTTAAAAATTCTTTTACCGTTAGAAAGCTACATCTTCATCGAGTAACATAGGCTATATTTATTTACAGAAATAATTAGGGATCCTTACTAAAACTTGAATAATGTGACCCAAGGTGTAAATGTTTTTGTCATAAAATGTCTCTCATCGCATGCGCTGCGAAAACTATTGATGATAGAACAAAACAATGTACTACAATATTAAAGAACATACCAATATCTATAAAAAGTCCGTGATAGCATATGCCTGTCTAGGACGGATAACTCACAATAACTGCTTTTACTTTTAAAATTTTAGATTAAAAATAATGTTTTTATGCGAAGCTTATTTAACCCATATGGTATTAATTTATGTCTAAATAAATAGGTTTGTTAGAACGGCAATTTAATATGGATATATTTGTTCCCTAAACTCTATGTAGTTTAAAAGAATATCTTAGAAGATATCGTAATATAAAAAATATTCGCACAACAAAATAATTACGCGCGCGACAGTCATTCGGTCCGGCCGTCGTACGTGGGGATTCTGACCTCCGGGAAATTCAAATTCAAAATATTTATTGCACCATAATGTTTACAAGTACAAGGTCTTATTGTATATTTAATAGTAAGAGATACCTATAGTAATCCTTACTTTAATATAATCTAAACGAATCACTACATATTATAAAACAAAGTCCCCCCGCCGCGTCTGTCTGTCTATTCGCGATAAACTGAAAAACTACTTAACGGATTTTCATGCGGTTTCCACTAATAGATAGAGTGATTCATGAGGAAGGTTTAGGTACATAATTTGTACCCGTGCGAAGCCGGGGCGGATTGCTAGTTGAGAGAATAAAAAAGAAGAGTAAAGTAAATAAATTAATTGTTTTCTTTTACCAATAATTATTATCAGACTACAAGAAATTAAAAAATATATATACATACTTTCACGCCTTATTTCTGTCATCTAGACACGCGGCAACGTGTCAAGCCAAGTTCAAGAAAAATGAACTGGCGACGCAGCAGTCGTGTGTTTATATATTACACTAGCAATTCGCCCCGGCTTCGCACGGATAGCAGAATTTTTTTACACCTTGGGTTACATTATTGGAGTTTTAGTAAGGATCCCTAATTTTTTTGAAAATATGATATGGCATATGTCACCCGGAGATAGTGTAGCTTCCCAACAGTAAAATCATTTTTCAAATCGGTTCAGTAGTTTCGGAGCCTATTCAATGCAAACAAACAAACAATAAAATCTTTCCTCTTTATAATATTAGTATAGATTAGTTTAGATTATATTAAAGTAAGGATTACTATAGGTATCTCTTACTATTAAATATACAATAAGACCTTGTACTTGTAAACATTATGGTGCAATAAATATTTTGAATTTGAATTTCCCAGAGGCCAGAATCCCCACGTACGATGGCCGGACCGAATGATTGTCGCGCGTGTAATTATTTTGTCCCGCGAATATTTTTATATAAGTTAAATAAGCTTCGCAAAAAAAAACATTCTATTTAATCTAAAATTTTAATAGTAAAAGCAGTTATTGTGAGTTATCCGTCGGAGATAGGCATATGCTATAGCGGACTTTTTTATAGATATTGATGTGTTCTTTAATATTGTAGTACATTTTTTTGTTCTATCATTAATAGTTTTCGCAGCGCATGCGATGAGAGACATTTTATGACAAAAAAATTTACACCTTGGGTCACATTATTCAAGTTTTAGTAGGGATCCCTAATTATTTCTGTAAATAAATATAGCCTATGTTACTCGGTGAAGATGGAGCTTTCTAACGGTGAAAGAATTTTTAAAAAGTTTTTGAGTTAAGAAACAAAGAAACAAATCTTTCCTCTTTATAATATTAGTATAGATTAGTATAGACGAACCATTTAGAGCCTCTTTTGATCGCTTAATAACTCATAATCTATTCAATATACATACTTGGATTTTTGTTTGTTTATTGAAACCCCCTAGATTATCTAGTACCCCAAATTTCATAAATACAGATTAAACAGTCATTGAGATGTAATCGTTTAAAAATCGGCATTTTTATCACTGACTGACATAGATCAAAAACCTAACCCACTTCTCGATGACTTAGAAACTTGAAATTTGGCGGCCAGATGGATAATTATCTGTGTGCAAATGTAAAAATCAGAAAATAGTGAATTTTTACTTATTTTAACTTTTAACAGATACCTTGAAAATGTACAGAATCACTACCAAAAATGTAGGAAGGAGAATTACGTAAGGAAGGATTCATCAATGAATGAGCAATGCGCCCTAATATTTCTAATGCTCAAAAAAATGTACAAAATAGCACAAAAAAGAAAACTATACAACGTAAACGTAATTCTTCAGGATACTACCGATCTGGACAGTATACGTAATTCGAGGCCTACCTCACAGGACCCAGTAACAAAAGAACTGTAGTATTCGGTATTCGACCGAATAATACCTAGATATTCGGTATTTTGCCGAATAGTATGAAAGTAACCGAATAGGCCGAATACCGAATATTTGCCGAATATTCGTTGCAAGCCTAATTTTTAGGGTTCCGTACCTCGAAAGGAAAAAACGAAACCCTTATAGGATCACTTTGTTGTCCGTAAGTCCGAAGGTCTGTCTGTCTGTCAAGACCCCTTTTCTCAGGAATGTGTGAAGGTATCAAGCTAGAATTTATATCAAATACTCAAGTTTACTGTCCCTTAGAGCTGTGAAAAAATCAAACTTCTAAGCCAACGCAATCACAAGATACAGCCGTTTATGCCGCAAATTTCCGCATATTTTCGACACTCGCAAGGGAATCAAAACCTACATGGTACTTCCCGTGAACTCAGAATCTTGAAATTTGGTACGAAGCAACGTCTTATAGAACAGATAAAGGAAAAATTGCGAAAACCGTAAATTTTTAATAATATCATATAATAAAAATATTTTTAATAATTTTAAACTTACTACCCCTTTCCTCATAAACGCGTAGAGGTATTAAATTGAAATTTATATCAAATACTCAAGTCTATAATACCTTTAAGCTGTAACAAAATCAAACTTCTATGTCAACGCAATCAAAAGAAACAGTAATTTAAGCCGCATATTTTCAAACTCGCAACTACTCGCAAGGGAATCAAAACCTAAAGAGTACTTCCAGTCGACCTAGAATCTTGAAATTTGGCATGAAGCAATGTTTTATAGCACAGATAAAGGAAAAATTGCGAAAGTCGTTAATTTGTTGTTATATCACATAAAACAATAGTTTTTGTGATTACAAACTTATATTTTGCGGTTGGATTTTAACTTTGTCGTACATTGCAACCGCAAAGTTAAGTTTGTCTTTCGAAAAAGACGGGCAAAGGTTTTTGAGAATCGATACCCGAGATGGACGTTCTATCTACATACAAGTTTACGGAACCCTCGGTGTGCGAGTCAGACTCGCACTTGTCCGGTTTTTTTTATTGTAATAATTGTGTGCGGTCCTGTGAATGTCAGAATAAATGTTTCTCTTCTTTCTCTGTGTCCTAATCCAGGTCTCCGGCTATCTACATACCAAGTTTCATCGCAATCCGTTCAGTAGTTTTTACGTGAAAGAGTAAAAAACATCCATACATCCTCACAAACTTTCATGCTTATAATATTAGAAGGATTGGGTTAACAATAAAAAAAAAAAAAAAAAATTGTATGTACTTTTTCTATCATGGAGAAGTGTCCAGAACACACACTTAATATTAATATCAGTAGTTTTCTTTCTTTAACTCATTCAAAAGGATATTTTTTGTTCACAAAAGTAATTAATTACTTGATATTTTTTGATTTAATGATATTAGCCGCGCGTGGGATGGTGATGATTCGTTTTTTTCTTTTGGGTCATTGTCTGCGACGCAAAAAGCTTCAGAAAATTTATTACCTTAAATATCATCTCCTTAAATAAACTGAAAATATTTTAATCTTTGTCATTATGTTACGTGGTTGATTTAAATAATATAGTATTTTAGAACAATTAGCATCTATTAATTATATTGCTGCAAGAGAACAATAATGCAGAAAAATTTAGAATCAAAATGATGGAATATTTTAACACACAAAAAACAGAAACATAGTTTTTTGCTTCAAAAATAAATACCGGTATGACTTACTTCTCATATATTTTTAGGGAGAATTCCCTAAGTTGGCAACACTAATATAAACAAAGTTAAAGTCTGTCCTTCCTTTTTATGTCACAACATCACACAGTGTACAATATCACAATTTGTACATAATTCTTTTATTTAAAAAATTAACTTCCGCAAAACAAAAAATATTTATTATTCAAACAAGAAATAGAGAAAGAAGAAAGAAATAGGTTAACTAATTGTTCAGGGTGTATTTGAAAAAGGAACACTTACTGAAATCACTAAAAGGGCGTGACTCTAGCATGCAGATATACAATAAGAATTAAAAAAAAAGACTATACGTTTACAAGTTACCTCCGTGTCTCATAAAAGCGAATGGACCGTGTAAAGTTAAAGACTTTTTATTGTACATAGTTTTGAAGTTATACTTGTTTTGGCGCGTTATGGAAAAATTTTTACGATGCGCGCGCACACCCTCACGAAAAAGTCACTTTTATGGATTTTCTTAGTAACGGAATGACAAATTATGAAATAAAAAATATGTACTAATTAATAATTTTAACTTTACACATTCCACCTACTTTTATGAAAAACGAAGACAAAAATACCGGGAAATTCAAACGGCCATAAATTGTAAACGGATAGTTTTTTTTTATTGTAACTGCATGCTAGACATGACCTGTCAGAGATTTAATTTAAAAAAAATTAAAGTGTTCCTTTTTCAAATATAGTCTATATATTTAGATACCCGGCCAGGGTTTACTGCAGCTATCTCGTATATGCCCTTATGGCTTATTAATTATTCTTAATAAGTTTCTAGGGGTGTACCATCTTCGACTTCACTTTCCATCAGGTGAGTTCAAAGACAAACGCCTGTTCCAATAAACAATAATACCTAAGTCGTAATGTTACCCGTGAAATCTTTTAATTGGCCTTCGTCTTGGTATAAATATATATTAATTGTATGAATTTTAGCTGTAAATTTTCCAAACAATGTAAATTAAATTAAATAAACAAAAAACAGAAAAATTTAAATCTAGTAAAATGTTATTTTTTTTATCTTCACAACAATACAATGAATAGTTAAAGCATTTAATTATATTGTAATTAGTTAAATCACTTCATTAAGAATTTTAATTATGTAACATTACATAGATAAAATTAATCCCTATTTCCCTTGGTCACGGCATATCTTGAGAACGACATAACCAATTTCAGTTATCTTTTTTTAAATGTTTTCTAATACTTCTAGAAGGTTCGTTTGGAAGAAAAAATTACGAAAATTAAGCAGAAAATCGGTTCCCATTAGAAAGATTTGAATTTCCACGCAAACGAAGTCACGGGCAACAGTTAAACAAAGTCGCTTCCGCCGTTTGTAAGCTTAGATCTTCTAAACCACGTAATGTTTTTTTCGGTTTTCACCAATAGGTAGAGCGATTCAAGAGGAAGGTATATACGTATAGTTTCATATTGTTTTGTTAATTTGTATAATCATATGATGATAATTGTTCACCACATTAGAATCTACATTACACTCGTGCGAAGCTGGGGCGGGTCGCTAGTTTATTATAAACAATAAATATCATTAAAAAAAAGTATCACCGACTTCAATGTGCTTTTTAGTGGAAAGTAGATGTATTTTGTTTAAATAAAATATGGGTAGGCCAACTAAACGCACTGCTCCAGTGAGACAGCGAGGTTTCGGAGCAAACGAAAATATCATCGACGTATACAATTTTTAGATATTTGTTGTTTTTTCAAAAACCGCTCGACTGATTTCGATAAAATTGAGACCACCTGGGAAGTTATACCCTTTGAAACAAAAAAAGAATTTTCCAAATTGGTTCAGGTGTCTTCGAGTAATCGGTGAACATGCATAAAAAAAAGATTCCGACGAATTGAGGACCTCCCGCTTTTTTAAAGTCGGTTAAAAAGAACGAAAGAAACGCACAAGCCGTCGCCACCGCGCTTCCGCTGCCGCACCATCATTTAATTTTACGTAATAATTAACTTGCTTGTTTTGTATATTTCTTAAAAATAAGTATTAAAAAAAGCAAAACCAGCTGATTCCTTTTATCCGCATTTTATTAGTAGCCAAAGTAGATATTTAACGTTTTGACCTAGAAAATATATAATCTGTGCAAACATTTCTCGCCAAGGTCGCTGATGCACACTAAATTTAAAATTGGAGGGAATTTTGACATTTGACACTTCCACGCGTATCGTGTGAAAAATTGCATTGTTCGTAGATATTATAATTTAGATGTCATTGTTGTGTAAACGTTCTCATGTTATAGATATTTTAAAGTAGATAAAGTAAAAATACTATAAACAAAGAATGAAATTCAGCCTAGAGCACGGAAACCAAAGAGTGTAGAACTAAATCTTGAACTTGATGTAATAAGAAAATCATAATTAAAGTTAGATTAATAATTCAAATTCAAGTCAAATCCAAACAAAATTAAAGTTAGTTGACGGTATGTATTATTTATTTTGATATTTAAATAAACTTTATTTAACTAGATAATGCGTTATAATAAAACTTTCTATGTATTAAATACCTTTTTTTCTATTATTAGTGTCGTTTTTTCTACAAACGTAGAAAAAGGATAGAATTTTCAGATTTTTTTTTATCTTGTTACGCCTAAGAAGTATAACTTCTTACGTGCGTACATAAGTACACACATACACTTTTATAATTCATATCTGTCTCTTTGTTATCTACGAATCAAAATGCACCTAAAAAAGTTTATTAAGCCTCCATTTTTATTTTTTACACTTGTGGATCTACGTGTCCTACATATATGACTCTTGTATTTTTTTGAAATGCGACACCCGCACGCATTACGCATAGTGTTGGGTTACCAAACTAAAATGTTATATAAAATGGACTTACATAACATATATGTACAACATTATAAGTACATGAAATAATAAGAATAATATCTATTGTATTGCAATACATATATATATATATATTTTTTTTTTTTTTCTTTTTTTTTTTCTCACTGAATCACAAATAATGCACTGCTGATTAACTGATACATAAAAAGGGAACCCTGTGCTATAAGTACCAGCATCTCTCTATATGGCACAATTTGGTAATACCACAGAATACATAATAGTACCAGTACAGAAGGACCTCTTCTAAATACCATTTAAATAAATAGCGACTCTTGCTCCGACACAATAACGTGCAATTTAGATCGCACACCGCTAATTACCAACAGCCTATATTAACCTAAAACTTGCCTCTCTTTCTATCGTATAACTCTTATCTGTTCTGATGACGTTAGGGTTGTTTTCTGTGAGAAGAATTAATCTAAATATATATATAAAAACCAGTTATGAGCCAAATTACTTTACTTTTGTGAACAAATGAAGTTTTAAATAAACCTAGGCTAGGTATTTACTAAGTAGTACGTAGATGAAACTTATATTAAAGAAAACTATTTTATTTCATAATCTCTGCTTAGATACTTTAATCTCTAAGGAGATATGCATTTGGCATACGTTAGTGTGAACCTTGGAATGAAACCATCTCTTTTAGGTGTTTAGCTAGGTAGGTATATGCGAATGAAATCGCGAAACCCTACTTCTTTTTTCAAAATAAAAGTATCCTAAGTTACTCCTTATAACACCAGCTATTTGTCAGTGAAAGTCCCGTGAAAATCGGTCTACCCGTATCGGAGATTAACCGGAACAAACAGATAGACAGAAAAAATGTGAAAAAAAATAATTTTTGTATACTAAATGTACCGTGTAAACATTCAGATACATTTAGTCAAAAACTGTCATTATGACATTACAAACGGACGCATAAAATACAAAAGATGTTTATCAGTTGTTGTGGTCCTAATAAATAAATATACTTATGAAAGCTAAACTTGACGTTAACAGAACTTGTAATACCTACTAATTACCTAAAGGTAGTCGTGCATTTCTTTCTAATTAATAATATAATCTAACCACTAAAATATGGGAAACATAATTTAGGACAACAAAAGTCAGCATTTGGTAGGTACCTACTAATTACCTATGGGTAGACGTGCATTTCTTTAGTTTACATTAAGTTTCGGATCCTTGTTATTATTACAAGAGCCAAATACCATGCAATATGCGTTTGCCTTCATTTTTGTTAAGTAATTTTTAGTATTATGCATTGTGTTATAGGTAATATAATTATCGTAATTCGTTAGCGACGAACGAACGAAGCGACGTAGTAGAGCGTGAATGAGTATCGAAATAACGTACTACCGGGCCGGCGCGTGGCAGCCCACTGAATTTGGTCCGTCTCGACGACGCTGCTAGGTACCTGTAGCTTCATACCTACTTAGTGGAGTGGGCCTAGCCTGGTAATACACTGCTTCAATTCTACCGTAGAATATTTGACACAGAAATTCTGTACCTACCACCGCTGGACAAAAATACAATTAAGACTAGTTGGTTAGTTATAGTAATATAATTTAACATTGTAATTTTTAGGGTTCCGTTCCTCAAAAGGAAAAAAGGAACCCTTATAAGATCACTTTGTTGTCCGTCTGTCTGTGTCTGTCAAGACCCTTTCCTGAGGGACCCGTGGGAGGATCGCGTTGAAATTAACATCAAATACTTATATCAGCGGTCCCTTGAAGCCGTAAAAACTCAAGTTTATAAGTATACGCAATCAAAAGATACGGTAATTAAGCTTTAGGTTTTTAACAAATTGAACTAAAAAATTGACCATTTCACAGGTAAATCAAATGAATAGGGTACTTCCAGTAAGGTAAAAAGGTTCCGGTAGGGTAAAAAATCCGAAAGTCTTTAATTTGTTGTTATATCACATAAAAAAAATGTTTTTGTGATTCCAAACATATATTTTGCGTTTGGATTGTTGACTTTGTCGTACATCGCAACCGCAAAGTTAAGTTTGTCTATCGAAAAAGACGGGCAAGTCTTCGAGAATTGATTTACGAGATGGCCGTTCTATCTACAAACAAGTTTGTTTGTTTAAGGAACCCTCGGTGCGCGAGTCAGACTCGCACTTGTCCGGTTTTTAATAGTTGTAAAAACAAATGTCCATTAATTTATTAACTTTAAGTTATGGACAATAAGAAGCATGGACAATGAAAGTGTGTGCGTGTGTGTCTGTGTGGGTACGTGTTTGTGAGAGAGAGAAGGTTGTGTGCGCATGTGTATGAAGGGTGTGTGTGAAACACACACTGTTTGAGTAACTATTTGACTGGCTTAAGCAGTCTCAGTTTCATCATAGCTAAGGGTAAGAAGTCAGTCAGTAACAATCTTCTTGTGTTTATTTTTGGCAACATTATTCAATACTTTGTTTTTAGATTGTTATACAAGAAGTGTCCGAGAAAGCAAAGGAATCTCTGACTGAATGTGGTCTTGCGAATCTCATTTAGGGGTAGTCTAAACCTATGTGTTGGGTTACTTCGGGATGTTCATCAGTTGTTAAAGTATATTGTCTAAAAATGACCTGGAAATTTGACTTGTAGAGATTCTAGTTTGTCTAAGTTTATTTTGAACGTAAATCCATAAGCCATCCAGTTAATACCATAATACAAAACAGATTCTACTAATGTACTAATTGGCACCCTGTAACTTAAGTCATTTGGAGTCGTGGAGCTCCCTAAGATGTGGTTGAGTTCTGTAATTACCGATTTATCTAGTCTACTTGTCGTGACAGGTCACTAAAAATGAAATTGTTCTTTCATATGAAGAAAACCCTGGATGCCTACATAGCATTTGCACAGTTTGAGTTTATGTAGACTGGGATCTTTGAGTTTATTTCGCCGTTTCTTCTCAAGGCTAGTCATAGGAAATGCTGGCAACTTTAGTTTAAAAGTGTCTGAAAACATCTATTTGCGAAATAAATTCATTTGTCATTTAACAGGGCACACTGAAAGTTCTGCGCTCCTGGCCGCTCATAAACGTTTGAATTTCGAATGTTATATTTTTTTAAACATAAGAAACTCAAACATTGATTTAAAAAAAAATGGTGGGAAACCGTGTGTCAATTGTTTTATCACAAATTGAAGTTCGTCGCCCGTAGCAAAAATGGAATTAACGCGAAAAGATTTTAGAGTGATGATTTTTATGATTTTAAAAGTTCACTGACTCCACAAGACTGCACTGCTCGTCTTCAAAATGCTTTTGGGAGGGAAGCACCTCATTTGAGCACCGTAAGGCGTTGGTACGCAGAATTTGATCGTCAAAAAATATATACGTGAATGATACACCACGTTGACTATGACGCATTTTCTAAAGATTTCGTAGTACCCAGGCGCAAAGACATGTGCTAGCATACGAAGATTATAGGAAACACTGTATACGTGTATTCTATCTCATTCTCTCGCAGGCTAAATCCTATTTACGAATATGTTCATCATCTCGTGATGTTTGGACGACCCCTGTCGCAATATATGACATCACAATGTTATTCACCCTCCTAAGGAATGTTAGGATTTTATGAACTTCCGATCTGTAACATTGTACGTCACAACCTACGTCATGCATCACAATTTAGCAAATTTGCGCTTAAATAAACAGATTTGTATTCGCTTTAAAAAAGTTGAAGAAAGTTAGTGTTAGGCATACCGCTTTCCGCATTTCCGCCATGGTATATTCGTTTGAGTTAATTCCACTGACGTAGCAAGGATATTTATTGCTCAAAAGCGATATATCCGTGCTATATTTAACACGGATTGGTGTGACTCTTGTAATCCTAACAACTTTCTGACCGTTCCTTGCATAAAAATCGCTAAGTTTTTAAGGTTCATTAGCATAATTATTAATTGAATGTGCAGGCAGTTCAAATAAGAGGAAAATGAAATAGGAAAAGTTGCATATATATGGATGCTTTAATTTACAACTCAATACCAACATCCATGACGTTTCTTCTCTACAATAAATTTTGTATCGCATTACGTGAATGGTTATCGCAGGAATAATAATAATAATAACTTCACACATCTCACACACGGCCGTCGGATCCCAAACTAGGCAGAGCCTGTACTATGGTAACCAGACTGCTGATAAATATACTTATATATTTCTAAATACATACATAATATAGATAAATTACACCCAGACACAGAACAAATGATCATGCTCATCACACAATTATTTGTCCTCGGGGGGAATCGAACCCACGACCTCTGGCTCAGCAGTCAGGGTCACTAACCACTAGACCAACAGGCCAGTCAATGTTTTTATTCTATTGAAGAATTTTTAAATAAAAAAATTAAACCCACGAAAAAGAACTATTACGCCTGAAATAAATAAACGTAACGTAAAATTATCAAATCAAAAACACCAAACTGCTTAATTATCTAAATAATTAATTTTAAAATCTTTTTTTTTAAATTAATGTTAATATTATAATAACGTAATTTAATAATTAATGTTAAAATACTGTTGTTGTATAAATGGTATATAACCTGTTTGCATGCTGTATAACGGCCAAATATGTGGATCCTGTAACTGTACTGTAGCACCTATGTATAATACCATATTTGACGCAATAAATGATACAATTATTATTCTTTATGTTTATCTTAAAACTTATCAATTACATTTTTAAATATGTACAAAACAAAATATAAATTTAAAAAAAAATAGTAGACCACCGACATCAGGTACAGGGACCAAGATACCGGTGGTTAGGTCTCCAAAGACAGGAATCTCCTCAGAAGAGAACTGCCTTCTGCATCAGTCCCATTATTATTATTAGTGCCTAAAGAGGGTATAGATACGGATATCCGGCCACTATCCGGTATCCGACTATGCGGTCCAAATTTACAATCCGGCCGGATACTGTATATTAAATTTAGGTATTCTACAAACCACATATAATCGACATATTTCCATTTATGGGGCGGGGCCATCCATAAATTACGTCATACAAATTTCATGATTTTTGGACCAACCCCCCGTCCTTATCACAGGTGGTAATATAATATGTAGAAGAACGTTTGTGAAGATTGATGAATGTTTGTTACTCTCTCGAAAGAGATAGATTACAGTCGTATAAAATGTGTGTGTACTTATGTACGCACGTAAGAAGTTATACCTTTATCTAGTTAAATAAAGTTTATTTAAATATCATAATAAATAATACATACTGTCAACCAACCTCAAATTCTACAAACGTACTCAAAGTAATATGTAAAAACCATTTTTATCACTATCGTGAAGTTGGTAACTTTTTGAAAGACTGAAATGTTGACTAGCTAACTTCAGGGTATCGGTTTTTCGTAACGGTGAGCGCGCATCGTAAAAATTTACTCTCATCATTTTTCCATAACGCGCCAAAAGAAGTATAACTTCAAAAATCATTAATCAAATCGGTTCACAAATGGCGCAGACAGCCAACATACACACAGCCTTAGCTTAGATACTCTTTATAAGATCAGGTAAAAGTCCCGCCAAAATCTAGTCTAGCTCGTCTAGCTGATCCGGAAATTCCGGACAAATAGTCACAAAAATTAAAAAAAGACTCTATTTGTTAGAAGTGTATACAATCATATTATTATGCAGTTAGTAAAAAACTGTTGTTCGAAATTACAAACAGACACTTTAAATTTTAGTTAATAGTATAACGCTATTTAAAATACATTTGTTTGTAGAGAGAACAAGCGTGTGTGAAATAAAACTGCATAAATCTAAAACAATGCACCCGGATACGATAAATCATAATAATTCTTTCAAAAAAAAACCGACTTCAAAACAAAAACTATTCCATAAAAGACTTATATGGTTTTCTCATGGATGCCATTGTCAGAACTGGACCAAATTGAAATGGGACCACACGGGAAGCACCAGCTTTCAAATAAAAAAAGAATCATCTAAATCGGTTCACCCAGTCGAAAGTTCTGAGGTAACAAACATAAAAAAAATATATACAGTCGAATTGAGAACCTCCTCCTTTTTTGAAGTCGGTTAAAAAACAATAACAAAAAAGTGCATGATGAAATAAATTTTAACTAATAATAATGTTTGTCCTCTATGCATTTTTAAACCGTTGATGACATTGTGATGAAACCTTAGCAGAGTCTTTTGAGAACACCCGAGAGGATTCCTGGCCCAAAAAAAAATATATTAAAAAAAACCAATCAGTCGTAGGACTGCACGTCAGAAGTGAAAACATAACTTCACAATGTATTTGCATATACATACACACACACACACATCTTTATATATATAATTAGGTTAAAAATACAAAGTAGGTAATAACATTTAAATGTATACATAATAATAATAATAATTTATTTCAACACCAGCAAAAACAAGTCGAATTATACAAAAAGTTCCTTAACTAGGTAAAGTGGTAAACAATTGCACAAATAATGAAAACCGCTGCCACCCAAACTAGGTAATAACCTGTATTTTGGGTGTCAGTGTTTCTAGGTACACAGTATTAGTTGTAATATTACAAATGTTTATTTAAATTAATGGGATACATAGTTAATTACTTATTTTTAATTTTGTGGTGTCCAACAGTCATGGTTTAATCATATAACTCTTATGGTACACTGAAAGTTCTGCGCTCCTGGCCGCTCATAAATGTTTAAATTTCGAATGTTATATTTTTTAAATATAAGTAACTCGGCTCCGACGCTCCGTCTTACGAATTTTCGATCAGGTCACGTGTCCTGACGCAAGTTTAGCATTTTTTAACCCATCCCAAAAAATGCACAACGCCGCTAAAGAAGTTTTCACTTCAAAAAATTGCATTGCAGCGCTTGCCAGGTACAGATAGATAGATAGATATAATATTCTTTATTGTACACCATTAATAAAATACAGTTGAAAAAATAATTATCTTACCAATTAACTTAATTATGTATTCACACGGATTT
Organism: Euplagia quadripunctaria; assembly: GCA_963859945.1. Lineage (NCBI taxonomy): Eukaryota > Metazoa > Arthropoda > Insecta > Lepidoptera > Erebidae > Euplagia > Euplagia quadripunctaria. The sequence goes on along the minus strand of OY982589.1, from coordinate 5,944,025 downwards.
TTTTTTATGGTATAAGGGGCAAACGAGCAGACGGGTCACCTGATGGTAAATGACTACCGACGCCCATGGACACCTGTAACTCGAGAGTCACAAGTGCGTTGCCGCCCTTTAAGGTGGGAGTAGGAGAAGATGGGGAGGGGGTAAGAGTGGGAAGAGAGGAAGGACGGGAATAAGGGAAAGGGAAGGGTTAGGGCCTCCGGTAACCTCACTCACGCGGCGAAATGCAATGCAAGCATTGCTTCACTGCCGGTTTTCTGTGAGGCTGTGGTATCGAGCGGAGTCGAGCCGGCCCATACGTGCCGAAGCATGGCTCTCCCACATTATACTGTTAACGCAATCACGAGAAGGTATTACATACCTTCGAATTACTTGACGTTTCGACCAGGTTGCACTGGCCGTGGTCACAGGCTGACTGTGACCACGGCCAGTGCAATTAAACAGACCCTTACAATCGATATACTTATTTCATTCCTACAAATAGCATAGGCGGGATCTATTTTGTTTTGGGTAAGTCAAAAAGTATGATAGATTGTTGTTAAATTTTACAACATAAATATACAATTACACAATACATTCATCCTTGCACACACACATACACACACACACACATGCGCACACACACACACGCATGCACGCAGGCACGCACGCACGCACGCACGCACGCACGCACGCACGCACGCACGCACGCACGCAAGCACGCACGCACGCACCCATTTACACACCGACTACACACATTCTCATGCATTTACTATCTAATCAGGTTACACGTGCTTAAAGCACAATTCTGCCTAGAGTTAAGAGAGGCTGGTAATTTGTCATACAGGTCTATGTACCTAGTACAGATATCTGTCTCTCACACAGACTCACATGTAACATAATTTAACAACTAGATTAAGAATTGTTAGTTATAACGATATATGTGTGAGAGAGAAAAATAAAGTTATTATTATTATTAATTAACACATATCCTAGACAAGTAAATAATTTATTCATAAAACTGTCAAACTCATCATTATATGTCGACACGGATCTTGAACACAGACGTCGCTTCATTCTCCTTTTTTGTTTTAATAATTAGAAAAACAAAATCTATGTCAGTCTGTCTGTTTTCACGCCTGAACCACTAAACCGATTTTGATGAATTTTGTTATAGAAATAGAAGGGACCTTGGATAAGGATATAGGCTACTTTTCGTCGCCAAGGGGTCTTAAAGGGGATGCTATGGGGGATGGAAGTTTGCGTACTGCGTACCCCAATTGCTCTTTTCCCATTGATGGGGACAGCTAGACTTGGATAAAATAATTAAAAATCAAATAAAATAACAAAAATAATAAATAAATATAAAGAGCAGCTAGAGATGCTTTTTATTATTTTTTATCGTGTGGAAACCCCCACGGGTCATCACCTCACCTTTATTGTATTATTTTCAACTAGCAACCCGCCCCGGCTTCGCACGGGTACAAATTATACACCTAAACCTTCCTCATGAATCACTCTGTCTATTAGTGAAAGCCGCATGAAAATCCGTTCAGTAGTTTTTCAGTTTATCGCGAACAGACAGACAGACGCGGCGGGGGACTTTGTTTTATTATATGTAGTGATATGTAGTGAAGATTTTTATAATATGATTTTTTTTCCATCATTAGCTCAGCTACATGATATGATGATTCTAAAAGCAAAAACCTCATAAAGTAATGAAAACTAAACAGAAACACTATTCGTTCCTACAATTTTCGAGGGTTTTTCTCAATTTTATCAGGCTCCCATCATCAGATCCTGACTTCCTTGACATGGGACCACCCTTGAGGTACCCTATCTGACAAAAAAGAATAATCAAAATCGGTTCGACCCGCCAGCCGCTCTGCCCCCGCTTTTTAAATCTCTGATATCTTCTAAGATATTCATTTTTATTATAAGCTGGAAAGGGCAATTTTGATCTACATGAAATGCACAACGTACCTAATGTATTTAATTGGATAAGGAATAATACTGTATTGTTTAAAATAGTTTGATAAATAACCCATAATTTTTTTGTAATATGTAAAAGATAAAATTGGTTACGGTTATCCTTAGGAGATAAACATATACCATCGCGGACTTTTTTATTGATCTTTTTAAGATATACAGTTCCGTAGTACATTAATTTGATCTATCTCGTAAGGTTTAGCCAGCGTTTGCAATGTAAGCGCACAAAAATATGTGTGTTACGACATGACATTACAAATCCTTGAATTTCTCGACTTTTCTCTACAATAATATGCATGTATACTACATATAAACCTTCCTCTTGAATCACTCTATCCATTGGTGAAAACCGCATGAAAATCTGTTCAGTAGTTTTTCCGTTTACCGCAAACAGACAGACAGACAGACAGACGCGGCGGGGGACTTTGTTTTATAATATGTAGTGATATGGGTACGTAATTAGTGTAATTTAAAATTAAAATAATTATTTTCGTTTGATACATTTATGTTATCTATATATTAATACGTGAAGCGAAAACTTTGGATCCCTTTTTACGAAAATTGGGCGGACGGAGGAGTATGAAATTTCGCTCACTTATAGTTTATACGGAGAAGAAGTGACGAATGCTAAAATTTTTGAACAATATTTGCTACAAAGTTAAAAAAAATGCAAAAACGGGTACATACAGCTCTGAGTGTCCAGTATATATTTTGACCTGTCATGGTACAAAAGTCTATACAATGACAGGTCAAGTAATACTGGCCAATGAAATAAACCATGGTCGAAATTCGACCACCACGCGATCTCTAGTTAATTATTATTACCTGAAAATTGTACCTAAACATGTAATTTACACCTTTTTTTTTTGTCTTGTGGAAACCCCCACGGGTCATCACCTCACCGGAGCTAACGGTAAAGTGGTATGTCTGAATCGAACCGACTAAAAATGTAATTTACACCTAATAAAGCAGGATGCCCATTCATGGTTTCACTTTTAGACGTTCGCGTCATTATTGCAAATGTTATAAAAAATTGTTGATTATAATGTGACTTTTCGACCCTAAATCTCTTCTATAGAACTTGGGGTTTGAAATTAAATCTTACAAGGACTAAAACTTGAATCAACGACCGTTTCATTTTTAAGTGAAATGTTGCCATTATATAAAATAAACCATTAATGGTTGAATTCAAATAAACATCGTTTTAAAATAAAATGGTTAAATAATAATATACATGATAATAATTAGCAATGACACATTAAAACATATTGCAGTTTAGTAATCTTATTATTTCGTGTATGTAGTCGTAGTTAATGTATACTTCAGTCAAAAACATGATGCCACAAACATTATTAAAAAATTGGTTGCCTGTAAAATCGGTATACGGGCGAAAGTTTTACGTGACAACGACTTTGAGTGGTAAAATAATTTTAATGTGAATATTCATTCGTATATAAATTATATATATATTATTATTATTCGTATATTAATTCGAATATTCACGCGTGCCTCTCACTCGCTCTCATTGTGAGCGCATAACGTGAGCGGAGCGTAACGCAGTTTCTTGAAGTGTCACCCGGCAAACCAATTTATAAGACGTTGTCACGTCAAAAAACTCTAACGTCAGTGTCACAATATTTTCTCGTTGTTGTTATCGTACTTCTCGTTGTTATTTTTTAACTTAATACTGGCATTTAATTTCTAAATAACCCCAAGTTATGTTACAATATACGTTTATATTTCAGATAATACTCAATGCAGGCTTAATAATGCAGTTTATACATATTTGACGCAGCATAAAAAAGCGTGAAACTGATTTTCATACTGAAAAGGGCAATGTCCTTTATTTGTTTATATATTTTTGGAGCTGTTGGGCATATACGAACAATAGAATCTTGGGAGCTTTGGGTACGAGCCCTTTTTTGCATGTGATATTTTATCATTACTCAAATTATCTATAACATCTGTGTTTAACATTTGTAAAGTTTTTATGAATTCTGTGATTGTAAACCGTAATTAAAAACTTGTAACGCATTTTATTTCACAAAAAAACTTTTAAAATTACTGATTAATTATAAATACATAGGTACTTGAATTGTTTCATTTTTCATACCGCATTCATGTCACAAACGAAGGAGAATAGTGTCGAGGATACAAGATCTGAAAACAGTACACATAAGTAATTTGTTTTTTTATTATTTTCGTAAATTTAACCTACCTAGTATTGAAGTACCCATCAAGTGGCACATAAAAGTAAACAATTTTTTAAACATTTAAAAGAATATTTGCTTACCATATATTTTTATTAAATTTAATGTTCTAATGATCTCAAACGTTTTTTTTTAAGTGAAACTTTAGAATCGTTGTGATTTGAAATTCGATGAAACGGAAGCATCACGATAAAGTTCCTATTGTCTTTGCGCCTGCGTACTACCAATCTTTGTCTTTGCGCCTGCGTACTTATGTCAATGTCAACGTGGTGTAATTTGTGTGCATTTGCGTATTAAATTTATTTTAGTTGTTTTTCTCCATATTTCACTTATACTTAATTGATTCTTTACAAATTTACATTTAAATCCAACCTTAACCTATATTGAAAACGAAGTATTGTTTGTTTTGAAAGTTGTGTACAGTTGTAACTGGACTTCAGGTTTGCTTACTGTTTATTATTAAGGCCATTCTTTGTATTTCTTGATCTGTTATCTATATCTGTACATATTGAATAAAATAAAAATAAAATAATTTGACCACTAACTTTTATATAAATTATCTAAAATTAAATTTATTAACATTAGTAAATTATTTGTGTTGATTTTACTTTTTATTATTTCTCATTCTCCCGAAAGCTACTTTTCTGAAGTTTCGCTTCTGCTGTGTGTGAATTGCACACACACACACACACACACACACACACTTTTTTTTTGTAAGACGTATGTACTTACTAGTATAGAACTATAGACAAATAAAAATAAATTCCTACTTTCTCCATTAATATGATGGCACTGGGGACAACGAGTATAAAATTGGCGACTTCTCGTTGTCCCCATTTATAATTCAGGGTAATGGGGACAACAGGAAAAATAAATACTTCCGTTTCGTTGTCCCCATTACCACAGAATACATAATAGTACCAGTACAGAAGGACCTCTTCGCAATACCATTAAAATAAATAGCAACTCTTGCTCCGACACGATAATGTGCAATTCAGATCGCACACCGCTAATTACCAACGGGCTATATTAACATAAAACTTGCCTCTCTTTCTATCGCATAACTCTTATCTGGTCTGATGACGTTAGGGTTGTCTTCTGTGTTCAGTCCAGTTTAGTTAGTCTAGTTTCGTTGCAATAGGATGCTCGAAGTATCAGTTCTTTGCAGACAAAGACGCGGACACCAGCTAGTCTATATGGGCAAAAATACAAAACAGTTCACTACCTACCTTTTCCTCTTTTTATATGTTAATTAGTTTCGGCTGACAAACGGTCAAGACAATGACAGGACAATGGAAAAATACCGAACAAGTGCGAGTCTGACTCTTTTTTTTTGTAACGGAACCGAGGGTTCCGTTACAAAAAAAAAGTTTGCTTAATTAATAAATGTTCAATTGTTTAGTTTCATTAACCGACGAAAGAAAAGGAGGTTCTCAATTCAATCGCATCTAAATACACATATATTTTATTTATTTTTTTATGTTTGTTCAGCCTGGTCAGTAGTTTCGTCGGTTTAATTTTTTGTTAAAAAGATTTTTATGATTTACCGTGTCCAAGTACATTGTTTTAAGATTTTTGCAGTTTTATAACCAACACACACGTCTTGTTCTCTCTAACGTCCATCTCGGGCATCAATCCACGAAGATTTCTACCGGTTTTTTCTAAAAGACAAACTTAACTTTGCGGTTCTAAAAATACCATCCTTTATATCGATATACGGGAAAGTCAACTTTCCAATCGCAAAACATAAGTTTGTAATTACAAAAAATATTATATTATTTTTGAAGTGAAAACTTCTTTAGCGGCGTTGGGCACTTTTGAGATAGGTAAAAAATGTTAAACTGACACGACCCTGATCGAAAATGTATCAAAAATGTGTCCGAGTGTCATATATTTAAAAAAATATTTTTATGACGAGATCGAAAATTCTTAAGACGGAGGCGAGTTTCTTATATTTACATGTACAGCGTCAGAGACATGGAGAGAGAGGGAGGGAGAGAGAGAGGGTGAGAGGGGGGGGGAGGGGGAGAGAGAGACGTTTTAAGTTCGTCGTTTCGTTTAAGTTTTCACTCCTGTCGGCAGTCCTATGACTGCCTATGTTTTTTTTATGTTAACGACTTTCGGATTTTTTCCTTTACTTGTGCTATGAGATCTTGCTTCTTACAAATTTCATGATTCTAGGTCAATGAGAAGTACTCTTAGGTTTTGATTTACCTGCGAAATGTTTCAATTTGTTAGAATCTAAGTCTATGGCCATATCTTTTGATGTTAATATTTCAACTTGATGCCTCCATGGCTGCCTGAGAAAAAGGGTCTTGACATACAGACAGACGAACAACAAAGTGATCCTAAAAGGGTTCCTTTTTCCATTTGAGCAACGGAACCCTAAAAATATATTACATATTAAATGAGAAGTTTAAAACTTGTATAAAACACACGTGTTTATATGACTGATATATTTATTTTATTAATTATACTAGAGATCGCGTGGTGGGCGAATTTCGACCATGGTTTATTTCATTGGCCAATATTACTTGACCTGTCATTGTATAGACTTTTGTACCATGACAGGTCAAAATATATACTGGACACTCATATCTGTATGTACCCGTTTTTGCATTTTTTTTTAACTTTGTAGCAAATATTGTCCAAAAATTTTAGCATTCTTCACTTCTTCTCTGTATAAACTATGAGTGTGAGAAATTTCATACTCCTCCGTCCGCCCAATTTTCGTAAAAAGGGATCCAAAGTTTTCGCTTCACGTATTAATATATAGATACCTTGGTGAAATACTTTTTACCATAGAGACGAGCAATCTGGTTCGATATCAAAGGTAACGGATACCGATTAGGTGTTCTTCTTGAGCTCACGGTAATCTATTGCCATACTATCTGAATCATTACTAAGAGAGTACGGCTCGAAAATTAGAAGCAGCTACGTCGTATAAGTTTGCGTTTAATTCCTCAACCCGATCACACACTGTATTATGTTTCTGACTAGACATCTTATGCGGCCGCTTTTAGACGGCGCGATTCTGATCGCATTTACAGTTTTAGTTAGTGAATAATTATTAACCGTCATATTCGGGCAAAACCTAGCTTTAGAATTTCACGTCTCTCTGTAAGCCACTATTCGCCAAAAAATATATGGCTGATAAAATTGCTTGGGAAAATACTGCTCCTGCTCCACACCGGGTCCTTCGACTCCCTTGAATATGGACTCCCAAGTTCATACATTTTTTATTATGATTTTTTTATCGGTAAAAATCAAAAAAACTACTTCACAAAATTATCTTAACACCTTTATTTTATTTACAATGATTTATAAAAATATATAATAATAATAATAACAGTTATCACTTATACTATACATTAGACACTGTATAGCCATCATACATAGAGTATACATAAAAATCTTACGCTTTTTTTTAACGTTACGGACATTTTTTGCCGGCTAGGGCACCCCTCCGCCATGCCCCATAAGGAACTTCGTTCCAAAAAATAATTTGACTAAAATAACTTATTTATTTGTCTCTTTTTTTCAGATGTAACACGCTTCAGCATCATTTTCAAAACACAAACCAAAATGGCGTCTTGCAGTGAAAATTATTCCTGTTCTAAATTCGAATGGCACATGTCAAACAGTAAATACTGCATGAGAGATGTATTGTATTACTTGAACGTAGTTTGGAGTGTATTAAGAACGATTTTTTTTATTGTTTATGAAAATAGTGTATTTATACTGTGTGCTGTGATATTCATTGTTATATTATTAGTGATATATAAAAGTTTTTGGAGTCCTGTGCTCATAAAAAGAGTAAGTATGTTATATGTCTATGGTTTTTATTATGACTATAATAATAATAATAATCTGAAAAGAAAAACAGTGTGTGTACTTATGTACGCACGTAAGAAGTTATACTTTTATCTAGTTAAATAAAGTTTATTTAAATATAAAAATAATACATACCGTCAACTAACCTCAAATTCTACAAACGTACTCAAAGTAATATGTAAAAACCATTTTTATCATTATCGTGAAGTTGGTAACTTTTTTGAAAAACTAAAATGTTGACTAGCTAACTTCAGGGTGTCGGTTTTTCGTGACGGTGTGCGCGCGAATCGTAAAAAATTTACTCTCATCATTTTTCCATAACGCGCCAAAAGAAGTACTTCAAAAAGTAAGATTTTATAAACTGTGACAGGTTTACTGGCTGTATGGTTGTCGGGTACCTTGGTTGTATAATAAGAACGCGTTTATAATCTTAAGAGGACTTGTATAAATAATAATAATAGAGATGCCATATTACAGGTATGTGCCCGACCCAGTTCTCGAAAATGGTCGAGCCACATTGTATTGGGATCGATCTATCATCACTGACAGAACTATTGTTGCAAATAAACCTGATATAGTGGTGATAGTTCGATTAGAGCGCCGTGCAATGATCATCGATATCGCTGTTCCTCATGACGAGAATCTCGTGAAAGTCGAAAAAGATAAACAAATCAAATATTTGGATTTGTCTCACGAGATTGTCGATATGTGGAATGTCGATTCGGCGATCATTGTTCCGATTGTCATATCGGCTCATGGGTTAATAGCCAAGAGCCTCGATCAACACCTTAAGAGGCTCGCGTTAGACGGTTGTATCAAGGGACTGATGCAGAAGGCAGTTCTTCTCGACACGGCCCGTATAGTGAGGAGGTTCCTGTCTTTGGAGCCCTAACCACCGGTATCTTGGTACCTGTACCGGATGTCGGTGGTGTACTATTATTTTATATTTTTAAATAAATATTTTTTATGTATATATTTAAAAATTATATGGTAGAAGATGAATAAAGAGAATAATAATAATAACTCCACACATCTCACACACGGCCGTCTGATCCCAAACTAGGCAGAGCCTGTACTATGGTAACCAGACTGCTGATAAACATACTTATATATTTCTATTCTTATACATATTATAAATAAATGACACCCAGACACAGAACAAATTATCGTGCTCATCACACTATTATTTGTCCTGGGTGGGAATCGAACCCATGACCTCTGGCTTAGCAGTCAGGGTCACTAACCACTTGACCAACAGGCCAGTCAAAACTAAACAAAAAAGAACCAAATTTATTTTGAGCTCTCGACTTACTACAGCCATATAATATTAAAGTAAGAATCAGGATACAATGAACAAAAGTGGTACCAACATTTTTCACGCGTCAAACTTAAAGTATTGTAGTAATTATTTTTACATTTATAAACAATGAAATAAAACTATTTTTAACGGATACCATCGCGATCTATTTGGTTACGTTTCAGTTGCTTTTCAGCAGCCATGGTCACGGGTAGACTAAGATGGTGGTCGTCTCATGTATCGAAGTGCAAAGTTATCTCAAGAAGCCACAGCCTACAAAACACAGCAAGGCTTCAAGACACTTTGAGCTCATTCTGTGTAAATAGTAACACCAACAATCAACAAACTCCGGGTACTTTGAGATAACTTTCGTTCGTTCCGTTCTTCAAAAGGAAAAAAGGAACCCTGATAGGTTCATTTTGTTGTTCGTCTGTCTGTCTGTCAAGACCCTTTTACTCAGGATCCTGTGGACGCATCAAGTTGTAATTAATACCAAATACATAAGTCTGCGGTCCTTTGAAGCTCTAAAAAATTCAAGCGTCTAAGTCAACGGAATCAAAAGATATGGCCACTTAAGCCTTATATTTGACCAAATTTGGACATTTTGCAGGTAAATCAAAACCTATAGGGTACTTCCCATTGACCTAGAATCATGAAATTTGGTAAGAAGCAAGGTCTAACAGCACGAGTAAAGGAAAAAATCCGAAAATCGTTCATTTGTTGTTATATCACATAAAAAAATAGTTTTTGTGATTACAAACTTTTATTTTGCAGTTGGAAATTTGACTTTGTCGTACATCGCAACCGCAAAGTTAAGTTTGTCTTTCGGAAAAGACGGGCAAAAATCTTCTAGAATTGATTCCCGAGATGGACGTATTATCTACATACAAATTTGTTTGCTTATGGAACCCTCGGTGCGCGAGTCAGACTCGCACTTGACCAGTTTTTATTTTATCTTAAATTAAGTATTAACCTATTTTATTCCATTGATCGATTGATATGTATAATAACGATAATGTATTGATTAATTATTAATCGAAACGATCCGGCCTTGGCGCCGACTCATAATTATTAAAGTATTTGCACTTTCTTCTTCGGTTCAATTTTTTGTTAAAAAGTTTTTATTATATTCACAAATTGGCTAGCTGCAAATTTATTAAAATGCCAGTATTTTTTTCTAAAAACTAGCTAACCCGCGCAACTTCGCGTTTGTAAACTTTCTCCCTTTTTGCAACATTTTTCATTGATGCTCCGCTCCTATTGGTCTTAGCGTAATGTTATATGGCCTAAAGCCTTCCTTGATAAATGGGCTATCAAACAGTCAAAGAATTTTTCAATGCGAACCAGTATTTCTTGCGATTAGCGCGTTCAACCAAACAAACAAGTAAACCCTTCAGCTTTACAATGCAAGTATAAACTAGCAGTTCCCGTGCGGCTTTGCTCGCGTGTACATATTTATATATTTTACGTGGAACCCTAATTCTTTTTCTACCAGATAGTATTAGGTACATACATGGTCGTACCGAGGGAGAGGGAGGGGCAGGGGAGGACAGCTGCCCCGCCCATGGCTTAACCAAGCTTACGTAGTACCACAGAATACATAATAGTGTAGTACTAAGGTAGTATAGTATTATGTTATCTGTGACTAAGGTAATTTTGGCGTACCCAGCTTTTAGTCCAGCGGGGGGCGGAGGAGGGGACATAAATATTTTGAATTTTGCCTTTACGCCCATGGATACATACTTTACGTGCATGCATTTAATAACCCCTCCTAATAATATAAGTTTTAATTATTATTGTGTTGTATTTTCATTTCATTAACAAATTATAACTCTATAAGTTTGTGTTTGTGGTTAGTAATGCATAAGGAAGGTAAATGACATTTAAAAACCTACTGTCAACTTATTACAAAATTTCCAAAGGATGATAGTTTATCATACTAACTTTTAAATTTCCCGTGTTTATAAAACAAAGTGCCCCGCCGGGTCTGTCTGTCTGTCTATTCGCGATAAACTGAAAAACTACCGAACGGATTTTCATGCGGTTTCATTAATTTTTTTTTTTTAGGTGAGTAATTTGTTAAAATTTTGTGTGAATATGATGATTGTTGAAGATGTCTCTGCTACCCGTGCGAAGCCGGGGCGAGTTGCTTGTTTATCATATTTATAAATAACTAACACATAATTTTTATTTATACAATTTGGGCGTAATAGGAAAAATGTAACAAAATATTTATGAAAATTGTGTTATTGAAATGTTATAAAATATTTATAGTTATAAGTACTTATAAGTTTAACGAGTCTGTGTGTCTGTGTGTATGTCTGTGGCATCGTAGCTCCTTTATTCTACGAGGAATGCATTTTAAGTTTTGTCGTTTGAGGAAAAAAACACTCGTCGATCGTATAAAATAATAATAATATAATATTTATTTTCAAAAAACAATGGCCAATAATATTTTCATTAACACAACAAAAAATCTTACAGAATAATATTATCCTAAATAATGTGCAGTGTCGCATTGAACTCTGGTCCCCACGGTAAGATTTAACTTGTGTTATGGGTACCAGGGTTCTCACAAATTAAATTGACATATATTATGGATGGCATTGGTTAACATTTGAAATGGTGAACATGCAGATGAAAAACGAGAAGGTATAACAGTGAAATAAAAATAATTAATAACTAATACACCAAAAATCCTGAAGACATACATTCATCCTATGTTAATAATAAAAAAAGATATAAAATATTTGGATTTGTCTCACGAGGTTGTCGATATGTGGGATGTTGATTCGGCGATCATTGTTCCGATTGTCATATCTGCTCATGGATTAATAGCCAAGAGCCTCAATCAACACCTTAAGAGGCTCGCGTTAGACGGCTGGATCAAGGGACTGATGCAGAAATCAGTTCTCCTCGACACGGCCCGTATAGTGAGGAGGTTCCTGTCTTTGGAGCCCTAACCACCGGTGTCTTGGTCCTTGTACCCGATGTCGGTGGTCTACTATTTTTATATATTTTTAAATATATATTTTGTTTTATACATATTTAAAAATGTAATTTATAAGTTTTAAGTTTAAAAAAGAGAAAAAAGATAATAATATAATATTATAAAAGCAAATACGGTATCCAACGACTCACAAGCTTTCTTAAACCAAGCGCCTCGTGCAAGATCTTTTGAATGGTTGTCCCCGAGATGCCCAATAACGCCTCTATCTCTCGACATGTCACATGACGATCTTCGAGAATTAATTGTCTCACATCAAAGGTGTTTAGTTCAATAAAGGCAGAATTTGGACGTCCTTCACGTGATTTGTCACTAAAACTGGTATGTTCTCCCTGGAATTCTAAATACCAGCGTTCGACAGTCCGCAGACATGGGGTTTCATCATGGAACACAGATGTTAGCTCTTCAAAACACTGAAGTGTTAGGCCTCTCCGAAAATTGTACAAAATTATTACACGCACATTTTCCTTAGAAAGATGCATTTTCGTACGTGACCTTACAGATCCGAACAACGCTGTGACCTCAGATTATATATAGGTCCAGATACCGTGACTAGTACAAAAGTCACCGTTTACTTTGAAGCCACTTTTTGGTGCTGTGTGAGTGAACCCCGCCCAACGCGAGTGTCTACGTACAATGTTTATGTTTGTGTGCATTGACGGTTTTACTACCAGTGCATAGAGGTTACCCCAAAATTCAGGGACTTTTTTATTATACATATTTTTTTTTTGATGTAAGTAATATTAAGTAAATACATTTTGAATGTATTTAAATCAGTTACAAATATTCGTTTATTTCATTTTTTCGTTTTTTTCATTTAATTCGTTTAGTTAAAAAGACAAATGTAAAATAAAACTACTTAGTAGGAACTATTTATTTATCACAATATTTTTTGGTTTGTTTTCAAGACATTTTTTTTAGAGTTTCCTCCTTAAGAATCGATTTTCATATAAGGCCGTATGAAAAAAATATGAGAATAAGAGTAATTTTTTTTTATGGTAAATGTAACATAAAAGCTCTTTTGAGTAATAAAATTAAATGCAACTTTATTCACAGGAACAGAGTAACAAAAGGTATTTTGATAAAATAAAGTAAATGTTTTGCCTTGTTTTGTAGGACTTGGATATATATATATATATATATATATATATATATATATATATTTATAAAGTATCAAGAAACTAGCAAAATTTTACAAGTCCTAAGTGCTCTATAGCTGTGTTCGTTAGGAGTAGTAATAATAAGTTATAATACGAGTACAATCCCACAGCTAAAGTATCGTTTGTCGGACACATTGAACTCCGGGTGCTAGAGTTTAGTTATTAAGAATATTTGAAGGATTCCAGTTTCGCGAACATTAACGTTAAGCATATTTCTCGTCTTTCTATAAATAACAAGTTTGGCAAAGAAAAATATATATACTGCTGGAATGCGTTATGGGTAAATGAAATTCACGTCCTGGCAACATCTCTAGTAATGGCGTCGTAATTTTATTAATTTGAAATTTTGTTCTATTGTTTATAAATACATTAGGAAATAAAATACTTACATATGAAATGTGATGTGCGGACACTTAAGACTTTTTTTTGTATAATTTTTACAGAATGTGACAGCACAAGCAGGCATTTTTAAATATTATAAGTAGCGACTCGAGACGTACTTCAGCGGCGAACGTTCGCTCGCGTGTGACGAGTGAGACGCTTATATTTATATTAGACGCTTGTATTTTTTGGCTTCAGTTTTGAGGCACGGATTAGGCATCTGGACCTATATATAATCTAAGGCTGTGACTAAACAAATCATTAATCCTAATACTTTCAATTGTTTTAAGATTCCAAATTAAAACAAATTCGAATATTGAACAGTTCCAAATTCAAAATTGGCGGTAAATATATAACCGACAGAATTTAAAAGGCCTGTCTGATATAAATATGCATTTTCTCCTCTATTTATGTGTGTAATCTGTAACCATGTCTGTTTTTGAAGTTATACATCTTTTGGCGCGTTAGGAAAAAATAATGAGAGTAAATTTTTACGATGCGCGCGCACACCGTCACGAAAAACCGACATCCTGAAGTTAGCTAGTCAACATTTTAGTTTTTCAAAAAAAATTACCAACTTCACGATATTTATTCAAGTGTTTCTGAACCTACAACACGTGTTTTGTATCAGTCCAAATAAAATATACATAAACATATATTTTTTCAAATAATATATCGTGGTGACTGATATTCATTAACAATTTATTGATTTAAAGATAATTTACTGTGATTATAAGTGATAAAAATGGTTTTTAGATATTACTTTGAGTACGTTTGTAGAATTTGAGATTAGTTGACGGTATGTATTATTTATATACAGGTTCTACCTAGTACGGATACCAGTCTCTCACACAGATTACAATATCTGGAAATTGGTTCATAACTCTGTTATTAGTAATTAATGATGTAACAATTTCTGTGTGAGAGAAGAAATAAAATTATTATTCTCTTTATTAACATTTATAAAACATATAAATTACATTTTTAAATACATTATTATAAAAAAAAATATATTTAAAAATAAAAAAAATAGTGTCCCACCGGTATCGAGTACAGGGACCAAGCTACCGGTGGTTAGGGTTCCAGAGACAGAAACCTCCTCACAATACGTGCCATGTCAAGAAGGACTGCCTTCTGCATTAGGCCCTTAATCCAGCTGCCTAACGTGAGCCTCTGAAGGTGTCGGTCGAGGCTCTTTGCAATCAACCCATGGGCTGATATGACTATCGGCACAATGATTGCCGAATCCACATCCCACATGTCGACCACCTCATGGGCCAATTCCAAATACTTCATTTGTTTTTCTTTTTCAGCCCTTAAGAGATTGTCGTCATGGGGAATGGTGAAATTATTATTATTATTACTATGTCTATTTATATATATATATATGTATATATAAATATATTTTTATAAATATATATATTTAAATAAACTTTATTTAACTAGCGCCAAAGAAGTATAACTTCTTACGTGCGTCCATAAGTACACACACACTTTTTTTTACTGGATTTATCCACTTATGTCATTTAATTTTATCACATAACCATGGAAAGGTGGATACTATTCGTGGGAAGGTAATAGGATTTTATACCATTTGACTTATTTTACTTTTTCTTTGAAGTGTTCGAGCATCTAGAAATACAACAATACATTTTCACTTAGTTACATGCTATTTTTCACTTCTTTAATATGATTATTTAATAACGTGAAGTGCCAATGTTAAATCTTGTTCACGTAAAATATTCGGATTTGCGCCGCCATGCGACAGAGCTATCATTGTGCACGTTCCTTATACAAAAAAACAGTTAAACGCTGTATTAATATTTATTTTATCTATGTTAAAACTAAAAAAATGCAAAAAAATATTGGTTGTCTGTAAAGTCGGTTTACGGACGATAATTTTACGTGATAACGTCATAAGAAAACAGTGGTAGAGAGATAGATGCGTCACAAGCCGAACGCTTAGGCCGATCGTGCCTCTCTATCGCTTGTTCCGCGCTCTCGCTTGCACGCTCGGCTCAGGCGGAACGTGACAATGAGTCATGCTTTTTCTTGCGTGCAGCCGGCGTTCATCGATTTATAAGACATTATCACGTCAAAATTCATAAACGGCATAAAAAAATTTAATGATAAAATAGGTGCTTGTTCGTAGCTGTAAGCCAGCTAAAAACTGTTGGCAAGACAAAAAAGTCTAGACTCATCTTGCTTACACTCTAACGTGAAAAAATAGTGTCCTTGGAGTTTCTTGCCTGTTCTTCTCCACAGGATCTACGTATTGGAACAGGCATCTAGCTTCACGACTGACTCCCATTCCTGACCATTCAAAAATACCTATAATTTATTGGTTTAAATGCATAAATGATTTTAATTTTGATTTTAAAAACATGCAATACTTATTTTGCAGGAATTTACACAAGTTGGTTTCGACCACATTCCTCCGGGTCCCGACCGCGATAGGCGCATATCTAGGGCACAGACGGCCAGACGTTTAGGCAATAAAGTGCCTCCGCCATATCCCAATGGATGGTACACAGTAGCAGAGAGCATGGAATTAAAAATCGGAGGAGTACAGGCTGCAGATGTTCTAGGTAAGTAGCGACATCTAGCAGAGAGTAGAAATAAAGCTATCATTTGAAAGATTAATTAACTTTAATACTAATGAGGGAACTTATAAATTTACAAAATGTATAATTTATTGAAACACTACTTTTTAATAAGAATGTCATATTCGATTTAGATATAAATTGTATTACAGCGTTGTAACTTTTTTTTGTCCTGACTCATAGTTTTACAAGACTTTTACGCCATCTATGAACAAATAGTATAACTAAAAGTGTGTGTGTGTAGTGAAACTTAGTGACGGTACTTGTAAAACTAATTTCTTTCAGGTCAAAATCTTTGCATATATCGCGGTGAGGATGGAGCAGCGCGATGTGTAGACGCATACTGTCCCCATCTAGGCGCTAACCTTGCAGTAGGTGGCAGTGTTTGTGGAAATTGTATTGAATGTCCGTTCCATAAATGGCGATTCAATGAAGACGGGGTCTGTGTTACTGTCCCCGGAGTTGAACATGGTACGTATAAATATGAAGTTTATACATATTAATACATGCGGACTGGACTGTATCGCTCAACTAGAACTGAATGTTCGAAAAATCGTGAACTTTCCTTGAACATCAAGTACGATCTATCTGACTCGACAGTTGTTAGAACTTCTAGAGCTCAGTAAAACATTTTAGACTATTAGTTCTACTATTCGCTATAAGATGGCGTTGTGCGTCTCAATTTAGTTCCCACTACTCGTGGCTAGATGCTGACTACTAGCATTATTTTAATATAAAGGTACAAGTCATGGACGAGCTCAGCTCGAGCCGTCACCCTGCTTGGAAGCATTTTCGTACAAAATTCATAGAAACCGTAGTACAAAAGTAGTGTAAAAAAGTGTAGAATCTATATATTAATACGTGAAGCGAAAACTTTGGATCCCTTTTTACGAAAATTGGGCAGACGGAGGAGGTATAAACTGCACACTTATAGTTTATACAGAGAAGAAGTGACGAATGCTAAAATTTTTGAACAATATTTGCTACAAAGTTAAAAAAAAAATGCAAAAACGGGTACATACAGCTATGAGTTTCCAGTAAATATTTTGACCTGTCATGGTACAAAAGTCTATACAATGACAGGTCAAGTAATATTGGCTAATGAAATAAACCATGGTCGAAATTCAACCACAGTGGGATCTCTAGTTAAAATAAAACCATGACAATGCATACTTGTAGATATTTTCTTCACATATGTATAAATTAAAATAAAGTTGCCAGCCACATGGGCTGGCCTGCTATTCTAGTGATTAGTGATGCTGACTGCTAAGCCAGAGGACGTGGGTTCGATTCCCACCAAGGACAAATAATTGTGTGATGAGCATGATCATTTCTTCTGTCTCTGGATGTAATTTATCTATAATATGGATGTATTTAGTAATATATAGGGATGATTGTTACTCTTTCACTCAAAAACGGCAGAACGAATCTAGATGAAATTTGGCACAGAGATAGATTATAGTCTGTGTTGCGGCGTCTTATTCTTTTAATGCAAGCATTGCTTCACTGCCGGTTTTCTGTGAGGCCGTGGTTCAATTAATATTAATTATAAGTTATTCATAAGCAGTTTATTAAAGTACCTATTAAAATACGTACCGATACCAGTGTACGTTATGATTGCTGGTATAATAGGCGTTTATAATATATTTCAAATTATGTGTATATAGGTATTTTTTTCATTAATCGGCTAGACTGCGTAAAGAGTAGACCATCATTTAACTCCCTAAGATACCTCACCTTACCTGAGATTTATCCAGTCTGTAATAGCATACACTCTATTATTTTTATCCCGGCAATACCGGCACGAGACGTGGGCACAAATTTTCAAAAATTAACAAAAATAAACTAATGTACAGTACAGTAGTAAAATATACGGTAGCCGAATAATACGTGCGGACACAATAAACAGCGGCCTTAGGGCGGTGCGAGCGGTGGCGGCCGCATCGGATGCCAAAATTCATGCGAGGGGCGCCGAAATTCATGCGGGGGGCGCCGAAATCAACCGAAACATTACCACCTACTAACTATAAAGTAGGGGGTGTCCAAAATAGTATTTGAGGACTAAAAAAAAAGGTTATTAAATTATTTTTACGGCGACACAACATATATATTTTTATGAGGACTACGAGTACTACGAGGAATTTATAGGGGTGCCACTTTGGAATCTCGCACCACCTAAAAATGTCTAGATACATTTTTAGGCCCGTTACTGACAATAGACGACAAACATCGACTGACGAACCAATCAAGTGCAGCGTCGACCTATAAGAAGTGTGCTTACGACTCGTGCCGGTAACTGTACGGCCTCCATGATTTCACTGCGGGCAGCAGTTCGTACTCACATAAGTCACATATTCTTTTTTAGCACCCAAAGGCGTGTCAATAAAACATTGGACAACATCCGAAGTGGACGGCGCTGTTTGGATCTGGTATGACGCTGAACACAGGGAGCCTCTATGGAATATTTCGGATGCACCAGAGTTGAAGACCTGGGGGTATAGAGGGAGGAATGAATACACCGTGAGCGCTCACATACAGGTACTTGTGACCATCATCAGCCTTTCGCCATCCACTGCTGGACGTATACCACTCTTCATGTACGCCACTGAACTTGATCGTCAGTTCTTCTCGTTCAGTTTTTCCCCGCAATTTTGCTCAGATTGCCACTCCACCTGGCCGGAGGGTGTCCTACACTTTTCCCTAGACGAGGTCTCCACTCCAGAACTCCTCTACCCATTATCGGTTCTGTGGGCAATGTGGCCAGTCCACTGCTACTTCAGCTTGCTAATTCTTTGAGCTGTGGTGACCAATTGTGGTCATCGGTGGGAAAGAGTTGTTGAATCCTTCAAACACAACAGACTAGATTTCATTTACATATTACATTTTATTATGCTACAAGTAGTAATTATTGTACGTTCTTGTGTTTTTATTAAGTATGCATTTAACATAACTCCAAAATCCCTTCAGAGATTTAAAAAGAGCTGACGATCTTCAAACGGCTGAACAGATTTTCGCGAGCTCTAGCCAAGAACACTCTCAATCAAGTCACTTCAAACAAAAAAAAACCGAATCAAAATCATCCATCCGTTTTGCATCGGGGGTTAAAAATATCATTATCATATATATCATCATAATTAGTGTTAATTAACAAGAAAGACCAAACCCTGTTTATTTATGGTTGATTCTTTACTTTACTGTGTATAAATATTCAATCAATCAGCCTTTGCTATCCACTGCTGGACGTAGGGCAAAGTCAACGTCTGACGATCTGAGGAAGGTACCCAGGATACATTGGATGCGGAAGGCGGACAACCGGATGCTGTGGCGTACATTGGCTAAAGCCCATGTAGATAGCTATTCACCATCTTCTTGCGCGTTTCCCAACTTTATTTGGAGTAAGCGCAATGTGTAGGTGACATTGCAAAGGGTTTAGGCTGGGTTCCTTTATGGCCGGCTTGACTGACGCCACCCCTCCTTGTCAATGTAATGGTTTTCAGACGGGACAAAGGAAGGTTGTTAATTGGAGTAAGGAAAACCTATAGGGCGAGGGAGCTAGGGTAAGGGATACCGCAAGTCTCAGGTGGGAAAACGAGACTGAAACTGCAGTAACTCGAATGTCGAATGTCTTGTGATTGAAGAAGCCACTAGGACAGGAACAACAATAGATTTTAGAGAATCGATAGATATTAAAGATTAAATTTCTTCATTATGTTTATTGTTTTAGGAAATACCAGAAAATGGTGCTGATGTTGCTCATCTGAATGCTGTGCATTCACCATCTCTGTTGACTAGTCTTGGAGAAAAATATCCATTTTTATATAACATTATAGGTAAGTATTTAAGTATATACTTCTAACTGTAGCAGAATTTCATCTTGGTTTAGCTTTCTATCTGTAAAAAATAGTTTTATTCCACCTCCACCTCTTGGCTCCATTATTAGACCATTGTTACCAAGCGCAATCTATTGGATTCGTCAAAACGAATCATATGGAAAGAAGAAAGAAAGAACCATTTATTGCCTCACAATACAGTCGCGCAATGCGCAATCAAAATAAAATTTTTAAAATTACTTAAAACTAGGAACACAATTACCCACAAATACGTTGCATTGCCATTGCACGCCCGCAGGTGTGGCAACGAGGTTAATACTCAGCCTAATGCTAGCTATGACGCAGGCCACAACACAGCACTGGTCTTCCGTATTAACCCCAAGTGACGCACAGAACTAGAAGCTAAGGCCAAAACCGCAACATGAAGCTTAAATATTAAAAAGAAAAAAAAAATTGCATATAGCGTGGTGTGCATTTCAATAACTTGAAGATAAGTTATCAAAAACACAGATAAAACAAACACACATGGTTATTCTAAAACAAGCGTCAGTCATAAAATTATATAACAAATTAAAATACCTGCCGCTACAACCACTTTAACTTATAATTTTCTGTCCCTTTCCGGCATACACCGCACTGTTCGACTGCTATCGCGTGAGCGCGTCATTTTTACAAACTTGAGGGTGTAGCGTTGTCGTGAGATCACAACATTGCGCAATATCTCAAAACAATGCAATGTTTATAGTTTATAGTGTGCACAGAGTACCAGTTACGAGTAAGGTGATTCTAATTACCCAAAACACCCTGCCTGTGTATAAATACAAAAAGTAAAAAATAATAATAATATAAAGAAATACAAAGGTGTTCTTAAGTTGAAGGGTATGCCTATACTATATCTGTATGCCGCCGCAATTCACCTGAAACTGGTTGGAATATGAGCCCAAACTCGAGGGGTTTACTAGTAGCCACTGAAGAGTTTTAGTATCCATCTCCTGGCTCCATCAGATCAACTCCAAGATGCCAAATTATAGTATTGTCATCCAAACTACATATACATACAAAGTTTTGAAAATTGACTTCCAACATTTATTAACATAGTTAATTAGTTAGTTGCGACAGGCTTTAATAAAAGACAACAATACAATACAAAGACAACAATAAAAATACAAATACAACAATACAAAGACAAAAAGATAACAATACAATACAAAGACAAAAAGACAACAATACAATTTATATAAAAGAACGTTTTTATAAATTGAAATCTGACACAAAGCACAATCAGGCTTACAATATACAGGGCGTATATGACAATGGAACACTTACTTAAATCACTTTAAGGTCATGATGACTCTAGCATGCAGTTACAATAAGGATTTTTGAAATTAAATTGTCCGTTTAGGACTTATGACTTTTTGAATTTCCAGGTATTTTAACCTCAGTTTCTTATAAAAGCTGTGTAAAGATAATGTAAAAGTGTATTGCTTGTAAACTGAAACCAAATTCCACAGTTGTCACTATTACAGCTACGGTACTTTACAATTAAAATCTGAAACTTTTAATGAGCTACTAGCTTTTCAGCAGTACATGACTGGCCTGTTGGCCTAGTGGTTAGTGACCCTGACTGCTATACCATAGGTCGTGGGTTCGATTCCCACCC
Organism: Euplagia quadripunctaria; assembly: GCA_963859945.1. Taxonomy (NCBI): domain Eukaryota; kingdom Metazoa; phylum Arthropoda; class Insecta; order Lepidoptera; family Erebidae; genus Euplagia; species Euplagia quadripunctaria. The sequence continues at coordinate 5,922,078 of OY982589.1, read as the reverse complement.
GAGTCTGGATGTTCTTTGTGTCCGTTGTTTGTATGTTTGTAAAGTCCCCCGCGACACAGGAGTAATTCCTAATACGGGAGTTGTCTTTTAAAAAAACAAAAAAAAAAAAACAGAACTGAAAAGAGCAGTTCTAAAATTATAATTTTTTTAATAAAGGCTTAGTAGCTTATGAAGGCTTTCGTTTACAGGTAATTCATGTATTGTGTTTAATACTTTAGATTTTGACGTCACTAAGCTTATTAAACCCCCCCCCCCCCTCCTTGTCACACAATTTCAGACTTCGTTGATCCCCCCCCCCCCCTTAACGTGTGACGTAATTTACAGTTGGCTCTTTTGGAAATTGGGATAAATGGGAAAGTAATAACGGAATGCAATGAAAGGAAAGAGATATAGCTTCTACGGATAAATTGGGGAATGTAAATATTAGCTTAAGCAGGCCAATATCCATTAGTTGTAACTCGAACAGACTGTTCCCGGTACGTCCAAGCTCTAACTATCCAGCACTAATGAGCAAGTACAACTCTCAGAATAATAGAAGTTTAACAAGATGTCAAACAGCACAGTAACATCCGTGGTTATGGCGGCAAATCTGCATATTTTGCTTCATTATTTCTCAAAGCAAATAGACCCCTCAATCCCTGTCTGTTTAATAACTAAGACAAGACAAATTATATAAGTATAGGATTATATATATTTGGATAAACCACGAAAACGTCGCGCGCGCGAGTTATTGTCATAAATCAAGTTTTGCTTCTGCAAGAACGGGCTGCGCAGCCTGCGCTACCGACGACGCCGGCGATTCAGATTGGAGCTCTGCGGCAATGGTTTATAAATGCGTTATTAATTTTTCTAATTTACTCACTAAACTAAGAGATCACTCAGTCCTTACTTGCGTAATATTTCAAGGAAAAAGGAAAAGTCAAAAGATAACTAATATTTTAGGAAAAACCGCTAAAAAATTTTAAAGAGAGCGCTGCAGTAATGGTAACTATGGATATTTAATATCAAGGCTGTTGATGAAATGTCCAGATTTTATGAAAATGTCTGCTTAAAAAAATAGAAAAGAAACAGCCACAGATTTTTGAAGTTAAGCTTGTTTAGAATCGTTGTGATTTGAAATTTGATGAAACGAAAAACTCACACTAAAAAGAGACAAACAAGACAAATATTCATAAATAGGATTTAGCCTACGAGAGAATGAGATAGAATACAAGTATACAGTGTTTCTTATAATCTTTGAAAAGAGACAAACATATTCATAAATAGGATTTAGTCTGCGAGAGAATGAGATAGAATACAAGTATCAGTGTTTTCTATAATCTTTGTCTTTGCGCCTGCGAACGAACCCTTCAGAAAATGAGTCAGTCAACGTAGTGTCTTTTGTGCATTTGCATATTAATTTCGTTGGTTAATTAATTTATGTTTATTATTTAACATATCTGTGTTAATTTGACTAAATAATATAAAAATTATCTAAATTTAAATTTATTAATTAATAGCACATTATTTGTGTTGATTTTACTTTTTATTTTTCATTCTCTCGTAGGCTACTTTTCTGAAGTTTCACTTCTGCCGTGTATGAATTGCACACACACAATTTTTTTTCTTTTAATCCACTTTTTTTAAACTATGTGTATCAAATTTAATAATAAATCTTTTTTTTTAGGTCGTCACGAATGGTCGGCAAACTGGATCAAAGGTGATGACCACAAAGCGTACATCACTCTGACACACGATTACAAGATACTTAAATATGATCTGCTGCATATTAATGCTAAAATTACTCAGGTAATGATGAACAAAATTCGTTACATTGCACACTCAAAATAATCACCGATTTGATAGCCGCTCATTGCAAGTATTTATAGTTATAGTCCAATAAATCTACGGAAATACTCCAGACAAGTGAAGGCAGGAAAAAAAATTGAGCGCCTAGAACCAATAATTGTAAGGAAGGTGGCGTTTT